>MJHO01000033.1:186433-553933 GCA_002076135.1 Xerophyta viscosa
TTTACTTACACTTAAATATTAATACAATAACTAAAATATTTGGAAGAGTCGCCTATCTACCTCCGATTTTCAGAAAAGTAAAAATTAGCTACTATAAATAAAAAATTACACGTGATGGCATGTGTAAATTAAAAATATAATTACATAAAAATATATTTTATTTATATCTATTTTTTTAAAAATATTAATATAATAATAAAAATAATTTTTGACAAATTAAATATTCACATTCAGTTTTTAGAAATGTACAAGTCAATATCTAAAAGCGAAAAAACTAATATAACGAGGTGCATACACCACATCAGACGTTTCTTTGTTTTGAAAAACTAATTTGTGCAGCCTGTGAAACTGATACGTAATTAACCAAATAGTTTTATATAAATTTTGAGATAATAATTATTTTATATATTCAATTTAGGAGTTGATTTTCACATCACATGCCTCCTGTCAGATTGTTTTATTTTTAAAACTTAATTTATAATTCTACAAAATATAGAAACTGGTATATATTAATTCAATAATTTTTATATAAATTTTGAGATAATAGCTAATTTCTAAATATTTAATTTAGGAGTTGATTTACAAATAGATTTAAAATTGGGATTATGCAAACTTCGCCTAAAAAAACTATCAAGTACTTTGTTATTATATGACTTTTTACGTTGACAAAATTGAATATCCATATCCTTAATTTACTATTCGATTTAAATTATATCACCAGAATCTAAAAAGCATTGACAGGAATATAGATACGAAAATATTATACCATACCAATATAAAGTATGGTAATTTAAAAAAAAAAAAAAATAGAATCTAGATACAATTTGTATATGGTAATAAAAATAAATATTAACAAATAATTGATATTAAATATTTAAATATATTAAAAAATAATAAAATTATATAGAATATAATATTAAAATATATATTAAATATTAAAATATAAAGATATATTATATTATTATATATTGTTAGTATTATATAGTATTTATTTTTTTAAAAAAAATCAAAATAAAATCAAAATAAAAAATCCAAGCACACGTGTTGGATATTTTGTTTTGCGTGTTCGACATGCAGAATTTTTTTTATTTTTAATTGTTTTTTTTTTTGTCATAGAAGATACGTATCCGATCGTATCCGCGACGTCAGTATTGAACACTGCACGAATACTAAATTGGACGAAATTTCGGCCTGTGTGTAAATATTATGCATTGCTTACTATGCAAACATTTGTAACATGTTAATTTTAAGTTTTTTAGCATATTAAGCTATATATATATATATATATATATATATATATATATACACGTGTAAGTTTGATAATCATTTGTATTATGGTGTGTAAGTTTGATAATCATTTGTATTATGCTTTTTTTAATAATAAGGCAAAATTTTCGGGTACACCAGCTTCACTATTATTAAGAAAATTATTTTTAGCCACAATCATTAGTCCGTATAGGATCAGAGTCATGATCAGACAATAAATTTTGATCTGATATATCAGGCCAGAATTATTAGCATTTTGCCAGCCTTCATATTAGTTATTCTGGTTGAAAATTTATTGATGTTGTAGATTTTTCAATTTAATGTTGTTCGTGAGTATCTAATATGCTACGTGGGCTACATTGTCTATTTGGTACTCCGAAATTTATGAAAATTTATTTTCGTACCCCATCTTGCTCTTTGACGCTTATCCCGAACTGACGTCATTTGGTTCCGTTAAAATTATTGCTGACATGACAAATCGATTTTTTATCCGGTAAAATTGATATCCTAAAACTCCTATTTATAAGTATTTTTGGAAAAATTTTGAATATAAAAATTTTATATTAGATGAGATCTAATATGTTTATGTTTAAAATTTTTTCAAAAAATATTTCTAAATAGTTATTATGAGACTCCACATTTTAATGGGTTATATTTTTACCTGTTAACGTCGACACCCCAAAACATCTACTTAAAAGTATTTTTTGAAAAAAAATTTAACATAAAAAAATGTACTTTACAACTTCTATATTTAATGTTTTTTTCAAAACGTACTTCTAAATAGGTATTATGAGGTTCCAAAATTTTTATCGGATTAAATTTTTATACATTCACTTCGATACACCAAAACACTTACTTAAATATATTTTTTAAAAAATCTTCTAATATAAAAGTTGTAGAATTGGAAAAGGTTTACAACTTTAATGTTTAATATTTTCCTAAAAAAATATTTGGAAATAGCTGTTTTGAGGCTTCAATTAAAGAGGGTTAATAGATAAATTTTGAATTTCATTAACAATTTAGAGTCTCAAAACACATATTGCGAAGCATGTTTTGAAAAAAACTTTCAACATAACAATTATAAAACTCATGAAGATCTACAAACTTTATGTCAAACATTTTTTCAAAAAAATTTCTAAATAGATGTTTTAGGGTGTCTATGTTAACGTATAAAAATCCGTTTGTTCTACGTCAGTAGGAGTTAACAGAAAGCGGACGGCGCCGTCACGTAACTTTTCCGATGTATGCGCCAAGAAGCGTACACAAGATGGATATGAAAAGTGAATTTTTATATATCTCGAGATACCAAACAGAAATTTAGCCTGCGACGTGTGTTTTATGAACGAGGGATGCAGTTCATCAGAGGCTCCTGACGGTTCTGATGCAATAGGGACCGTCCGAGACCCTTCGGGATGTATATATACACATCCCGAGGGATTCGCGAACTGCCCCGATTGCATCAGGGCTGTCAGAGGCCTCTGATGAATGGCTTTTCTGTTTATGAACCAACCGTGAATCCAAGTGTTTTACTGTGTCTATATTTTTAGGAATTCTGTCCAAAAAACTTCTGCTCTGTAAAACTATACCTTTATTTATAAATTTTACTCGGAAAGTCACTGGAAGTTCCTTGTTTTGCAGGTGGTAGGCAGGCAGCTTCCTCTCAAACAGTGTTACTTGTTTTGTAGCACACAGCCTTCTATTATACACCACTTTCTGGGGGGACTTGCAAATCAGCCTCAATTCTATACGGTTGTTATCAAATAATTCTTTTCGTTTATAATTTGTTATATTTTATATTTAGAAATATTATTTGAACAAAAATATTTTTAAAGAAATTATTTTAAGGCTCTAATCTTAATAAATTACTGGGTTATTTTTTAATCATTAAGACTTTAAAATTTTAATTTAAAAAAAAATAAATAAAAAAATTATAGATCATATCGATATTTATTAAATTTTATAAAAAATATTTATATAATAGTTAAGAATATTATGTTATAAACCTTGAAAAGAAATTGATTTGTAAATATTTAAATCCAAAAATTGATTTGCAAACCGTTTTAAAATCCAGAGATATTATGTATTTTTCCATTTCTTAAATAGCTAGATAAAAAATTTTCTATAAAACTCAAATATTTACTGAATGTAGTTATTAATATAATGTTTGGCTCATGTTTAAAATTGTTTTATAAATAGTTTTAAAAGAATTATCCAATATTATAAAATATTATAATTCAAAATCATCAGATATTCCTACTCTATTAATTTTTTTTTTTTGTGAAATTAGCGTGAAAAAATTGTAATCGACCCACTTTTTGTGCTGCCATCGTAAAAGATATATTCACGGATAACATCGAACTATATTTTACCAACTAAAAAGTTTCAATTTTTCTATCTGAATAGCCCCGAAGGTCGGTGTTACCCTCAACGGGGTACAGAGAAGATAAATTTTCTATACTCTTATAAGTGGCGTTTACAGTTTAAACCTAATACCTCAATTTTATGAGGTTAAAATTTTAACCATTCGCCCTACACGCTATCGGCCTTAAATATATTAGTTTGAGTCAGTGAGTTGCAATGGGGTGCCCAAAATTTCCGCCGTTCTTCCAAGGAAAATCACTTAACAAGCAATAATTAATATAATTGCTCGGAAAGTCAGTTGAAGTTGTCGTGTACTATCTGCATGATACACGTTAGTTCATGTTTACTAGGATTTTTTTATTTTTTAAATATTTCTAATTCATTCATATGAAAGCAATAGAGAGTTCTTAATATGAATTATATCATAAAAAGAATTTTTATTATATTCAGATTACATGTGGAAGCAGATTATATTTCATAATACCCAAAGTCATCCTCTAGATATATACATGTTCAAAATTGCATTGGCTATCTCAAATGGTATCGCCTAGAGGTGAAAACGAGCCGAATTTGAATCGAGTACCACTAAGTTCAACCTCTGCTCGATTGGTTTAGTTCGAGCCTTTGAAGTTGAGAGCTCGAGTCGAGCTCGACAACTTCAAAGACTGAGCTCGAACTCGGCTTGATTTGAAAATTTTCAAACTTAAACTCGACTCAATTGTATGAATTAAACCAAGCTCGAATCGAGCTCGAATTCGAACTCGTTTAAATTATTTTATTGTAAAAGATATCTGAATAAAATAGAAAAGCTTAATTAGGCTCGCGAGCATAACGAGCCGAATAACATGATGTCAGGCTCGGCTCATTAATTACTCGATCTTAAATTCGTGCTCGAACTCGACTCGAGCTCGGTAGTATTTGAACTCGAGCCGAGTTAAAAGAGTTCAAGTCCGAGCTATTTATGAGCAGCTTAGCTTGTTTTCACCCCTAATATCCTCTTTGGATATTCGTCAAGTGCATATGGACCATATATACTGGTCCTTTACGGAATTTAGTTGGACGATAGTACATTTGGACTTAACCTAAATATGTCACTTTGACGGTTGATGAACATTTTTCTTAAAAAGATACATTAGAATAGTTATGGATAATATCTTAACTTCGGGGAAGAAATTTAGGGTTTCGAAAGTTTTAAAATTTTGTTAAAACAATCTTAAATAGCAAGTTCAAATATGTAAAAGGAACCGATTAGGTTCCGATCGTTCTGAATACATTGACATAGACCTAATGTCGTGCTAGAAAGCCCTTACTTATCGTTCTATTGCAATCTTCTGTACATCGAATATTAGTGTAAGTAGAAAAGTGAAAAAATAATTGTAGCAGCTACGAAGTTGGCCAAGAGTTAGACTAGAATCATCAAATCTTGAGTTTTTAGAGAGAACTACAAGCTATAAATTTTATTTTATCTTTTTCATATTTAATTGCCATTTTTTATTCATATTGTTTAACTGGCAATTTAAGAATTGTCACATTCCAAGCAAATTGAACAATTTAATTTCTAAGATTTTGAACTTGGTAGCTTTCTAATTTCAATCTAAGATCACCACTATCCACTACAGGACTCATAAAAAAAAATTGGGATTTCGATTAGGAAAGTCGATGACATGCGTAAATCAATCTGTTAAATAAGTCGCACAATAGTTATAGTTGGAGAGGACTCCCGTCCGGATGGCAATGCCAACTGCGTCCTCATCTTAGAGACGTGGATTTGAGTCCGGACAATCCAATGTGAAACAATCGAAAACACGCTGAAGGATCAGATGTACTCTCTGTATCAGTAGTATATATGACGTTCATCACTTCTTTGAAAAAAAATATTATTTTTAGGATTATTTTGATATTAAAGAAATCAGAGCTGATGTAGCAGTATCTATATCAGCACATCTTTTATTATTTTTTGATATTAAATATCTTGAAAGAAGTACATTTTATGTAATTTTTTTGATAAGTGTAAAATAATTATTTCAAAATATTAAGAAGTGCGAATTATCAATTCTTAATTTTTTTTTTAAATGCTTGGGCTGATGTTAAGAATGCAACATCATCCTTAATTTCTTTAGGTTCAAAATAATCATAAAAATAACATTTCTCCTATATTTAAGGCCTCGAATGCCAGCTGAAACTATGACCTTATCCGCATAAATTTCACACCTGACCCTTTCAAAATGATACTCTCATTCTGAGAGTATTGTCATATACGAAAGGACGAACGTGCATATATGCACCAGCACGTTATATTGTATACGTAATTGTCGGAACCGAAAGTCGTACTCAGAATGAAAAAAATAATATTTTTTTTCATAGCCTATCCTATCACGATATATAGATGCAGAAAGTGCACTGGATGAGCCAATTTCAGCCCATATAGCATCGAGCACTAGCTCGGCCAGCACATGTGCTATTAAAATAAAATAAAAAAAAGTTTCGTCCAACAAAAAATAAAAAAAAAGCGCCATTGTTGCTGCGGAGCGCTGGCAGCTGCCAACTGCTGCATGCTAGATTGTGGGTTAGCTGGTAGGCTTGTTCGGCCTGCTTGTTGCCGACGGACTGATTTTAACCGACTAATCCGTATAGCTCAGCTATGAGGACCGCCTGTGGTCTACACGGCCGGCACACATGGCCGATGAGGGCTATGATTCAGCCTGCAAACTACATACTTTTACGCATCTCTACCGCCACAGCAATCCACCGTCCCACATTGGGAACTTGATGAACGTTAGTTTCTTGGAGGTAACTTATTGCACCATCATTGCCGGTGCTTTTGATCTAAAAAGGAGAGACCCACCTTTAGGTGGAGTAGAATCTTCTGGTGGATCTCCACGTTTACATCAAAAGTAATAAAAGACGAGCTTTATGCGGGACAAAGTCTTTTTCTCCTCTCCCGTCCGGATCGTCGTTCATCACCCCAAGCACGTGCATTGCATTTATCGGGGCAGAGTACTCCTCGCTGTAGCTCCTTCAGTCACTCCTTGCCTCCTTGGTGAGATTCAAGGTCCCTATACGAGATGGACGGTGGAGATTGAGATGATCGATTAGAGGAGCGGCTCCAGCAGCTATCAAAGATGCGACCAACGTAAGAAACGGATAAGCGCGTGGGAAAAGGAAAAGGAGTGAAAAGGATGGATCTAGTGTGCAGGACCATGTTAGACACCTACAGTTCTGTCGTTGCACCCGCGAGTTACCCCACCTCTTGACCACGCTGGATTTTGGAGCAACGCCACCAGCGGTGCTCGTTTTTCCGAAAATTATTTCGAAAAATATAGAGTTGCGATGGGCTGCAAATGTAACAACTGTTGGCCCAATTATGAGAAGAAGACACAGAACGAATTAGTCTAGACTCTAGATTTGCTTTACATGAACAAACTTAGGTATGTTGTGATTTTTTTATTATATAATTGTTAAAAAATCCGATAAAAAGTTAGAAACATAATAACAGTTTGGAGACTACATATTACCTTTTAAAAAAGATCCTAAAATATAAAATTGTATACTTTCTTGTTTGGAGACTTGCATATCAGCCATCTCCAATCTGGTGTTACAAATAAGTTCCTTATTTAAAGATTCAGTATTTTTTACGTTCTAAAATCTATTTAAAAATATTTTTTTTTAAAAAAATTATAAATCACATCAAAATCTATTTTTTTGTATTTAAATTTTTTTAAAAAAAAATATTATAATAGAGCTTTTACTGCTCTAAAATTTTACCAATACACTGATAATTATTTTCGAAGAATTTGTCTTTTTAAGATCTTATTAAAATATTTTTAAATATAAAATTAAAGTATAACAATTAATAAATTATAAATTATATCAAATTTATTTATTTTATATTAATATTTTTTTAAACAATATTTATATAATATTAAGAATATTCTTAGCATAAAATTTGAATCAGATAATGATTTATAAGAAATTTGATTCAAGAACTGAATTACAAACAGTTTTAATATATCCCTTATTATTAAACTTTATATTTTTTTTAAAAAAATAGTAATTAAAGTGTAAATAATGAGTCTGCTCAGAAATTGTTTTGGTAACGTGTTGATAATATATATATTTTTTTTTTAATTTGTTGAATTCAGCGAGTGTTAGTTAAGGCAGATTAATTATATCGGTCTTATTTTGATAAAATAAAAATGTATAGAAATAAAAAATATATAAATGAGAATATTTTACAATTGAAATGTAGGAGTCGTTTCGGGAAGGATTCGGATCTTCTGCGCCCCTCTCCTCTCTGCCTATCCGCTGCTCCCTCCATTCTTACCGTTTATCATACAAAGCATCTACTCGAAATACTATTTAAAATTTTCGTCGGCTCATTTGATCTATTTTTATATATCTTTTCAAGAAACTTTGACCTACAAAATTGTAAATTTTGATGTGATTTACAACTTTTTTTGTTGAACATTTTCAAAAAATATCAAATAATACGTAAATTGTTGATCAAAATTGTAATCATCATTTTAATATATTATTTGATATTTTTTTGAAAAATTGTTCAACTACAAATTTGTAAATTATATTAAATTTTACAACTTTATAGCTCAAAATTTTTTATAAAAATACTTAAAAATTGGTCAAATAAGTTGTTATAAGTTTTGTATAATATTACAATACAAAACTTACGGTAACTTATTTGACCTATCTTTAAATGTTTTTACGAAAAATTTTAAAAAATAAAAAAATATATATTTTAATGTGATCTATAATTTTATAGTGAACAAATTTTTAAAAATATCAAATAGTATGTAAAATGATGATTGAAAGTTTATAATTTTAATAATCATTCTAATATATTATTTAATATTTTTTAAAAAATAATTCAACTTATAAAAGTTATAAAACACATTAAAATCTTACAATGTTGTTGTTTAAAATTTTTCTGATAAAAATATTTATAAATAGGTCAAATTAGTTGACGAAAATATAAAATGATGTTTCGATATAGATGTTGTAGGTGATGAATGGTGGGGATCGAGGTCGCAGCGGATCTGCCTCCTTTCGAAAACGGTGTCTTGCTTTAAACTCAGGTACGTGTCCAGTAATGAGCGAGGTGGCAGTTACCTTATTTCGACATGCATGCAACGGGAACGAATTGGTGTAATTTGTTGCAACGTATTCAAAAACCTAGTCTAGCTCCGTCCTCATCTGATCCTACATCCTCTCCCTCTCTCTCTCTCTCTCTCTCTCTCTCTCTCTCTCTCTCTCTCAATTCCATCTGCAAGATCGTGTAATCTCCATCTTTTTTCCACGTAGAATTTCTTCTGAAAGACGAGACTTTGATTTTGGAGTGAAACAGATATGGGAGCTGAGACATTCCTAGAAGTCATTCTCGCCATTTTCTTGCCCCCTGTTGGAGTTTTCTTGCGTTATGGATGTGGTGTAAGTCTCTCTCTATATATATGGTATATCAACCTTACTTTTTTTTTATATATTCTTTTTAATTCATATGATACTAATTTGTCAATGTACAAAATTTTAATGCCGAGGCAAGCACCTACAAAGGTAAATTTGGTCAAAACTGCATGCAATTGTTCATACGGATCCTGATTGCTTAGGCTAGAAATGATTGTTTGTTTAAGTGATTACATTTTTTTTTGAGGACTGTTACTACCCAGTGTCCGGCAGTATCAGGATACCTATAAATCCAGCTCTATTTAAGAGATGCATCCCTCGCGGTTATCCACGAGGTGAGATCCGTCGTATGTGCACTTTATTACACACTGACTGTACAGAAAATCGAATCCGTTGACACAGATTTCGTAAGGTCAACCTTACCGTACGACACTCTTGAACCTCCCTAAAAGCGATGTGACATGAACCGGATTATGTTTGGCGATTCATAAAATTTACGGATTTGTTATCTTTTTATTTTCTTTATAATTTAAAATATTAAAAAATATTTTTAATTAAAAAAAAAATTTTATGCTTTTTTAAAATCATATAAAATAATAAAATTATTATTGGCATAGTAATTATTCTTCAATTTTTAAGAAAAAAGATAAGAACAATACATATATCGTCATTTCTACATAATTGAGGTACACACAAAAATTATTTTAAATTAATATATTAATACTTTTAAATTATGAGGACATAAGATAAATTTTTCTTGTTGACTGCCTCATTTCTTAAGGGTATGCACATAATTAAGATACAAAAATTGAAGTAATCAAATCATTACAAAAACATGATTTGAATTGCAGAATTTTCATAGATGTTTGTATGAGTTGGTGAAATAGTAAAGAAACTTGACCAATGTCTTACTTGAAGTATTCTCTTGCTTGTTTTGGCAAATTGTATAGGTGGAGTTTTGGATCGATCTTCTGCTGACGATATTGGGATATATACCGGGAATAATATATGCATTATATGTATTGGTGGCTTAATAATATGTAGTGGTGTAGTTTTGGACTCAAGCGAAGAGTAGTTTTTTTTTTTTTTTTTTTTTTTTTTTTTTTTTTTTGGTTTTTAATAAATGTAGTTTCCTTTGAGGGGGAGGATAATAATGTGTGAAGGATTGCTAGTGTTTCTGATATTTAGTACTTGTCTTTATATTTAATATTTGCTAATAAAATAATTGTTGCTCCTTCAAGCTTGCTTCGTTTAGATACTAAATATATGGAGCATTTGCGTTCTATGCCCAATTAAAGTTGAAAAATATGTTTTCTAATTGAAAATAATATTTTTACAAAATGGTCGATAAGTTAATTGTACCTCTCTTCAAAAAGTTAATAATAATAATAATAATAACAATTTCTGTTACTCACAATGCAAATGGAGCATAAAGTATCATTTCAAATTAAAGATATGAAAAATATAAGTTTAAATTATAAAATGTGTAAAAATACAAGTGCGCTTAAATAAATTATTGTTGGAATTGTAATATTCTTTTCACGGTTGACCGTCAAATTTAATTTTTATTCTATATTTTAATCGAAAACAGAACACGTTAAAGAAATGTTCCTCTTATTTAGGTGTCGGTGGCACCATAGAAATCAAGAAATCAAGAGCCAAAGCAAGGAAGCTTATTACAACCCTAGTGGAATATTGAAGTAATGAGCATAGTTATAGTAGCTCAACCAATAATGTAATTAAGTTACATATTGAAGTACATTGGACAATTGCAGCTCCATCGATTATTTATCTATTAAGATGATCTTATGAAGATGTCCCGATTATTCTTTTTAAAAGAAAAAAAATTACTTTTTTCAAATAATGTCCCTCTAAAATTACTTTTAGCCAAAGAGTGCCTTTACAATTTAATTCGGCTTTTTAGTGCCTCTTCACGAAAATGATCAAATGTCCTCGTCTTTATTTGAAAGCTTTTTCTAAAAATTTTTAAATCAAACTAATATATACAAATATAAGTTTTTTTTAAAAAAAAATATATATGGTAAATAATATATTTTAATTTGTTCTACATTGTATTAACAATTTTTTTAAAATTATATTTAAATAGATGTTCTGAGGTTCTGAAATCATTAGGTTAAAAATTTTGGAGTTTCGAAGCAAATATTTAGAAATAGTTTTGAGAAAGAGCACAAGAAAAAAAAAATTTATTCAAAATTGTGTCAAAAATGTTTATAATAGATGTTACGGAGTAATTTTATAAGTTGTTCGGACGAGAGTATTTTCATAATTTCAAGCATATTAAGGGGGCCTAAGCAACAAATTTGTAATATGTAATATGCATATGCATATACACATGCATGTGTATATATATATGTATACGCATACACATGCATATGTATACATATACATATACATATGCATGTTGGTACCTCCTCCTCGGATGTCCTAGCGTGCTCCAAGTTACCGCTTCTTCATACATCTATGTTTCTTCTATATCAGTGGCGGAGCCACGTTATGGCACGGGGGGGGCCATGGCTCCCCCAAACCCAGGCGGTGATAATACCTCGCTCGGCGGCGGGATCCTCAAAGAAGGTTCTGATAATTGAATCAGATAACGCGGAGATCTGGTTAGAGCAATCGAGGTAGCGAAATAAATTCAGTCCGCTGGAAGAAGATGGTTTGGAGAAGGCGGCAGAATCAGAAGTCGGAGGCTGGAGGCAGAGCAATCAAGGGAGGTAGAATTTCAGTCATCGTGAAGGAAATTATCCTTGGAAACGGTTTGGATTTTGAAGATGATCAGGGGATTGACTCAAATGGAGGCCTGTGAAGCTAATTGGGTTCGGACACTTATTTTTGGCCCATGACGAGATTGACTTATAATGAGGATCCAGCTAATTGAACTTGGACATTTATTTTTGACCCCACATTTGATTTTTGTTCTCTAATATCAAATACTTTATGATGCATCTTATATAATATGTAAAATAATGTTATAAGATACAATGCTCATATTTTATAAAATTTGCATTTTTTATAAGATAAATATAGATACTTCATATACTATTTTACGCGAAAAATATATTTTTCGTATTCATGTGTATATTTTATTAACGTTATTTTTAAGTCTTGTGTTTATGTAAATATTTATATTATATATTAACATATGTTACATGTATAATGATTAATTTTCGTGAAATATCCATTATCTAAATCCGATCTTACTAATTCAGGTCGCGGATAATCATCCTGTCAAAACAATCCAAGGCTAAGATAAGATAGACACAGCACATAGTGCTTTTATATAACTGTTAGCTACCAAGACTCCACCAAAATTATATGACCTCTAAATCCATTAAGGGTAAAACGCCGTAAAACCCATGTCTAAACTATATAGGTATTTCACTAAGCAAGTAGAGTGGCATATGTGTAAATATGAGTAAGTACAAATATAATTGTACAAGTAGTTATAAAATAATTTAAGTTTGTCTTTGTATATTGGTCCCCCCGAAATTGAAATTTTGGCTCCGTCCATGTTCTATATTAACTTTCAACTTAACCATCTCAACCGTTGGTTTCTCTAGCCAAAACAGTACTGAAAACTATCTTTTGTTTGCTCTAGTGCCTTGTTCATCTCTACTATCGGTCGACCGAAACTTTACATGTTGAAATTTTGTTCTTAAAGACTTATTCTAAAGTAATTTAGATATTTTTTCAGATTGATCTATAGATGACAGCGGAAACTTCGTAAAAATGAGCGACTAATCTGTTGTAGTTCTGCTTACAACAATATTCGAGTAGCAGTGAATGATCATCTTTATCCAATGGTCTTTTATACAAGAATCATGATATAGTACGGATTTGGGTTGCCATATGTTAGCAGAAGAGCCGGCAACCAGATGAATGAAGAGTTTAAGAATTTTATATGATCGAGGGGCACACGCTGCCGAGGCATCTATTCACATGCCTTGAGATCGTCAAGTCAAGACCGACCTCAACTCGATCGCCGTCCAACACTCCGGATCGACCTGAGGCCTCAGCCTCGGGATCACATAGTCGACCGACCTCAGCCTGACATCTTACAAACACTTCGGATCGAACCGAAGTCCTAGCAAACTACTCAAAACTTGTTCCATATTGAGTATCGGTTTTCCTCATGTCAGCTATATAATCTCTTTTATGTAATCCTCATGTAATCAACCCAATAGTAATATATTTTTAATTTCTAATATATCATTGAATAAATTTAATTGTACACATAGTTATTTTATTGTGAATTTTAATTTATTCAATTAAAGTATTCGATCATTTGTCGGCTTTAGTACCCTACCGATATCTCCAACATTGTGTAGTTGGCTACATCCAGATGCATTTGAGTCTCAGTGAGAGCTCTTTGTGCACCAGTTTCATCCTGTTCATTCTCTCTCACTGGCACTTAATCTCTCCCTCCCAAGTATCTATTCCCTATGGATCGGTTGGAGGAATAGTCCGCAGCCTGTGTGAACTTCGAATTCCTGGGTCCGTCACTGTTTGACATTATGTTTATATCACCCTATTTTGTTGCCGCTGGATTGAACTAATTAATATAAGAGTCTTTCTGCAAATATCTATGAATGCTCTGTAAACCTACAATAATTTGATCTCTCTTTTATATTTTAACTGTGATTGCATGGAAAAAAAAAAACAGAATACTGCACATGTGATTCTTGACCTTCTTCAGATCTTCCTGGAGCTGTGTAAGCTCCTTTTCACCTTCCGGATGTCACCCGTTATGTCATGATAGCGCTGATCTAAATTTATTATGTAGTGCTTGCTAGGTATGCCAAATTTTTTAAATTTAGAAATCACTCAAATAGATGAGTAAAGTTGTACGAATGTTCAAAATTTTCGAACAGTTTTGAATTTCGAAAGTTGATCTCTCAGTCAGTACCACATGTTAAAATTTAGTTGATATTGTCATAGTTTATAGAATGATGATAAGTCAAGAATTGGCACTAGATATAATTACTCGTTTAATTCCAGCTCGCTCGCCCTACTAACGCAACATGGGAACAATGCTAAATTCATAATACAGAACATAGGCAGACATTGTATGCATATTAAGTATATAATTTACCTTTAGTAATTTACACCAACCAAACTTTCACCCAGAATGTAGTATTTTGTGTGAAATTTTTGGGAGACTCTTTGGATGTTCTAGAATTGGTTTGTGTCTGTATGTGAGAGATAGGGAGGGAGGGAGAGAGAGAGAGAGAGAGAGAGAGAGAGAGGGTTGGACAGTATTGGCGCATCAGTACTGACTTTTGGCGAGGACTCTTTCGCTGATCTGATATTAAGGTGGCATTAGGGTTATCTGTATTAGATAGTCAGGGCCACTTAATGAATCCTTCCTGCATTATAAATCTCCTGGCTTCAATGTTATCTGTACCTTAATAGTAGTTACATATTTATAAAATATTAATGCTCTCGATGCACGCTATTCGACGGCAAACTCGTATATCCAAAACACCTTCAATCAGTCCGTACGCGATTATTATTTCCTTGAATAGGTCGGATCCCTCTAGCATTTCTCAGTAATCTAGGCCTTATCTACTCGCTCGCATACATCGATTCGCTAGAGCCCTCTAGCTCCCGAATCACATAACATCGTGAAATCATTAAAAGAACCATAACTCGATCAGCAATTTACGATCTGTCCTTGATAGATCAATCATAAGATGTAACTCTCATACAACCAATCCACATAGCTCCAACAACCAGCTGATCCCAATAAAATCACATGCCAGTACCAACCGTCCTTTCATTCAATGCTCTTAATAAATTAGAAATCGCACATTATCGGCGAACAACCTAGTGACTATGTCATATATATAGTCCTAGACGCCTCACTAATATAGTCGTGTGTGTTACCACAAAACTATCGATATATTGTATAATTCTGATTGTGCTTCTAATAAATAGCACTGCTCCCTTTTAATAGAGAAGTTCTACTTGTTGGGCCTTAGTTAAGGCTGATTTTGGCCCATTTAAGGCTAAGGGCATTTAAGACTGACCCAACTCGCCAGAAAACGTCCCACACCGGGGGGTCCTCCTCCCGCCCACGGGCACCAAACCAGATTTGAACCAGCTTCTGTTCACCTCTCCTTCAATATACCACCCTTTATTATCACCGTTTATGTTCATAGACAATTTTACAAACCTACATCTCTCGCTTCTCGCACAGTTATTTCAGAACATTTAGCGGATGGTAAAAATCTAAGACGGTGACCTGACCCCGGTCCTAAATTTTAATTCCGTACTTGCAGAGCTACTGGTTCAGCGCTTTCCAGAAGCTCATTTTTTTCCCTCTTATTCATCATTTCCTCGTTTTAATAGGCGAAATCGAAGCGAAGGTATGCCATTGAAACCCTAATTTCTCCAAATCATTCGTATTCTGCACTCTTGATTCTCATATGTTTGTGCTCGGATTGGTAATCAGTGGTTTAGAGTAGCTTGGATTCAGTAGTTTTGACAACGTGATTTGTGGTTAGGGTTTTGTGTTATGGGTGTGGATTCGTCGTCGGTGCAAGTCTCCGAGAGAATCGTCGACGGAGGTGATGACGAAAGCTTTAGTGCTGGAAATACAAAGTTGTTTGATTCAAATAAGCTGTTGGATGAGGTTGATTCGGAAGCTAAGGTGATCGTTTCTGCTGGTAATTCGCTTGTGAACGATGGTAATAGTGGTTTAGAGATTATGCGCAACGGTGATCTCGATGTCGAGGAACCTAGGGAAGATAAACCAGAACAAGCTCTATACAAAGTTGCTGTGCGCGCGTCAGATGATCTTCACAATAACAATATTGATTTAGAAGTGCAAGTAACATCAGAAAAGAGCGTCAAAAGAAGAAAATCGAGGCAATTAGATGGCGAGCAATATGATAAGTACTTCTTATCGAAGGAAGAAACTGCTGGTTACAGTGTTTGCGATCTTGTCTGGGGGAAGGTGAGAAGTCATCCATGGTGGCCTGGTCAAATTTTTGATCCAAACGATGCTTCTGAGATGGCTAACAAGCACCGGAAGAAAGATCACCTCTTGGTGGCGTATTTTGGGGATAAGACTTTTGGGTGGTGTGATAATTCCAAGCTAAAGCCATTTGAACCTTACTTTTCTCAGATGGAAAGACAGAGCAGCGTGGATGTGTTTGTCGATGCTGTTGATGAAGCTTTAGAGGAGGTCTCACGGAGAGTTGAATTGGGAATGACTTGTTTGTGTATACCAGTAGATGCTTACTCTATAAGTGAGGAGCAAAAAGTTGAAAATGCAGGATTACGAGAAGGAACTAGTCGTCTAGCTGTTGAAAGGACCCAAATTTCAGGGTTATTTCAACCTGATAAGCTTATTGATTATCTCCAAAGTCGGGCTGTATTTCCCACTAAAACTGTTGATAGACTTGGGCTGGTTACTGCAAAATCTCAACTAAAAGCATTTTACAGGGCCAAGGGTTACCCTGAACTCGCAACTTTCGTAGTTGAGGGCGAATTAACAGAAAATGATTGGGAAGTCTCACCTGGTGACATTAAAGATGGCACTGGTGTTGTCTCATCAACTCCAGTGTCCTCTTCTGGGAAGAGACGGTCCAGAGGCAGAAAGAAGTTGACTAGCAGATGTGAAGGTATCGTTGAAGATGGCAAAAAAGAGAAGAGTTTATCTGAGTTGATGGAAGATAAAGAAGGTTCGAAAAGTAAAACAGGTAAAACGAATTCAGGTAAAATACCCTCAAGTTCTGTTGCGAGGAAACGTAAAAAGGTTGCTGATATTTACTCGAATAGTAGAATGGTTCCCCCGTCCTCCGGTAGAAAACGAAAGGTTACTAATGCTGCCTCTCGTGATCCAGGGAGACGTAAGAGAAAGAGGCTTAACGCACTTGGTGATCTTGATGACAAGCCATCTACGTCAAGGTATTTAAAAGTAAGTGAAGGTATTCGAAGAGTTGCAAAAAGGCTCGAAGTGTCACCTTCAATGTTTCACAATTATGCCAAGACTGATGACACAGAGATCACTTCGAAAGATGACAGGCTAATAGCGTTTATAGAGACTAGAAGAAGAAGAAAGGTAACTGGAAAAAATTTCCCACCTTTAAGTGAATTGCTCTCACAACTTTGCTTGGCAGCTACTGATCCAAAGAAGAAAGTCAGTTTTCTTTCTTTCATCATCAGCTTCTTTTCAGATTTTCGGGCTTCGATCACTTCTGGCATGTCCTATTCTGAATCATTTCATGAGAAACATGAGGAGAAGGGAGGTAAAAGGGGTAGGAAAAGGTCAACGAATACGCAATCATCAGTATCAGATGTGCCCTCGCACGATTATGTTCCAGATTCTTATTGGTCTGATATTGTTTTCCAAAGTAGTCCTGAGAAAGAAACGAAATCAAGTTCCCCAAAGAGAAAAAAGAAACCTCAACAACGTGGTAGAAAGAAAAGAAAGCACAACTCTAGAAAACAGTCGCCGTCACTTCGTTCGGACTCCGAGTTAGATACTGCAGAGCAGTATGACTCTGAAAGTCCGGATGCAAAAGATGCACCCGAACATATGTCTGTTATTGGTGATGTAAAGGAGGAGTGTACGCCAGCTGGACTCATCTTAAGCTTCACTGAGTCCCATGCAGTTCCATCTGAAACAGATCTCATAAAGACTTTCAGCCCCTATGGGCCTCTTCATGAGTCTGAAGCAGTAGTTTCTAGAGAAACTAACCAAGCAAAAGTTGTCTTTAAGAATCGTTCTGATGCAGAGTTGGCTTTTAGTGCAGCTGGGAAGGATAGCATGTATGGATCAGCCCTAGTGAGCTATCGGCTTGAGTACTATAAATCTACACTGAATATGACGCCTTTAAACAATGATTCTGTTCAAGGGATTGATTTAGATGCTCCAGGTTTTCCTCAATCCTTACTTTTATTTAGTAAGTAGAATATATATCAATCATGGTTCTAAGCAAAGATGTTGCTATTGCAGCTGGAGAAAATACTGCGGTGGTGTAGAGATGGTTGCTCTGGGGCAGCCCAGAATGTGCCTGAATTTGTTCTGATAGTTACACTAACACTGGATATTTATTAACATGATATGTATATACAGTTGGAATACCAGTCTCACGGTCGACATTGTAGAAAACCTAGGTGCTTCAAAGAAGGTGTAGGCTTTCTGTATAGAGTGAATGCCTCAGATGATTCACTATCAGATGTTTGTTAGCTACCATGTTTTGGACTCTGAAAGGCTATTTACTTGCATTCCCTTTTTATATGAGAATGTTCTTTAAGGTTATCGCAATAGCATTTATTTTGTGAGTTGGATTTCCTATGTCCAATTGTCTGTGGTTCTCTGAAAATGCTGTTTATGTGTTCCTCTCTTTGAGCATATGATCCAATCACTTGAAGCTTTTGGAATTCTGGAACATTTTACCATATAGAGATGCCTAGCACAAAGATTTGTTGTCAGTCAATAACTCGGATTTTATTGTACATGTCTTGTGAAGCCACAATGAATTGCTTGATGTGTTATGAAGATGCTTGTTTACCTTTTAAGGAGAAGTATATATGTTAATCTTTATGTTACCTTCAAAGCCTCTGAAATATAAGTAATATGAATTCTTTGCGCGACTCAGCTCTATCAAGTGATACTCCTTCATAAAGATCTGTGTCTGAGGATTCGTCTTTTTTTTCTCTGATTCTTCTTGGCCTCCCTCTTATTCTATACCGATTTTTAGTAAATTTTGTGAATCTTCTAGTGAATGTAGTTAATACTGTGTCCATTTCACATGACCAAACAACTACAATAGTCTTTTTATCGTCCTCTGTTTGATTGAGCTAAAGAATTATTTTTTAACTAGAAGAATTTTTTTTAATTATTATTAAAGAATTATTTTTAGTTATTATTAAAGAATATTATTAAAAATTATTTTTTATAAATAAAAAATTTTACTTATTTTTCACTTTATAATTCAAATTAAAAAAAAAAATTCAAATTTACTTTCCTATTATTTTTTATCTCACTACTTTCTTTTCATTTTTTATCTTACCATTTTTTTTTATTTTTCACTCTATTACTTTCTTTTCACTTTACAACTTTCCACCCAAAGTAAATAGTTCCTAAGAAAAATCTAAAGAATTCTCCTAGGCAAGCTTGGCGTCACTTTGGTCAAGGCCCAAACGCATCCAAGAGCACGGGCCTAGCCTTGACCAAATCCCTAAACCCGTGACACCGGTGTGCCTTATCACTCGGCCAAGAGTAGACTAACAAACAGCAATCTTCATAGTAAAACGTGTGAGCAAAACTTGCCAATAGAACTCATTTATAGACAAACTTTCATTTTACCTACTTGTTATCCAGAAAGAAAATAATACAAAAAGTACTTAAACAGACTCTGATAAGGCAGTGGTTCAAGCATCAACAAAGCTGTCTGCAAATAATTTAGCTAGTAGCAATAGAATATGTAAAGGTAATGTCCTTCATATCAGACTTGCAGCAGAGTTTCTCGACTAACTCATGCATATGAAAGATCTTTTATCCGTCTCCAATTTAATCCATATCACAAAGATCACAGCGTCAAAAGTTGCTCCCATGCAAGTCTCTACTTTACAATCACCCAACGATGAACAGGAATAACAGCTTCTTGCAAGACTCAAAGAAATGCAAGCTAACAAGCTGTTTACAAGAGTCGTTGGAAGGGGTAACCGAAAAGTGATGGAGCAGCGCAATTCAAGCAGCACGATGAGGACACAGCAGGCTTGAGTTGTGATTAATTTCTCATTCTAGTAGTGATTAATTTTTGTTCTTACCGACGGGCTGAATTTGCTAAATCTTAGCTGCCTGATTCTGTCTTTAGCAGAGAGGCAAAGCAATGACATTTTTCTCCATCAGTTCAAGCATTGCATAATCTAGAAATTCACTGGGTTTGATCCCCAGGAATCCAATTCTCTTTCTCGTTTACAGACTTCTCAACTGAACGCAGTTTGTTTTGAGAAATATCTATTCTTTCCTTTTCGCCTGCTTGATGAGTTTGCTGACACTCTGGTGAGTTCTTGCAGTGTACGCAAGAACTAACAATTTTAAGAGGGTCGCCGTTAGGTGCAGGATCTATTGCAATGGACTGCAAACAAGGGCAGCTAACATCAGTAGGTTCTCTGCAATCATACAGATGACCATGTTCTACTGCTTCAACTACTTCTTCAACTTTGAGGCTGTTAAGTTCGTTGCTTTTCCCATGTGGACCAGATAAATCAGTATGAATTTCAGAGCCCAAATTAGGATTTTTTCCTGCTGAGCTTGGTGTTAACTGCAGCTCCGAAGCTGTTGGCAAATGCTTTGGTGGTGCAACATTGGTACAACGACTATATTTTCTTGATTCAGGCTGCAAATCATCACAAATCGCAGATGAAACCCCTCCAGTTTTAAAAGATAGAGGCTTGGTGGATCTTGCTTTGTTTTCCACCTTAATAACGCTGCTTCCAGTTGTCTTTGGGAATCCAGCAGCATGAGAACGTCTGGTCTGACTCTGGAGCTTCGCCTGAAAGGGTTTGAAAAGAAAGAGCAACGTACTCGAGTTAAAAGATATCTACCAAAATTAAAGAACAAAAATATAGTTATAGCTGCCTATAAGACCACTAACCGCATCAAAGTACCCAATTTTAGGACTTGGCATCCGTAGGCCTGATGGTTTAGAGCACATCACCTTGCTACTTGTACTCACAGAGCTTCTAGCATTATAACCTGCTGATAGTTGAGCAGTTCCATTGAATGCCAAAGATGCTCTTAGCCTAGACTGATGAGGTAAAGTTATGCCAGAATTTTGACCAGTAGAAGTTTTCTGCAACTCCAAAAGCGGGGGATCATCAAACTGAGTCTCTATCGAAAGTTTTGAAGAACTAAAATCAGAGCCCTCTGAAATATAGCTGGCCTGTGATCCACAAAAGATTGATGATGATTCAGAAGCCAGGCTATTGAGAGAACTTGCTGGAGAAACACTTGAGGATTGGATTAGAGACTTTTGGCTTGCTGGAGAACAACTTTGCTTTCTCTGGACAGATTTGTCTTTTGATAACCTTGAAGGAGCTTTAGAGGTTGATGTAGATAAAGAATTATTGTTATTTTTAGAATCTTGTTTTCTCCTTGTAACCTCTTGAGCAGACTGATCTCTTGAATATAATGATTTGCTGTTGGAGGCACAAGAAACCGTTGGAGAGGCAACACTTCCGTGTGATAGACGAGAAGGCTTTGTAAAAGAATTGTGATTGGAATTTCTTGCATCTATTTGAAGCTTCTTGGAAGACGTTAGATAACTGGGGTTAGAACTTCTTGCATCCATTTGAAGCTTCTTTGAAGATGTAAGAGATTGACGAACACCACTGCTGCCTGCAAACATTTCCATCACGTAATGATTTAATTTGGGTTGAATCCATATGATATGAAGTTCATTGAAGAGCAATCGGTAAAATGATGCAAAATGTGCAAACTACAACATGAATTAAAATTCGTAAAGAAGGGCCTATCTCAGACATAACAAATACAAGAAAAATTAAACGATGTATAGTCTAAAAATACCTACCAGACAAAACCTTTGTGTCACTAAATGTTGCATTGGCAGTCCGTGAATGTAACGTTCTGTGTGTCGGAGCTATCGATACATTAGGTGCTCTAGATATTACTCTTGGTGGTTTGACAAGTGACTTTGATTCTCCGACTTTGTTAGTAAGCTGAAATCATTTGAAAAACAATCATTTCATCTCCTAAACATCATTGCATTATACAGTAAAAGGTTAAAAAATTCAAACACAAGCTACAGAGAACTGATTGAAAAGGATATATCTTTTAGGTGCTAATTCAATCATCACCTGTTTACTGTGGGTACTATCCGCGAGAGTCTCTTCCTTCTTTGCCTTAGAAATTCCAGGCTTTTTAAACTTATCCATCTGTAGATAAGATCTTAGCTGAGAGTATGGAAAAACAAAAAGAGCAGACAATCAGATTTACATACCTTAATTGAGGAAGTTCCGGATTTCCTTGATGCTGCAACCACATTTAAACAAAACTTGATTATTTTTTTTTCCAGGAGAGAACAAATCTTAGGGTAGGAATGTATTGTAAACTATTTCTACTTAAAGTTTTAACAACAGAGTATGAACTAATTTATTACACACCAAAAGGAGACATACTTACATGCAGAGTTTGATGTGTCCAACTGCTGTTCTTGTCTTCTGCTAGAATGCAACACATTAGAAGCTTTATCAGAATTACCGAATGACTTCTGTATGGAAGCCCGTAAGTTATCAAACAAATCTGTTTCAAGGTTTTCCAACGCCCAGCTATCACTATCAAGGGTAGATGATGAATCTGCAGATCTCCTTAGATCTTCCTGAATCTGAGGAAGCATAGTCGGTTGTTTCTTCTTATACGTGCTGTTTACCATAGCCAACTCCTCGTTATTGAGAACACCTATCCGATAGAGCAAAGTCAAATAAATAATATTAACAATTAGGCTTAGAATATAGTTTCTACCCCTCTTAGTCTCCCTCCTATCTACATGTACCTACATCACACTTTTCATATCATTGCACCCATCCCCACCGCAGGAGGACAACAAAGGGAGGGAAGATTGGAGGATAGTTGAATGGACACTTGGACAGATACTAAGACTGTCCTGCTTGCACTAGAATCCTATGAAAGATATGTACCTTCGTTAGTGAAAAATGCACTATCCCAAGCTAAGCTTTTGCGCAAGTTAATCTTGCTCGACTTTCCCGTTTGTTCTGGGGATTCAGACAACTGAGGGACTTGGTCCGCTTGCTTGGTTTCAATTATGGAGCTCTCCAACTCTTCCTTTCTTTCAGGTTCCTGATGAGAGTAATCATGTATATGACATATCTCTCTAAGCCCTATTAGTTCAAATTGAAGGAATGTATCAGCATTGATTTTACTAAGGACGAGTGAAGCAAAATAACAACATTGAAATAGCACAAACAAGTACTTCCTTCAACAAAATCATTACTTCGTAAAACTTAGACAAGAATGAACAATATATTCTAGCTCAATTTGGTAATAATTATGAGCAACTTTGATGAATCCGGCGCATCAGACGTAAAATCAACATTTGTTTTCTGAGCAAGGACAAGTGAAGCAATGTAACAACATTAAAATAGCACAAAAACAAAAATAAATAAATTAATTAATTAATTAATTAAATAAACAGAACCATTGCTCGGTAAAACTTGGACAAGGATGAACAATTTATTCTAGCTCAACTGATTTGTCGTAACGATCATGACCACCTTTTAATGATTTCAGCTGCATTCGAGAATAAATGCCACGAGGTGTAAGTTCTTAAAACATACACCAGGAAAGACCAGGCTCTTGAGTACTGAAAGACGATTGAAAAATTATTTCCTAAGCTCATTTGTGAAACTCCAATGCAGAGCACCTTTTATCATTCAGCCTGCATTCAAAACATAAACATGCCATAACATTTCAATACAGACGTCAAGTATGAGGACAATAATGTTGTACACACTGAATTGCTATTTCAGCGAACGGTCAGCAAACTATGAGTAACTTTTGATGATAGCCCCTGCATCATAACATAAAATCCAGCATAATCAAAATCAGGTTCAACCAACACCCAATCAAAAGCTGAACAAAGAGTAAAATGCTCCCCTGCTGAATAACGACTAACGAGTGACTCAATAATTAAACCACTTCGCACTAGGATTTGTACTCGATGGTTTTAAAATTAATCACAAAGCAATTCCAACTTAGGATTTCTTCTTTCATTTCATTTATCAATTCTGAAGTTAACGATCATAGTTTAATCTACCAAAGAAAAAACCAAAAAGAGAGAAGTCGTTTATTCAATTCAAATCGGACAAAACCTCGAAGAATCTACAGATTTGAAATCATTCCGTACAGAGATCCCGGAATCAGAAGATTTTGGAGTTACCTGCTGGAACGGCGGAATCTGGAAGTGATTTAGATGATGAAGATATCAGAAAATCATCCTCTAATGATACATCGATGAGATCGATTCGGTCCATGGAGATCTCCGATCAGTAATCAAGGAGAAACAGGAGATGAATTAGGGTGACGAGAAAGAGAATGAGCGACAGCGAGTTGAAAATTCGAGGAACTGATAAATTTGGACAGCAATAATTGGAGATAGACATTAAAAGGAAATGGAGCGGGAACTTCGGAAATCTGAATTTTTGAAGCATCTAATTGGGCCGGCACTTTATAATGATCCAGGCAAATATTTCAGAAATACATCGAGGGCTGTGAGGTTCGAAACAATCTGCAGCCGATTTATAACGATAATTATTATTTATTAAAGTTTTCTAACATCCTGCTAGAATACAACAACGTCTAATAATAAATTCAATCCAACAAGTATGAAAATGATAAGATATACACAGAAAAAAGGTGAATCATAAGATTAGAATATATTATAATCTATATTATTCTTTAGACTAGTCGCTCATTTATTATTTTCCCTCACCTTACATCATAATTATTTCTAACAAAATTATGTGATTTTTTTAGACTATTGTCGAAAATTTTAATCCATTATTGGTTCAGTTTTATACGATCATTATAAAAAATAAACTTATAAATAGTAGCAAATCATATTCACCGATTGAGAAGTGCTAGCTTTACCGTCTTGGATAGATTGGAAGATTGTATTACCTTTTATAGAATACAAAAATATTAACTTTTAGCGTTTGTGGAATTCAAATTCAGACTAACTTCTTGTAAGATAGAAGCCTCACCAATTATCTTATGTAACCTTTACTCACGGGTAACTCCGATCATACCAACAAAGGCTCAATTATTAGATTCAAAAATCTATATCATTCTTATATAAAACATAGAAGAATAAATCATCCATATGGCACTCGTAAAAATCAAAACTGAAATCTCATAAACATCCTCCGCAGAAGAGTATAAAGCTTAACCGTGCCATTTCGCGTCAAATTTCGGTATATTTTAAATTTAATACGTGTCGACCGTGCCGTGCCGGTCGTCTCGATAATAAAATATTATTTTTATATTTTAAAAAATAATAATAATTTTTTTTAAACTTTTTAAAACTTTTTTTTAAAAAAAAAAAAGATGCAGGCGCGTGACCTAGTTAAATAGAGCATAATAATAATGCTACAGCAATAATATCCAACTATTTTAACCCGCTCGTAAGAATAAAATTGGAGTGATACAGCTAAAGGGTTGGCCATGCCGGAATCCAATTTAAAATTTCTGTAGGGTCAGGGACGAGAAATTCTACCCTCTATCCGAGCCAATTTCAATATCTAATTATATAATATAAAAAATATATCATATATTAATATATATGGTATAATTTTTATTTTTATTAATATTATTAATTTTTTGTTTATTTTTTTTAAAAGATAGGAAACAAAAATTTTCTATTCCCAAGCGGACTATCTTCATGCAAGGGGAAAGTTTACCGACTGGAATTCTCTTTCCCGTCTCTGACGTATGTGAAAAACAAAAATTAGATTTGGAATCGAAAAGGCAGAATAATCTTTCGTCTACTTTCCAACTCGCAAAATTTCTAAGTAACTCCGAGGCTTGGATATATATAACCTATCTTTAAATCCAATGAGAAGAATTCATCTGAAACTACTTGTTATAATTAGGAGGATAAAATTCACAGCCCCGAGCAGAACATTTGATAGTTGATGCTCCTGAAATTCAACTCTGCTCAATTTATGGAGAAGCGATGATTTTTTAGAATCATTTATAATAAACGATGGTTTATTAGAAACTTAGCTGCCTCTCTATCCCTCACAACAAACACAACATAAGGAGAAATAAAGATGGGATGCATTAAGCAACGCCAAGTAGCCCAGTGGTAAAAGAAAAACCATGTGCCGAAGGGTATGAACATTCGGAAAATGTGCCCGTCATTGACAACAGCTCTTACCTTACGACTAAAAAGTTATGAAGTTCGAGGCGTCGAAATCACAACTTTCAAAAGCAGAATATGACGAAGCTCGAAATCACAACTTTCAAAAGCAGAATATGACGAAGCTTGCGCCTATATGTTGCGGGAGCCCTTGTGATATATATATACTTCTAAGATCAAAATGGCCGTGAAATGCTTCATGCATGTATAGAGACAGAAATGTTACGTTTCAAGGACTTAAGAATGGTATAATAGCTCCGCTGTTTACCAGTGAGTGCGCGTCCATCTCCGATATATCAGTAATCTCAGATACGATCTATCACAGTCGTAATAAATTATATATATATATATACTTTCAAGATCAAAATGGCCGTGAAATGCGTATATATATATATATATATACTATATATATTATATATATATATATATATATATATAGTATATATATATATATATATATACTACCAAGATAAAATGGCCATCAAATGCTTCAGGTAGTCTCTCAACTTTTAAAAGCAGAATAGAAAGAAATTTGCTAGAGCTCAAGGCCAAGATAGGTTCTCAAAGGCTTCATTTCTAACCAAATAATCGCCACAAAATTGAAATTCAAATGATAGTTCAAAAAAAATATAAAAATGATTCGAGGCACCCCTCAAAGAATGATGAGAATACTGGGATCTAAAGCAACTCTTACTGAGATTTTAACTGTAGACAGCGTTCCAAGCACTAGGATAAGCACGCATAACTGAAGGTGGATCAATAGCAAACCAAGCTCTGAATATTCAGAAACTATCTGATAAAAAATACAGATACACTCTGATAAAAAAAAATAAAGACACGATTACATAAGAGATGTAGAAATAAAAAATTAGTAACTGGAAGAAATGATATTACTAATTAAACAAAGCTTTAATATGCCAATATTTAGCAGGAAAAATGGATATTTCCAAAGAAGAAGAACAAAAAAGCCTTTTTATGCTGGTATAAACATATGTCTACTTTCTCGTACATGCTTTGCTAGCCTTAATCATGAATTATTACTTCTTGAATCACTAAGCTAACATTTTTCTTTTAGCAGTGGTTCAAGAGTACAGTCTGCATACAAACTCCAGTTGTTAATTAAAGCTTCCTTAAGAGGACTTTTTTGTTCGATCAGAATTGGCTCACAAATTCCAACAAACAATTGTTGGTCATTCATTAACCCATCTTCATCAGCCTCAAGAATCATTAATATATAGCCATTTTGATAAGGGAAAATAACAATGAACCTCTGATGTTTATCGTATTACTCCACTAGTTTCGTCAGACAGAACAGAGGACAACGGATCTAGTACAGAATGTCATCCGCACTACCTAGGGAGAGTTTATTCAGAAAAGATATTAGTTCCCTTATTATTACTATTGAGCTCCTATTAGCTCCCTCATCATTTGAATAACTTCCGAAGGGAGCTCCTCCAAATAAAAATTTCACGGAAGTGCCATAAGGACTAGACGGGAATAAAAACTCTACATGCAGCTAACCATAGACTATCTACATCTGTGCAAAGAAATAGTAATTGTTAAACTCATGTTTGGTATTGCAGCATATTACCGTAAAAGTAAACTCAGAAGAATAGGCTTACAAAAATAATTGAATAAAGTCGTAGCAAGTTAGACCATGGCAGCTGAAAGAAACTAATTATAAATGTAAAGTCACTTACGATCTATTTATCTTGTGGTAATTCTCAAATGAGCTCTGGTTCGACTTTTGCTGATATAATCTAACTCCTTGTCTATCGACCTGCAATAAAAAAAAAAAAGGAATAAATTATGTAATCAGAATTAAAATTCCCCAAAATAAATACACCAAATGACTTGAGAATAAAGAGGTTCAAAAGAAGCTTGCAAGTCAAACTAGTGTATAAGACATCCACCCAAGTTTGAGGGGTTCAGAAGAAGCTCGTGCATCAGACTAGTGTATGGATCATCTTCCCAAATTTGACCATTGGTAAATCTAGCCTTCTGTGCATCTTTAGGGTTTTTATTTAAAATGACCTTAGAATCATAGTAAGCTCTTTCAAAGAGATGTGCCTTGTTGAGTACAGAGAACAAATATCATATTCTCTGAGATCGTAACTAAAGCAGAGGGCGAGCTCAACGGCACACTGGTTGAGGTTATCCCCATACAACGAACTAGTGCAGGTTCAAACCCTGCCAAATGCAAGATGTAGAACATCATTCGCTAATTAGCGGGTATGAGTTTGTACACCGTCCCCCCAAAGCCTAGAGAAAAAAACCTGCCGGTTAGCAAATTCCAGGAGTGGCCTCACCTTCTATTCGCCTTTTTTTGGTCGTATCAAAAGCAAAAAGGGACAAAAGCTGTCTTATTTTCTTTCAAACACCTCCAAGCCGGTGCACAACATAAAAATCCATACTGTTGGTGGTACAAAATTGATGACGCGGTTTCTCTCTCTTTTTTTTTGTTTGGGATAATAGATGCAGTTTGTGTCTGGTTAGCAATCAGTTTTTTTTTTTTTTTTTTTTTTTAAAAAAAAAAAAAAAAAATCCCCCTTAAATTTACTTCTCTCGACAATATACTGACTACGTTTAGAGTTAAATTTCAGACCTCCAATGTCACACGATATAGTTGAACAGTCGAATTCGAATCAGATAAAATAGAAATCGCCTAACACCAGGCATGATTTTTTTAAAAGTAGATTCTATCTACTTTGCCAATATTTATCCTATTAAGTCTTAGCTTTCAAGGACCATTCCCACAAGTAATTCAAAACCGATGATGCAGTTTCTTTCTCTTTTTTTGGATAATAGATGCAGTTTGTCTGATTAGAAATCAGTTTTTTTTTTAAAAAAAAAAAAAATTCCACCATAAATTTACTTCTCTCTACAAAATACTGATTACGTTAGAGTTAAATTTCAGACCTCCGATGTCACAGGATATAGTTGAAAAGTCGAATTTGAATGAGATAAAATAGAAATCACCTACCACCAGGCAACATTTTTTTAAAGTAGATTCTATCTACTTTGTAATTGGAATGAGCATTACACGTATAAACCTTATTTTAAGCCATGTGCGATTCATGCGTGCTTGGCATCACAGGTGGCAATGTTCTTTAGAGAAGATAAACTTTTATGTCATGTATTCAGACTGATAAACGAACCTTCAGGGTCCTGACTTGCATCCATTGGGTAGCTTCCCAACACTCTCAAGAATGTAGCAAATTCCTAACACGAGAACAACCAAATCAGATTCTCAGACAAGCATTTCCATACAAATTTGTAAACTCTTGCATAAGAAAATACCTTTAGGTGTGCAAGGGCATTTTGAGCATGAGGTGTAGCCATTGATGCTTCAAAATCTAGGTAGAATAGATAGTCAAAGTACCTAAGTGGAATATATAATTTGAGACATGAGTAAAATAGTCCAAATTAAGAAATGGTTGGCGAACTAAACCAAAATAATGAGGTTTGAGAAATACTTCATACGGCCATTTGTGTCATCTTGAGCTACTCTAAGGGGCTTTTTCCTCTGAGGCCGACTTAAAACCTAAGATGACAATGGGAATGTATGATGAATTGTTTACCCTTTACCAACCAAATTGGCATGCAAAAACACAAATCAACATACTTTGTGTATTTAGAACGTACCTGTGTAAGATTTATATCTCGCATAGCAAACACTGCAAGTGCTTTGAAAAGCATACCAGGCCCTTCTTCCAGAGAAAAGACGATGCTTGTCTGAAAGCAGAAAAGGGATAAGGTCTCAGTTGATCAGGTTCAACAGACAAGCCACAGTTAATAAAGCATTGAAGGAATAAGCAGAGGCCAGTTAATATCCTTTTCCTTTAAGCTCATTAAAGAAAGTTAAACGGTGACACTAACTTTAAACAGCCTACTGGTAGTTGGAATAATCGGTTCCCTTGCCAACATAACAAAGCGGGTGACATTATCAGAATCATCCTGCCAAAAAAAAATAAAAATAAAAAAATTTTATATATATATACAGTCTGGCTATCATTTTCTCTAGAAAGATAGTATAAAACAACTTAACGAATATCATATACCTGAATATCTCGTGCTAGAATATCAAGACCATAGATTTCAGCAGCCAATGAGCTAGCAACTGCACCAGCATCTTGGAGCTTATGCTCAGCAACATACTAAAGAGCGAATTTTAAGCATATCATGTGAATGTTAATTCATAATAATGAAGAACTTATATGTTAATATTCTTCATATGACAGAGAATCTTTCCATCCATAAAGAAAGAAATCTGCAGGGAACAGCTTCAGGTACATCAGCAAATTTACCTTAGCAGCACCTGCTGTATCGTCCACAGCTTCTCTAACAACTCTTAACTTAGTTAATGTATTCTCGCATTGTGCAAGAGCCTGCGATTTCAAATAGATTAGCACACCCTAAGAGAAACATCAAATTTGTTTATTAAAAGTAAAATTTACTTGAGGATGGCTGAGGACTCTTTTCAGGTTTTCCTTTTTCACCCCATAATTAGCTAGCAAGCAATGGCGTACTGGATAGTTCACTTCTCCAACAATGTGCAGCCTATGCTTCAGTAGGAGGTCATAGTTGCGGTATATACCACCGCCTAAGGAATTCTCAATAGGCAGAACAGCTCGATCAACAAGCCAATGCTCAACAGCCTGCAGCATTGACATGAAAACATCAGAAATCCACATTCCCTTGTTTAATGAGCATGTTGGTACTTTTGGTAGATCTATAAACTTGCAAAGCCTTTTTTAGATGCAATGTAAGACCCAAAATGGAGAAAAGGAAATGACGACCCAAAGGAGGATTGCATCTTGAACTCTCCAAGTTATTATTCATTATTAATATCCACGTACTAGTATAAATACAACTTAGTTGACATACATAATATACTCCATAGAAAACCAAGTTGCATACAAAAAAATATATAAATATTCACAGCGGAATAACATGGATAGATCTCATAGTCTCCAAGTTCACTGCAAATGACACCTTGTTTTCCGTACGTAATTGATTAGCTAACATATGTTTTTTATTACCTTCTCCTACATGTATCACATTCCCAAATGTCTTTTTTTAAGGACGACAGACATCTGGAAAAACACTTAGATACACTTCCTCTAAGAACATCAAATTTAAACAAAAATACTAATAACACCTAGAATCTGACTATGCCAAAATAATCGCATGCCTCAACCCTTATAATGTTTATTTGAAGATGCATAACAGAAAACCTTCCGACGGCTAAAATTTAAGAGGTTACAGCTAATCCAGTTAACTAGAATCAAGTATTTGCAAGCTCATGATGTCATTCAGCAGGAAATCCCACCTTTATGGAAAATCAAGCAACATCAATTTGGGCAGATTAAAGTACAAACTAACTAAACCAATGTGGAAAAGTAAACTTGAAAACAAAACTAGCAAATTTCAGATAATTAAACAACAATACGTATTCCACCCAATTTACGGATTCCCATCAAACGTAGCCGATTCAATTTCAAGGTACAAGTCAAACTCACTTCAAAAGCACTTTCGAATGAGTCGCATGGAACTGCTTCGCAGTTGGGGTAAGCCTTGAATGCTGCAGCCTCGCTGTAAGCTCCAGGGAGACCCTAAGACACATTCACGCCATAGATTAACACAACGTAAACAGTAACCAAAACAAATATTGTTTGAACAGACCTGGTAAGCAACGCGGAGCCGAGAGCCGTTAACCATGCTGGAGATATCTGAAGCTGATAAAGGCCCTACGAATACAAATTAATTAACATGGCTTTTGGTTGTTAGGTTGAATAGGTAATCGGAAATAGAATGCACCAGAATTAGAATGAAAATGAGAGTACTCCTAATATGTTTGGTTAACTAATAGATTGAAAAGTGATATTCTCTCTTATTGCCAAAGTGTTACACGGGAATAAAAAAAAAAATATAACTATTGAAATCTCATCCCATTGAAATTGTCTCGTATTGCCAAGGAAATGACTCCAAAATTGTCTCAACCAAACACAATCAATCAGAGAATCCAAATTCTCTATCACAACGTCTGCATCATTCTCTATCTTGTTGCTTTAATAAATGACTAATGTTCTAGTTCATGATGAAAAAGAAATTTATTTAAAAAAAATAAATACAATAAAGAATAGAGTGCAAGTATCATTTCTTTGGACAATAAGATAAAAAGTAAATAGAGAACGGGGCAAGGGATTTGGATTCTCAATCCGAATAAAATGAAATACAGAACAGGGCAAAGGATTTGAATTCTCAGTCGGATTGGTACGTCGGTCACAACTCCCATTCCGAAGGTTAAATACAAACTAAATACCACAAAATAGATAACTATTAGAGGGGACCGTGGTTTGAGTTAAGCTAATGTTTACTGGGAAGAGTTTGTGGGTCTCTGAGAACGATGTCGTCGCCATCGACATCACCGGAATGTTGGAGTGCAGACATGACAGTAGCGGGGCGCGAGATGTGGATAGACACGTGGCGGTTGCCGAGCCTCGGAAGCGAGGTGAAGAAAGGGGATCTACCGGAGAGTCTCGGATTGACGTCCGAGAGATTAGCGCCGGGAAGAGAGTGGGACGTGGCCGTGGCCGCGACCGCGGCTGCCATGGTGGCTGTGGGAGGGCTTGGTTGGTTGGGGGGAAAAAGAGAGGGAGTTAGGTTGGAGAAGAAGAGGTACGAGCGAGAGGGACAGGGAGGAGACAAATCGCACGCGTGGCGCGCAAACCTCCGACATTTAAGAGCATCCCTTGTAATAGTTCTGATAAAAATCAAACACAGCCGTTAAAATATTTAAAAAAAAATTAAAGTTTTTGTCTAAAAGATGGGATAATGTTTATTCGGCTCGTGCTTTTTAAAGTATTTTCCGTTAAGCCCCTGCACTTTATTTAATTCATTTTAAACATCACTCGTTTTTCATGCTATTTCGTATTGATTGTTGTATCAATATTTTTTATAAAAAATTTTAACATAAAAATTGTAAAGTTAGATAAAATTTATAATTTTTATATTTTTAAAAAAAATTTAAAAAATATTTGTAAATAGATATTTTGATACTCCGAATGTTAACAAATTTTGGATCTAATATGCTAACCAGCTAAAATTTCGAAGCCTAAAATTATCTGTTTAAAAATACTTTTAGAAAAAAATATTAAATATAAAAAATATAAATCTTATCAAAATATATAATTTTTATGTTGAAATTTTTAAAAAATATTAACACAGCTGTTAAACGATATAGCACGCTTATCAAAGAGGGGCCTGATATGGATATCCACTTTATTATCCCACGACTCCCACCATCCATCCCAGGGTTATATTTAAACAACTTTTTAACCCCTTAAAAAATGTTTTTACATATTTTATTAGCTCATTTCTTTTTTTTTCATTTTACACCTTAATTATCAAATGTCTAGTCAGTTGTAGTGCTATGTTCCATTGATTTGATTATGTTAATCCTGATAATAACAAGTAGGACCTAAAAGCACACTATATTTCCCAGGAAGCTTACCTTACGACAATATATCTGTGTTTTGGGGAAAATAATGCATAGAAGCATATAATAATTAATGTCAACAGTATGGGCCGGACCTGTATGTTCAATTCCTATTATTATCAATGTTACGCTCCGGCGTGCAAGATGAATGAATGAGAGAGAATAAATGAGGTGGACTGGAGAACAGACCTTGTTGGTGTTCATGCAAGGTTCCATATGGCTGCTGAATTAGAACTTCGATCATTTCCTTTTCCACTCTTTTGTGGAGTGGGATCGGCTGCTCCCACTTTCTCATCATCTTCGCTGCACCCACCTCATTTTGAGGCGACATTCTTTTTTCGAAAAACTTCCGATATAAAAGTTATAGATTTTGTTAATATCTACGATTTTTATGTTGAACATTTTTTCAAAAAATATTTTTAAATAGATATTTTGGTGCTTCAAAATTAACAGATAAATCGGGTTCAAAACGTGTTTTAAAAATAGTGCTAAACCAGTTATTTTTGGAGTCCCAAAATACATACCTAAAAGTATTTTATTTAAAAAATTTTAATATAAAAATTGTAGATCTCATCATAATTTATAATTTTTATAGTGTAGTTTTTTCAAAAAATATCTAAACTGCATCGAAACGGGACAGCCACAGGCTGCGGCCGCAATAGATCTGTGTACCTCTTATGTTGGTAAAAACGAGTCAAGCGGGAATAATCTTATGCTCAACATATATATGAAAAGATTCGAATCAAAGTTCCCTTGGAGTTTGTTGTAGTCGATCTCGAGCTTAATAAGGTCAATAAGGCTAAATAACAAGATACTTGTGTTTTGGTAATTACTAATTATGCTATTATCCATATTTTAGTCATCTAAGTTTTATGTGCATAGTAAAAATATATATATTTTTTATTTTTTTTATATGCTGTGATATTTGTTTGACCCAATTGCATTAATGTTATGAGCTTATCAAGTAGCAGAGTTTCAATTTAAAACTAGGTCCAGAGATATTGGTATTATGTAGCAGCAACAAACCAATAGATATTGGTGTAACCTACCTCGGGATAGGTTTAGAGCTGAGAGATTCGATCTGATATCTAATTTTGAGAGCTTGAAGGGTAGTAAAAGGTCATCTCAAACTTATTTAGTAAACTTGAGCAGTCGGAAATTAGAACTTCACTAGTTACTGGTGACTGGCGATTTTTAAAATGTTTTTTAAGCGAGGTGAGCCTTTTTATGTAATATATATCAAATTATTTTGCTAAGGAAAATTATCAAACTACAATTCATTAAACTATAATTATAGAGTAAAAGTCTAAATTTGCGCCATTTTCCGATAAGCTATTCAGTACGCAATAACTTTCAAAATTTCGTGAAAAATCGAAATTTTTTTATTTTGTATTATAGCAGGCTAAATTCGAACTAGTGAGATGGCAATGTGATATAAACAAGTCTAACATTTACTCCGCATTTTCATTTTCCTTTTTACTAAATCGTTCAAGACGAAAAATATGACATTTCCAAACCGACATAATCTACATAACCCATTGCTTATCACTGTACGGTGGAGTTGAATGTGATTTACGAATTAAGATATGCGTCTTTGTAAAATGAGCGAGTTTTTTGAAGGTTGATATTTTGGTCCAAATCATGCGGCCCATTAAGTGGGTTATATCTTTGAAAGAAACTAAGGAGAATTACATATAATGCCCCTATTATTTTTCATTTTATATTGCGCTCCTTTTTATTTGAACGAAAATATCTCTATTTATAAATTATTATTTTAATGTAACGTAATACCTACTTAGAAATATTTGTTGGAAAAAAATTTTAATATAAAAATTTTAGATAACGACAAAATTTATAATTTTATGTTGAACTTTTTCTCTACATAGATATTTTGGAATTTCCAAACGTTAACGGGTCGACTCATTAACCTGCCGGAATACAAAAACCATAAATATATATATTTAGAAGTTCTTTTAGAAAATCTTCCAACACAAAAATTATAGATCTTGATGAGTTCTATAACTTTCATATTAAATTTTTTTTCAAAATATATTTCAAAATAAATATTTTAGGATTCTTAAAATGTTAATAGATATATATGTTTTTTTGTCAAAAAAAATTAAGTTTCGTGTGTAGGGGGCTGAAACGATAACAACGACCCGTGGGGGCTAATCCGAGCAAAAGTTTACACTTAGAGGCTAATATATAATTACCCCAAGATATTACTATATCTAAATCTGTTTCTTTTACTTACCAAAAAAATCTGTTTCTTTGATTTCGACCCCTTATATATTTTTTGAACTCATGAAACCCCAAGATATTACTATATTCTAATATCATATTTTGGATAGGATTCAAACGAAACATCAGTGCGCTGGATGAAAATAACCATCTTGCATATGCATAATAGATGTAGAAATTCAATAGATCTACTACCAGTGGGGATGGGTGCGACTCATCTTCTCGGGATGGGTATTAGAAGATGGACACTGGTGAAGCTACAGAAACATTAGACTCCTATTATCACAGAGGCAGTGATAACAGGACGAAATCAGCCATTGATTACCCATCATCTTGCTTCTTGGCTTCGTTATCCTGCGGTCTGGTTGTTGAATCTCCCGAACCTCTGCTATCTTGCTGCGATTTTCCGAACCATTCCGCCAAAATCTGGTCCTTGATTTGGCCCCGCTTTGGATTGGGATTCCCCTTTCCCGTCTTCGCCGCCGACGAATTCGTCTGGTTGCTCTCCATCTTGAGAAGACTTGTGAATTTTGAGCATAGGACTTGAGAGATCACTGAGTGTTGTGTTGCTGCTAAATAGGGTTCTCCTAAATAGAAAAAATCAATATTGGGGCCCCATCGACAAAAAAATGAGCCACTGATTGATGCAATGCGGATTAGTTATTAAAAATAATAATAATAAATTTAATTAAAAATACATATATATATATATATATATATATATATATCATAATCCTTTTGTTTAACAAATAAAGTTCTAGAACAATATATATACCACATAAGTCAATTTGCCGTCTAGCCGCCTCTAAGACCACCTTTAATCTCAAATAATTTAGCTTCAAATCATTATCTTAGCCGTTCATCTTACCAAAGAGAGACAGAAAAAGTACGACACTTATTATTAATTTTTTTAAAATAACGATATAAATCTCATTATGACTGAATCAAATTGTTTTCCAGATATAATTTAATCATAATTAATTAGAAAAAAGATTAGAAAATAAAATTTCGACAGCATCACTCCAAAAATTCATTAAGTTTTTTTAATAAAAAATTTTAAATTAAAATTAAATATCCATCGTATTTTATCGTATATGATATTTAAATTCGTAAGTGATAATAAGAAGGTTGTATCGTATAATGCACCACGTGTGGATTAGCAAAGGATTCCTAGCTAAGCCTACGTTAATTGTAAAAAAATTGCAAGTTGAGGATAAGGATGGTCTAGGCACGTGCGTGAGACGGTGACGACTATGATGTTGTAATCATGGTGACGTCACTAAGAACTAACCAGCTCGACCTGTGTGGTTTATGTGGACAGAATTGATACCGCACCGCGCCGAAAGTATTATATTTTCGGAATTTATTATTTGTCACATTTAAACGTCTTTTTTAAAAATTGTAAACATCATACCTAATAAACAGAATAAAACTAGGGAGACGTCCATATCAACCTCTTTAATGTTTAAAGTTGATGCAAATATTATTTAGAAAAATATTCAAAATAAAAGTTATGAATTTTGATGAGATTTACGATTTTTATGTTAAAATTTTTTTAAAAAATTATTTTTAAATTAATGTTCTGAGCCTCTAAAATTTAACAGATTAATAGATTGATTTTGAAATCAACTATGACTTTGAAGCCTTAAAATATTTATTTTAAAGTATTTTTTGAAAAAAACGTTAAATATGAAAGTTATATCTCATAAAAATATGCAATTTTAATGTTAAATTTTTTTTTTAAAAAATACTTATACAATAGTCAAAATGGTTCGGATACGAATATCGAGAGAAATTTTTTTTTGTAAGTTTAACGTTAAGTAGAAAAATTTAGGAGTTAATTTGGATGAATATAAAAAATCTAAAGACTGTAAATGGTATTTGCCCATAAAACTATTACTTTTATATTTAATCTTTTAAGAACTTCAAATAAAAATTTTATATTTTATCAAATTTTATAACTTTTATGTTACAAATTTTTACAAAAAAAATATATTTCGACTCATATATAGGGTTGACTGCACCGTAATACGGTCGACCCTACCTACCAGATCGGCACGGTGCAGTCGACCCTACCTACCGGATCGGCACTCATGTCGTAATTTTCTTCGGCCATTAACTTCTTGGTGGCTAATGCAAAATTCTCCACAGCTAGTGCCGAGGCTTCCGCTGTAGGCCTTCGATTTGTTGCGGCGGTCTGCTGCATCTCCTCTTCCATCACCATGGCATATGCCTTACCAAGAGAGGGCATATGATCAGTTTCCTATGATTTGGGAACCATCAATGTTATATGCCTCATCCAACACCATCAAAAAATCATATACTTTTGCTCTTTCCCATGAAGCTATAATTATCTTAAGCGATCCGCAAGAGGAAGGTGGAATTGGGTCACATATTTGTAGCTCTTCCCATAACATTTTTAACTTGCTATAATATGTGGCTGCTCACATCTTTTCTTGTTGAAGCAAACTTATGCTCCTTCAAATGTGGTAGACGCGAGCCATACTCCCTTGTGAGAGTCTCTCCTCCAAGTCTACCCATATATCACGAGCCGTGGCTGCAAATGTCACGGTTTCATATAGTTCTTTCGTCATTGAATTTGTGAGATATGCAACTACCATAGCATTACACTGCATCCAGTCTCGATAGTCGGAAGAAGCCTCGCTGGGTTTGTAAGAGTTAAACATACCTATCTTATAAATGATAATTGGATCCCGTAAGGGCGTGTTTATTTGGAGTGGGAAGTGAAAAAGTAGGAAAGTGAAAGTTGGAAAGTCAGTTTCATTGTTTACTTTAAAAGAGAAGTGAAAAAAAATTTAATAGAAAGTTGGAAAAGTCAGCTTCTTATTTACTTTAAATAGAAAAGTGAAAAGTGAGAAACTGACTTCCTTTTATTTTCCATCTCCTATGTAATTTTTATTTTTTTGACTTCCTCGTCAAACGTTAGGAAGTGGGAGAAAAGTGAGAGTCATTAGCATTAGTGATGATTATTAATAATAATTATTCTCTAAAATAATTAAATAATAATATAAACTAATTAATATATTTTAACTAGTAAATATTATAAAAAATTTATAATAATAAAATTGTTATTATTTTAATAATAATAAAATAATAAATTATAAATTCTTTTAAATTATTAAAAAAAGAAAATAAACAATAATAATAATAAGCAAATTACTAACAATAACATAATAATAAATACATTATTTTAATTATTAATAAATTTAATAATTTATTACTAATTTTCTAAGATATAAAATAAATAAAGTACTGAAAATAGCAAATAAAATAAATAAATAATTGTTTTATTATTAATTTAAAATAAAAATAGTAATCATTAATTAAATTATTTATTAAAATTTGATTAATAAATTAGTTGTTAATTAATTATTAAAATAATATTTTTTAATAATTATTAAAGAATTATTTTTAATTACTATTAAAAATTAAATTTTTTATATAAAAATTTTACTTACTTTTTAACTTTTACAATATATTTTTTTATTATTTAATAAAATAATAAAAATAATATTTATATTCTTTAATAGTAATAAATAATGCCAATAATAAAAACAAGCAAATTAATAACAAATTAATAATAAATATATTAATTTATAATTTATTATATTTTCTTAAAAATGTAAATTAAAATAATTACATAGCTTAATTAATAATAATCTTTTATTTATTATTAGTAATTAAATAAATAAATTAGTATTATTTTTAAATTATTTAATAAAAAATATTAATTATAAATAATTTTTCGTTATTAATTAAAATAAATATTTTTTAATTATTATTAAAATAATATTATTAAAAATTATTTTTTTAAATATAAATTTTAAGTTACTTTCCACCTTTACAATACAAAATAAATAAAAAACCTCAAAAATCAATTTCTCTATAACTTTTCCATCACTTTCTATTCCCACCATTTTTTTTCACTTTATCTTAATCAATTTTCCTTTTCAACTTTTCATTATACTAACTTTTTTTTACTTTTTTTTTTCACTTTCCCTACTTTCCACTAGAGGTATAACAGTCTTTAAGCAAAATTTGGGACAAAAATCTGTCCGGAATGATCAGAAGAGAGGATTTGGTATGGTAATTTAGTGGTAGCCCCCTCTAAGGTAGAATTCTTCATCGTTTTCACTTGATTTGCATCGCCCATTGAGAGGCTCTGATTCCAAAATGACAATAGAATTTGGAAGTGTACATTGATAATTTATTGATCACACTTACAAGTGAATATCAAAATGAATTTAAAATGTTAATATCAAAATATATTAATATTCCACATATAAAAAAATATATAAATATATAAAAATGAATTACCAAAGTTATTGACCACCTGACATCTTACATAATCTCCGATGTGTTATTTACCATTTATTTTTATATCATAAAAAATATGTTATATTTATGTAATTAAGTTTAAAAATATGAACTATTTAAAATTAAATTAATAAAATATAATAACTTTCTAAAATAACAACTTATATATATACACACACACACACACATTTATTAACTTACTTATATAAATTCTTATCTTAATATATATTACGTGTCTTTTTCTATGATAGAAAAATAAATGCCAAATTATCCATTAAAAGTTATTTTTAAATATCACATAACGCAACAGATTTGATCACTGATTTTTATATATTTATATTATTTTAAAATATTCTATATATATATATATTATATATATATATATATATATATATATTATATATATATATATATATGTGCAAGGTTTTTTGTACCGAGCAGAGCCGAGTTTCTGTAAATTCAGATCTCGGCACGTGCCAACCGTAACGATAGTGCCGTGTCGACCGTGCCGATATATATTTATTTCTTTTTTTTTTAAAAAAAATAAAAATAAAAAATAAAAAATAATTAAAATTTTCAAATATAAGATTTTTTGACACATGCCATGTCGGTTGGTGCCGTGCCAACTGCCAGAACAGGCACGTGCCTCCTGGCACCGAAAATCATGCAAATGTGTGTGTGCGCGCACGCGTGCATGTGTAATATGTATGTGATTTAATACCACCACCGTTTCATAATGATCTCAAATAATATTTATTTATATTATTTTTACTATCATAAATATAAATATAATAATTTTAATTATATAATTATTAATTTATCTATAATTAAAAATATAAAATTTTCAATTATGATTATAATTATTTATATTTATGCGTGTATCGCACGGATACAAACCTAGTGTGTATATATATATACATAATTGGGTGATAAAAGTCGTATGCCACGTGGTATTCTAAATAATTTTTAGTATACCATGTAGCATTTACTCTTATTCTTAACAAGCTATATGATATTTGTATTAATTGAAAAAAATTTAGAAAGTTATATAACTTATTTGAAAATATGAAAACTCTAATATTATAAGTAAATATTTAATTAAAATAATAATTTATAAAAATGGTCTAAATATAGTATAAAAATTAGTATAAACTAATTATATTATATATTATGTAACATTAATCTTTTAAAATAAAATTTTACCATGTACAAAATTTTTTAACCATATACATATACAATTTATCGTTAATTCTCGAATAATTTTATATATAATATTTGACATTTTTTCTTACTCATATTACGAATAAAATATAATATTTAAATAAAAATAAAATTTATATAAATTTTAAAATATAAAAAATAAATATTATTATATATATATGATTTATAACTGTATATCGTACGGTACAAAATTATTAGTATCTGAATCCGACATGTCTGATTTCTGAATCAGAAGTTGCAAGCGTTCGCTGAGCGCCGTGGGCACCAACGCAGTGATAATAATAATGTAGTTACAACGTTGCCTATTGTTAATAAATTCGGAGTTGTATATGTCGGAATGTTGAGAAATGTCCGACGATAATCCGTACGGTAGTCTTCCTGTTAATACGAAGCCCCCAAATCTCGCGCGTCGATTCTGCTCTCCTCGCCGAACCAGCTGCAGCCACTGTCCGCGTGCTTTAAGCTTCCACGCTTCGCGCTTCACTTGGCGGCGATAACGACGGAGCTCCGCCGGCTGTGGCCGGGATCGAGATTCACGGATCTTGAGCGCGGCGGCATGCGGCAGCTCTAGAGTGGTGACGTGCGTCACGCTTTTGCGGAGATGAAGGGGAAGAGTCCGCCCCTTATCGCCTTCGAGCATAAGAGGTGAGGACCGCACGTTCTCTTCCACGTGTACCACAAGTCCACGTCGGAGTCCATCTCTTCCTCCGATGAACAAAGCACTTCCACTTCTAGGGTTTTCGTTAGTCTAAATCATCTTGTTCTGCTTGCATCTTGGAATGTAGTTATCTTGCTTTCGTTGAGCTTGGTAGTTTTTTATCGTGCTTTGTAGAGTTCTAGCGAGCTTGTGATTGAGAGCGTAGGATTTCGAGTTTTTCTCTTTCAATTAATTAAGCTTGCTATGGATGCGGTGTTTAGGTAATTAAGATAATTTAATGTATGTACGTTACTTGCCAATTTCGAACTGATGGTTTTGAGGTCCGAGCAGGGACGCCTATGGATTTGCGGTTCGGCCTCAACACTTGCACAGATACCGAGAATACGCGAATATCTACAAGGCAATGTCTGTTTCTCCTTTGATTTATTTAGGCTACTCATGATCTTTCGCTTGCTCAGATTGTATGGTTGCTTGTAAATTGTTTTTCCAGGAGGAGGAAGAAGAGCGATCAGAGAGATGGAAGATCTTCTTGGAGAGGCTCAAGGAGACCGCGCATACAAATTCAGAGGTTTCTGCTGCTCTTGCTGAGGACACTGATAACAGTGGGATACCCAAATCAGATAGTAGCTCAGAAGAAATTTCCACTGAGAAGGAACCATCAGAGCAGACTGAATCCCATAGAATCCAGATATTCTCTTCGATCAGACCATCACTTGGTGCGATCGAGGATTTCATGAGTTTCCGTGTGAATAAGAACAAGAAGAAGAGCTCCAAAAGTGAGGAACAAGCTGTTGGGATATCTGGCACAGACCTCTCAAAGATTGGCAAGGAGAGCGACCCAAAAGAAGTTTCCATAGAGGCCTCAGATGACGCGTTCTATGATGTGGTGAAAACTGATGGTGTCCATGAGACAGCTTTGAATGTTGGTGGTATTAATGATTTAAAATCAACTGCGGTTGGTGAGGAGCCTTGTTGTCCTTGGAAGGAAGAGTTGGAGTGCTTGGTTCGTGGGGGAGTGCCAATGGCTCTTAGAGGAGAGGTGGTGTTGTAGTTGTTATTGGGGATATTGTCAAAAGATGTTTCCTATGATGTTTATAAACTTTTTGGATTTATGATTACAGCTGTGGCAAGCATTTGTTGGTGTTAAAGCACGTAAGATGGATGGTTATTTCAGTAATCTGCTAGCTCAGGAAACCAAATATTTCGAAAGTAAAGATTCCAATGATACTCCTCCAAATGGCAACAATAGTAATGTTTCTAAATGGAAAGGACAGATTGAGAAGGTACCTTTTATAAGCTGAGTCCTGAACTCTTGCTTATTTTCATCGTAGAAGTACGACTATACGAGAAGTTGCTCGTTTGCGTGTGTGACATTGAGCTATCCATACAGGATTTGCCAAGAACGTTTCCAGGGCACCCTGCATTAGATGAGGACGGAAGAAATGCTTTGAGACGCTTGCTTACAGCTTATGCTCATCATAACCCATCTGTTGGATACTGCCAGGTACTTTGCCTTAAAAACATGTTATGGTCCTTGATTTCTCTTATGACGAATTCGTCGAGCAAACTCATGAAATTTCAGAGCTTCCTTTATACCAACCAAATGCGTATCAATTATGAATCCTATTGAGATATGAACTATCTACATTTTTTTGTGTGATAAGACCTCTTTTTGTCTCTTTCAACTCTTCTGTTTCTGTAGAGGTTAACTTGTGGAATCTTAGATAACTTATTCTTTAAGAGTGAATTTTGTCTAGATTGTGTTTGTTTTATTGACAGATGAAAAAGGCACAGAAATTTCCTCAAGTTTATATGGCTAGTGTGACATATATTGAGAAAGGTGCTAGACATTTTGCCTTAGTAATTAGCAAAGTACATTTTGCCTTCGTAATTAGCGAGTGATTTTTGTAAAAAGCAAGTTCCAATTCATTGTTGATACATGTATCCTGTCTTGATTTGCGGGATCATAATGGATTCTAAAACAGTAAAAGAAAATTCATAGGCCTAATGGCAAAGGGGATGATGGTGGTAACATGAAGCTTGGGGAAGGTTATTTCAAGGTTGTGCATTGTGCCTTATTTCATTTTCAAATTGCATTTTCTGAGCATGGTTGCCATGAGTGTTTATGGATATTTTACATGTAAAAGTCTGTAAATGGGAAGGTTGCTTGATGCTTTTGCAGTGATGTTTTGAGTTGGAATATGCTATGGTGGATATGCTTGGTCGTCTACTAACATAGCATGCTATGTGTTATTTCCTATGCCTTTCAGGCCATGAATTTTTTTGCAGGCTTATTGCTACTGCTGATGCCTGAGGAGAATGCTTTTTGGTAGGTCTTCATTTTATAGTAATGACTCCTTGTTTGCATCCTTGGGTCAAATATTTTATTTTTTTATGAAACTGATACCATTAAGTTGTGAATCTAAAAGCCTTTCTGATGTATATGGTTACCCTTTTCAGGACTTTTGTGGGTATAATAGATGACTATTTTGATGGATATTATTCCGAAGAGATGATCGAATCCCAGGTAGACATTAGTTTGCATACAGTCTGTGCTTCTGTAATCTGTGTTCTACAGTGTTATCTTTTAATTTGTTTATCCTTATCTCTTTGAGACTATGGATGCTGTGTACTCAATCAACAATTTGTTTACTGAATAACTTTTTGTTGGTTTTCCCCTAAAAGATTGTTTATTTGATTTAGGTGGACCAGCTAGTATTTGAGGAAATAGTTCGTGAGAGATTCCCGAAGTTAGGTGAACTTATTTCCCTTATATATATATATATATATATATATATATATATATATATATATATATTATATATATATATATATATAATATATATATATATTCCAGTTGACCAATTCGTTAAATTGTGATGTCTTATATATATATATATATATATATATATTCCAGTTGCCCAATTCGTTAAATTGTGATGTCCTATATGGAGTATGCCGCGTTTTTAACATTATCGTGATATGCAGTTAATCATCTCGATTTCCTTGGCGTGCAAGTTGCATGGGTTACTGGGCCATGGTTCCTGTCCATTTTTGTAAATGTGCTTCCATGGGAAAGTGGTCAGGTTCTATGTTATGTCAGACTAGCATTTTTTTTTCTATGTCAGGAGTTTTGACTTTTTGCTGTTCAGTTTATTTTTTTGATTAACTGCTATTATGACCTAGTGATATTTCTTCTTAATTTAGCATGCTTTCCTATTTTAGTTCTTCGTGTATGGGATGTGCTTCTTTACGATGGAAATCGAGTGATGATGTTCCGTACAGCGCTTGCGTTAATGGAACTATATGGTAAACTCTGAAACTCGTCTAATATGTATTAAACAAATTATGGTTAAGTTTATTTAAAGCCAGTTATTTTTTATGGTTCCTTCAGATTCATCTCTCGAGAATGTGAGCATGAAAATTTGTTTCCTCCCTTTTTGATCTGTAGGGCCTGCTTTGGTAACTACAAAGGATGCTGGAGATGCAGTTACATTATTGCAGTCTCTTGCTGGCTCGACCTTTGATAGCAGTCAACTTGTATTGACAGCATGCATGGGTTATCAGACTGTAAATTACACCAAATTGGAGGAGCTAAGGGAAAAACATAGACCAACTGTTATTGCTGTCATGGAGGAGAGGTCCAAAGGACTTCAATGGAAGGACTCCAAGGGCCTTGCGTCTAAGCTATATAGTTTCAAACATGACGCGCTGTCGGTATTGAGTGAATCCATCTCATCAGAGGGCTCAGGTGGTATGAGCTCAAATGGGGATGTACACAATCTGGCGAATGGAACCCTTACTATGGAAGGATTTGTTAATGGTGTGGATGCTGAAACAGATTCCTTTCCTGATCTCAAAGAACAGGTGTGCAACCTTTAGGTTTTTTTTTTCCTGGGTCATGATGTATAAATTTGTAGTTGCATCCCTAAGCGTTGCCGTCACTCATGCATTTAGGAGTAGGGTTCTTTTTGGTTACTGATGCTGTTTATTTGCACACATTTTGGTATTTACGAGGTCAATATGCAATAAGAACATATTATTTTGCATGCAGTACCCTTGAAAAGCAGGTTTTTCGATAGAGAATCTTAGAATTACTTAATTATAAAGTGGATATGGTATATGAAAGATGACAAATTTTAATTTGTATTATCATATAGGGTTATATATTTAGGTTTCACATACATCTTGACTGGAGGTAGTGAGTTGACAATTAATTATATATCTAGTTTTCATGTACATCTTGATAGGAGGTAGTGAATTTACAATAAATGCTGAAATCGGAAAGTCGGTAGTTAAAATAGCACATCTTCTACATGCGGAACCAAACACCTATACTCTTTAAGTATAAAAGTTTGGAATTACTAAAAATTATTTTTCAAGGACAGTCATTGTCACAGCCCAAGGCAGAAATCTGCTATTTCTACTTTCACTAGGGGACCTTTTCCCTTTGGTCAAATGTCTTAATTATAGGCATTTAGGCAAGACCCTATATAGCAGGAAAATCCTTTATTGTTGTAGTTAGGCTAAGTCCACGACCTTCAACAAGTCTGTGAGTACATCCGGAGTAGGAGCTTTTATTGCTATCCTTGCAGGAAGAGGTTACGAAGCAATTTTAGATAAAAAAATGTATTGGGGGAGCTAAGGGAGACAGTAGAGAAAGTAGAGGGATGCCTTCCTCTGACAGAGTAAGAAGTTTCAAGTGTTTTGCTCTCTCGTTTTCACCTGGAAACGTTGCAGTTTCCTTTCGCTGGTAGACTTGTAAGACTTACGACTTGAGCATTGACGTTAGCATCTTACCCTGCGTGTTCTTTTGGTAAGAATTCAAGGTCGGACACATGACCCAACGATATTAAGACTTAAGAATACCAGTAACACAAATTAGCAAAAGCTGTTCTATTTCTTTTATTTGCTTTTGAAGTTCACTAAGGTTCGTAGTGACAAGGTTATTATGACATATCCTCAAAGTATGATATAGATTGAACTTGAAGCATTTATTAAAAAAAATCCTGTATTTACACCAGCATATAGGGCTGGTGATTAGACACCCCATAATGGGGAGTACCTGCCTTCTAATTTCCAAAGGGGAATTCTAGCGGATCGTAAAGAAAAAAGAATTCTTGTATGTTAATTGGCATCACCACCTCAGAAGAGAAGCGAAGAACGCATAAAACAGCTCAATTTGTTGTTCTTTAAAAAGTGTTCTTATGCCAAAAATAGCTTTCTTCTAACTTCTTTGCTTTTAGTAGTATTGTGGATAATGTTCACACACTAAACTTCTTAGAATGGAGCTTACATAATCAATATATTTTATTTGCCTATTTTTTATGGAAGATAACATCTATCAGGTGACATGGTTGAAGGTTGAGTTATGCAGACATTTGGAAGACAAACGATCAGCCATCCTCAGGTACAGCACCCATACTTTTTTTTTAACAAACGCTTAGAGAGTTTTTCATTTCTGATTTTTATATCTTATTGGAGTAGAAGTAAATCTAATGGCCAAGTTAAAAGCATAACTTCATTTTTCTTTTTGTGCAGTGTTTGCAAACAAAACTGCTTTCAAAAGACGCATCCAATAAATATTAATAAATTTGTTTTCCCATATTCTATTTCATCATTTTTTTTCCTTTGTGAAATTCATTCATCATTTATATCAGAACAATGTAGAGGTAATTTTGTGTTTATATATATAATAAAATGTAGCTTGCTAACATAACTATTCAAGTAAAAGTAAATTGTGTTGTTATGTATTAGTGTAATGGAGCAGTCGAACGACGTCATGTAATTTCATGCTTTATGGTCGTTAAAGTAGTAGTTCTGGACAATCTATCAATTTGAATAGTTCATGTTATTCAGGATAAAGTATTTAGTTAGGGAAAGGCACAAAGGTGGGTGAGAGAACCACCGGTGAGATTCGAGCCAGAGCCATAAAGAAAAGAAATTGAAGCTTGGTCACAAATGACAATTCATGCGCAAGATGGACAGGCAGCTTAGCATATATATTTCAGAGATTCTGTGAGGGCTCTTTCCACTTGGCCCCACAACCTTTTAACTTTTGCACTACTTTGATCAGTCAAATTTCATTTAAGTTGTTGATCTCATACAATTGGTTCAAGAACTTTATTATCTTAAAAAATAGCATCGTCTGCATCAAGTAATAATAAAAAGTAAAACGACTGCTGCTTTTGACAGAGATTATCTATATGTTGGCATTCTAAACTTCATAAATTATTCTGTTTTCTTTTGAAACTAGGGCTGAGGAGCTGGAGACTGCGTTGATGGAGATCGTAAAACAGGACAATAGGAGGCAATTGAGTGCCAAGGTACATTAAGCATTCATCTTGAGCTTGTAAATTAACACCAGATATTGTTTCCGTCCCTGTCCAAAAGTCTTAGTTGGCATGGTTTCTTGACACATTTTTCGGTAGTCGTATTGTTTGTGTGCAACTCTGCCTGTATTTTGTCACATAACGGCTTCTTCGTACATTTGGAAGATATTTCAGCGTCATGTGGGTATCATTTAGATAAGTAACTGAATGACGACCTTGCATTCGTTGTTACTTTTAAGAATAATTTTCCTTGGTAGCCTTGGTTTTTGGTTTTGGAAATTATCTTAGACGCCTTGGTAGGGATATTGTTAGAAGCTTTCCTTTTTTTCCTTTTTGCTTCCTTTACTGCTATTTTGATTTTATACAGTCAGACTATTAAGAAACGTATTTCAAGAGTGAATTTTCTAATTAAAAGGCATGTGATCGCTTTGTTTAATTATAACCTACAAAAGCCATGTCATTGAGTAATTATTTTTAATGATACCTATCATATTCTCACCACTATAAGCATTAATGTGTAGTGCACTGGGTCCTTTTGTGGGTCTACCATTTTCAAGTGGCTTGCTGACGTTTCTTCTCATTGTTAACTTTCCTGAGCGTGCATAGTAGCCAAATATGAAGCATTTTCTGATTGTTTAGTATGTTCTCTTTTTGTTCTTTGCAGATTTTGCTAAATTGAATTTTAAATGGGACTTTGAGGAAAATACTGGAATAACTTTAAAAAACAAGACAACCTGCATATTGCTTTTGCTTATCGAAATGTAAATGCTGTTCTGTTTTTGTATTTCTTTTCGTTTCGATGGTCTTCTAGGTTGAGCAGTTGGAGCAAGAGGTATCCGAGTTGCGTCGAACTCTTGCAGACAAGCAAGAACAAGAACAAGCCATGCTTCAGGTGGTTTCTTTTGTTAGTGATGTTATATCTTTGTTGATTTTATGTTAACCTTTATTGTATAAGAAGCCATACTTATGAGCCTAGGAGATATTAATAGTAGGGTGGATGGCCGATCATTGTGAGAAGATGACATGATAATATTGTACATTTTGGAGAACATAGTGGATATAGGATCCGTTGTTGCAAAAAATGAAGGATAATGCCTTTTAGTGCTCTGTAAATATGAAAGGAGGACCTAATCATACCCACTGAGATAGGATTCGATGGATGTTTTGTTTAAAAACGGGTATGAGAATAGCCCAAAACAATACTTGGAAAACATTTTAACTGTTCTTTCTCGTAGTGGTCTTTCTGAAGATGACTTTTGCAATATAATATTCGATGTTCAATATGCTAAACCTCACCGAGCTGATATGTCTTGGTGTGTGGCTATGTTATTCTGCCAAAATCACCTAAGCTGATTTCTAGTACCTTCGGTTAAAATTCTTCTATATCAATTACCAGGTTTTGATGAGGGTCGAACATGAACAGAGAGTAACAGAAGATGCTAGGATATTTGCTGAGCAAGATGCTGCTGCTCAGCGGTATGCAGCACATGTCCTCCAGGTTAACTCTTTTTTGTGGAATTTCTTTTTTTTTCCTATTTTCTTTTGATATGCTTGTATTGTGCTACTACAGTATGTTGTCACTTATACGCACTTTGGTCGGAAGAAGAGGTGTTATGTTATCACGAGCTTCCTCTTAATTCTTTCTTTTTGAAACTCTATGTTAAAATGGCCTCTTCTTCATAAATATAGCAATGTGGTATATTGTCATTTGATGTGTTGATAATATGGCATCGGTTGCCCATGTGCTGCTTTGAACCAAAAATAGCAAAGGTGCTAATACATCCATGCTTGATCCCTACTTGATTGTGAAGCCAATCCTGCTACTTTTGGTCTCTACTCGGTTCAGATGCGACATTTTTCATATATTTGCAGGAAAAGTATGAAGAAGCCATGACGTTACTTGCACAAACGGAGAAAAGAGCTGTAATGGCAGAGACGATGCTAGAGGCTACGTTGCAGTATCAGAAAAGCCAAACAAAAGCACAGCATTCTCCAAGGTAAGGCCTAATTGTTGATCATAGTGTATTTGGAACTTCTGTTTTGGCCATTTCCAATGTAACATTGCTCTCTGCAGATGATCCAAATATCAAATGGTTGGTTCTTATATCATCATTTCATTTGGCGTGGAAAGCTTGAAATTTATCTTTATGGTCCTTAACTAATGTCTATTTGTTTTGGGTGGCAGAACACCTAGTGGCGATAGGTTAGCTGCACATAATATTCAAGAGGCCCCTCAAGACGCACCTACATGGAAAACAGGCTTGTTATCCAGACCATTTGGTCTCGGTTGGCGTGACAAAAATAAGGTATAGATTTCACTAGCATGTTTTTCTCCAAGATGCTATTTTCAAATGTCTTGAACCTGATAATATATTCCTAAAAGGCATTCGGTTGATTGTACTAGGTTCGTTTGTTTTCGTGTAGAGCCAAAATATTTCAAACTCCACCTTTGCCTTTCATAAAGTGATGCATTACTACTCGTTGGTTGTGTAAATGTTAAATTCTATGCTCTGATTTAGCCTCTTAAATATTTCTGTATGAGTCAAAAAACTCCATATGACCACATGGTGTATTATTTTGGAGATAATGTAAGCTGGTGTTGTTAGTGATACTCGCACTTTGTGAAGAGCAATGGGTCTTGAAGATTACTATTGTCTCTTCGCTTAGAAGAATGAAATGATCACCTTTTAGAATATATGGATGAAATAGAAAATCATTCTGGTCTAACACAATAGCAACAACCCAGTCAAGTTCCACTGCAGCGGGGTCTGGATATTCTAGTCTAACGCTTTTGAGGTCAATTAGTGAAGTATAACACTGGGGAAACTTCGAGGCATCTTGACATTTTATAATGATTATATTCTTGTTACAGGGTAAAACCAACAGCATCGATGAGTCCAGTTACAAGAAGCCCACAAATGCAAGTGTGGAGAACATCACAGACGACCGTAAAGGTGAGAGTGGGCACGACAATTCTGGAAAATAATTCTACGCATAGGGTCATGCCTGGTATCTCAACTGTGCTCGGTATCATAAAGTTTAAGGTTGATCGCATTCCTTGTTTATCCCCTTAGAAAGTACATATATAGGTTATACCTGGTGAGTATTAGTTAAACCCATTTGTTGTATCATATCCAATTCAGTTTAGCTACATAAGCAAGGCCTTAAGTTTTCCTGTAATCTTTTTTCAGCGGATTAGCGAATAAATCGTTGCTATGATTGGTGTGTAGGAATTATAGTATGATATATTGCTTGTTTATTAATTTAAGTTTATTCTTTGTACCTTGTCAGGTTTGTTTGAAGGATGAAAATTGGGAAGTACATGTCAAGTAGTTGTTTACAGATGTTTATGGTTCGGTGCTTATTTTCACGTCTGCTATAGCAACCTTAATAGGCCATTAGGGCATCGACTTCCAACTTGATCACTACCAATCATCATCATAAAAAAAATAAAATAAAATAAAATAATAATAATAAAAGAAAAAAAAGAAAGAAAAAAAAGAAGGGATTTATAATGTCGACCTCTATAATTTATTTCTGAATCTGTCTCTAAATTCATATAATTGATTCACTATGCATAAAATCATCGTAATGGTCATGTAATCGTAGCACTATCCAAACTTGGAGATTGATTTAGAGATAAAAAAGTTAGAGGTGTGTAGCTTATTTATTATTTGTGCGTCCAAACAAATAATCAAGAATCAGAATCAACCGTGTACGTGAACATTCGTTGAACCGTTCATGAACAATCATGTCAACAGATCGTTTATGCTATAAACAACCTTGAACAAAATTTTAAAAATCGGTAGTGAAACTTACCCAGCCGTTTCGACGTAAAAGTTCGATAAGAGACTCATTAGAAAGCCATTTATTCTCTTGATTAATTTATATATATTATAATTTGCTCATAAAAAATGTTAAAAGTATAATCATTTAATAGTTCCTCAAAATAAAACGATTTGTTATTATCGGCCGTCTCACAATATGTTTTTATATATTTATGCTTATTGCTAGTTTGCGAACGTGTTCCGACTCACCTTAAAAGCTCATTGGTGAGCTTGTTTATGATGTTCAATAAAAACTGTGTTAACAGCCGCAGCAGTTGCATTCCGGCCCATCACTCCCATGATCCCACCCAGAGTGAATTGGTTCACTGTACTGAATATAAATATGAGAATTTTTTTTTTAAAAAAAGTATTTTTTAATATAAAAATTATAAATTATGATAATCTACAGTTTTTATGTTTAAATTTTTCTTAAAAATATTTTTAAATAAATATTTTGGGACTTCAAAGTCTTAGTAGTTTTAATATTATTTTTAAATCCGTTAAGATTTTAGAGTTCAAAATATTTATTTAAAAGTATATTTTGAAAAAAATTTGAACATATAAATTAGAAATATCATTAAAATTTAATAATTTAATATTAAATTTGTCAAAAAAAAATCTAAGTGGGATTTTCATACGATCAATCATATAGTATGGTATCACCATTCAGCTCCCAGATGCACTGCCATTTACAGTGAAGTAATGCTGCAATGCACTCCTTGGGACCTTCGAACACACTTAGATGAGCCACACCGCGGGTCGAAGCTACGTTATCCTGTTCCTCTTCTTGTTTCCTGCGCTGCTGAATGAAGATGATGGTGATAGCGATGGTGGTGGTGATAATGGTGCTATAATGGAACTTAGTGCTTGAGCATAGTCAGTGGAGCCACCCATTGGCGAGCTCAACCTCCATGTAGCATTCTTAGCCTCCCTCTGTAATCTACACCAGTACATCTAAACGCTCTCTAATTTCTTCCAGTCTTGGCCTGGCCGAACCGTAGTTTTGCGGATCAATAACATGAGCCAAAAAATATGACTTGCGTTCGTTCATTAATAAGGTTGCCGCAGATGCCTCCCACCTCTGGGTCGACCGACTGGCATGCGGTTCGTGAGCCGTACGTTCCGAGTTTGATCCCAGGGGTGTCCTGCAATGGAAGTGTGTCAGTGCCGTATGTTTTCAGCGGATGCGGAGAAGCTGGTGGCTGCGTATTGTAGTACTCAATGTCTGGTCCGGAAGTAGACGGCAGGATGGGGTTTTCTCCTTGCGCGCACCTAGGTCCATATGAGCTGGAGGGTGTGCGTAGAAAATCGTGATCCGCGAATTAGCAGAGATCCGGAAAAAGTTTTACCTCGTTATCTCAAAAAAAAGGTTGCCTTAGATGCTTGGAAAAAATCCGATGCAGTGAATGATGAGAATGCCGCAAACTAGCAATATAAGGAACGTACTGAGGTACAACCTTAACTATGTCTAAATAACAAATGCTCTCATCTACGACCAATTCTCAAGTCCGACAGCGAGGGGAGGCAGAACGTCGCAGTGGTAAGGCTGACTTCAAAAAACCTTCATGCTCTGGATTTAATTTTTCGCGCCACCGATCAATTGTGGGCTAATAATAACACGCACATATATTTCTTCATGTGAGATAGATCTCGTCTCTTGAGGATCTTGATGTAGGATCGAGCTATTTATGAAGTATAATTAACGGTAGAGGGAGGCTCCTGATAGTGGCAATTAGCATAATTTTTCCAATAATTTTTAGGATAATTGTAAAATATATTGCATATCCGTCTTTCTAAAAGCAACAGTCACGTATTTTAGTTCCCAAAAATACGAAAACGCACACTGACGGCGCGCGAGCACGTCATGTCAGCATGGAAGCACATTTATGAGGACTGAAATATAAGAGTGAAATGTTCGGGACTGATATGTAACTATCCCATAATTTTTAAGATAATTTATCATATAATAACATAAAAATAATGTCAGTATCAGTAGGTCACTATTGAAGTCTTATTAAGCCATATTATTTAACTTGATTAATGTCTATTTTCATGATTTTTCAATTACTAGTTCCTCAATTTGAACGCCCAACCACGTGGCCTGATTAAATTATTCCAGGAAGTTATCACTTTATTTTTTAAAAATAATTAAATCATTTTCAAACCTATTTATCTCGTATTTTTAGTCAAATCATCTCTAATGAGACAAGTCGAGCATCCTCATCATTTTTCTAAACAAAATATAACGAAAATAAGGAGCTGATATATAATTTACCGTTAAACAATATATAACAGAACAAATTGAAGCTTATTTAAAGAAAAGGTAAGAATTTGAGAAATAGACAATTTGTATTATAATCATTTATTACAAAATCAGCTTCCTTATGTGTTGCTTGGCAAGAATGAGCTCCTTCATTGTTTCCCATGAAGACTTTAGCCCCTCAAATGTAGAATGTTTAACCTGTTTATGTTCGGCAGTCGATATATATTTCTATATACAACAGATAGTTCTGATTATATTCGATTATTAGAAGTATCTGAAGAATATTTTTTTTTAGAATATTTTTTTTATATATAAAAATTGTAGAATATATATTCTATAAAATTTTAAATATATTATATTATAATAGATATATTATAATTTTTTTATTTGATTTAATAATTATAAGATAAGAAATTATTTGGAATGAACAAAATAATTGATCGAGTCAGATTTTGGTTTATCAATAAGTATTCGAAAATAGAGATTTAGTTAGAAAAGACTAACAAGCAGTCATACGACAAACATAATTTTTACGTAAAAACTTTTAAAAGATGAGGTAAAACCATTTTCTTTATTATCACCGTCAGTTTAAAAGGTGCACTAATATGAATAAAATTACAAACTTCTCTTTTTTCAATCAAGAATTTTTCTCTACAGTGGATGCCTTTATCTATTTATAAACGACATACGCTTGTTTTGGAAAAATAATTATAAAGAAAGTTAAATATACTAAAAATATTATCAAGCTGTCAGTCTTGATAGCTTTTTATTGAAGATTTTTTTTTTTTGTTGTCACTTTTTCTCATTATAAGGTAGTTACTAAATAACGATTGCATATGTGGATATCATGTTGATTTGAACTAGAGTAAAGTATTATCCTGGCTGAGGTGTGTTGAGATTACCTGACATTTAAATCAGCCAAGATCAGCTGTGATCATGTAGCTGAGATAATCTAGAATTACCGATTCTAAAATAGCTGAAATCATGTAGCTGAGATGAGGCTTGCGGATTATGAGGTCAAATGAGGTGATTTAGCTGAGATGATTAAGAGTTGCCGATTATGAGGTCAGCCGAGATTCCTATCAAGATTATCTAGACTTGCTGATTTCGAGATCGACCGAGATAAATTGAATATATTGAATTAAACTCAATATTTATATATCTCAATATGCTCACTCTGATATGTGACCGTTCAAATTTCTGCTATATTAATAATAATTATAAAAATTATAGGGTTAATCCAGCAGTACTAATAGGATTTATTTATTTTTTTAATTTAAAAAAAGTATGAACTAATATCTAATTATTCGAAATCGGAAACAGGCCGACATGGTCAACGATGCCAGTCTTTCTTGTCAGGCTATTCAGTCCAGATTCAACCTGGAATCACCATTCTTCCAGGCTCCCACCTCTTGCTCTGTATAAATACTCTCAAAGAGCTCACTTCTTCCACTCATCGTCTCTAACAACTACAACAAATTCTACAGCTTTCATTAGTAGAAGAAAAAGAAGGCGATTGCGATGATGATGGTGAGTCATCAACAAGCTACAATGGGGTCTCAAAAGACGTCTCGAATGCCCGTGCCGAAAAGAGGACAGATCAAAGCGAAGATTTTCGGGAGTTTGGTCCGAGCGATTGTTCATCCGGCGACATCGAAGAAAGCCGAGAAATCGCTGCTGACGGCGAGCAGTGGCGGCGATGAGTCTCCGGCGACCCCATATCTGAGCGGGTATACCTCTGATGCTGCCGCAGAAGATTGATGGAGACTGAAGAATCTCATTTACTTGATCCTAAAGAAGGAGAATTGCTGGAGTTGACTATTTTTCTGATTTCTTGTGTATATAGGACCGGAAATAGACTGGAAATTTTACTTTGAATTTTTGGATTGTGTTTCAATTCCATGGATATTTATGAATTTTGATCTTACTTGGTTCAAGAAAAGCTTGGTTTAGTGGAGACTATTGAGTCTCGATTAGATTCTTGGCTATTTTGCTGATTTCTGAGTATAACAACTGGAAATAAAATGGAGAATTTGCTCTGAATTTTGGATTGTTTTTAATTTCATGGATATATTATCTTACTTATTTTGAGGAAAGCAAAGCCTGTTTCCATGGATTTATGTTGAATCTTTTTGCTGCAGACTTTTTATAGGTTTTTTTTTTTAAAAAAATTTATTGATTTACAAAAAAAAAATAATGTTAATAAATAATCGATTTATACAATTGTCATAATATATAACTTGTCTGATACGCTCACATTTTCTATAGAGATTTAGACGTAGAGAATTATCTATCCTAATTTAGCCAATATAATTATTCTTCTTTCTTATTTTTCAAGATATTTCCGTATAATCTTCATCGTTCTAGTAATTTGGTTGAGTATATAAATTCAGTGCACTATCGTACTATTATTGTAATAGATAAATATACAAATAACATTTACTTCTAATCTTTTGATATGTGAAAAGGACACAAAGATGAAGATCATGCCACGCTTGCATAAACTTTTGTGTAAACAATTTACAACCGTAAGTCATTTAAGCAATTAAAGCAGTAGAAGTGGATGCAAAAGGATCGAGATCCATCCACCATGTACTCCCTCAAAACATTTTCAATAGTTTTAAGAAGAGGTTAGTAAACCAACCAGTTTCGGTTCAGTTGATTAGTAAAATTATGTGTTAAAAAGTGATTGCAGTCTAAAACATATGAAAGATAGGTTGAAAATTTAAATTCCAACACTAATCAAGGAAATATCGTTCTATTTAGTTTTTGATCGATATATAATATAGAAATCGATCTTGACAGAGGTGTAATGAGAATATGAGATCTAAACTTTAAACGGAAGACTGAGTCTAAGTAGGGAAGTCAAAGATGCTGAGCAAATATAACACATAATCTAGCAAGTCAATGGTCAATATCGTTCCTTTTTTATATTAAAGTTCAGTTTGAACTACTTTTCTTTAAATTCTTGGAACTTTATGCCCCTTGTCTGCCTTAGTATTTCAAATTAATCCACAACATTTAAGTTAGCCTCCATAACATTAATTTTATTTTATAATACAAACTTAAATTTCGCAATGTTATATAATTTGTATCACAGCACTAAAATAGCTCGCATGGAACACTAAATAGTTCGTCTGAAATACTCTAGTCGAAATATTATAATACTGATCTAACAATATTACGACATACCAATAACAACACTATACAAACCATCTAGAATACTTAGAAATTTTTCAGGTGTTGATTAATAAATTTTGCTTCAACCTCAGAGTATCGTTACATAGCTCTAACGACAAAGGCCATAGTTTATAAGTCAAGCTCATATCAGTCTCTCAATATATCGTATCCTTCTGTATATGATCTGATAAGAAGAGAAAAATCCGACTGAAAAATCAATAAATTTCCGAATGAATAGAACCTGATTCTACCTAATAGTCATCTCATATATGATTGATGGTCTATTTAAGAACAAAAGAAACTTGTAAGTTGTAGATTCGGTAAAGGTGATGCAAGCTAGGTGATGCCAGCTAAGAACAAAAAAAATCTCTATTGGAATATGGCCGGGTATATTTTATCTTTTTCAAATTCTAATCAGACAGAATTTATCACTGGGTTGTTGATATTGTTGTTCGGTTACTCTCTCCATGTTTGGAATGGATGTAAGGGTAAATATTACCCAAGTAACAAGTTAGACTTGGGTAGTGGTATTCATTACTTGGGTAATCGTTACTTCCGTTTGGTTTCAGAGTAAAACACCACCCTTAAAAAAAAAAAAAAAAAAAAAAAAAACCCAAAAATCATCCCCGCCGAGCAACCCCCCCTCGCCGTCACCAACCCGCCGGCATCTCTGTTCTCCAATCACCACCTTGCGTAGTCGTCGTTGCCGTCGAGCACCCCACACATCGTCGTTGATCACCCTCCCACGTCATCATCATCCTCCTCGAGCTTCACCCCCGTCGTCGTCGTCCACTAGCTTGCCGCTCACTTTAACGATCGTTTGCTGCTTCGTCGAAGATCCTCGTCGCCATCGTCGTCGTCCTCGCATTTGCTGCTCGTCGTCGTCCTCGCGCTTGCTGCTCGCCGTCAATGATCTCTCGCTACTCCGTCGAAGATCCCCGTCCCCGTCGTCGTCCTCGAGCTTGCCGGCATCGGCGCGCGAGAGAAAAGAGAGATAGGTGAGAGAGCGAGAGTGAGATTCGGAGAGATGGTGAGAGCGCGAGAGTGAGAATCGGAGAGATGGTGAGAGAGCGAGAGTGAGATTTGGAGGCGGTAACGCGTTACCCACCTCTCTCTAGGTGGGTAACGCGTTACCCATAACTATGGGTAACATTTACCACCCTTTTACCCCCACTCCAAACGCGCAAAAGTTTATTTCTATCCAAACATCTTGCGATGCAAAGAGGTTCGTGCATATGCCGTTAGAAAGATCGCTAAACAACAACAACACAACCAAGTGATAAGTTCCATCTGAGTTGGATCTGGAGAGATAAGATGTACGCAGTCATGCCAGGCATTATGGCGATTTTGAAATTTCTATTGATCTTTTCGAAAGAATAGTTAGTCGCGCTATCAAGTCAATGGGAAGAAGCTGAGAAGGATAGAGAGAGAATGAAGGTGGTAGGATTGGTGAAAGCTGTTGGTTGTACATGGATGGAGACGAGCACAGGTGCAGGCCTTTGCTGCACGCGACGTAACTCACTGGCGTTCCATGGATACATAGGTACTGGCGTTCCATGGATACATAGGTTAAGTAGTTGGTCATTCAGATCATGCAATAAACTTGTATATATGAGAATGAAGTATACGAGACTTGTATTGTTAGGTATGCAGAAACTGATTTTCTTCTATTATCTGACAAATTGATTGCTTTTTTCCTAAAAGAAAGGCATTATTTTATGGTTAACAATAAGCAATAAGTACACACAGCAAGACGGCCTATTAGCTCAGTTGGTTAGAGCGTCGTGCTAATAACGCGAAGGTCGCAGGTTCGAGACCTGCATGGGCCACGTCGACATTTTACTTTTTAAATTTTCTAAATTTAGAAAAAAAAAATTACATGTTATAAAAACAGTACAAACGCGACACCATTTTTTTTTCTCTCTCGTAATAGGCAACTATCGCTTAGTCATCTCTCTCTTCCGGACTGATGCTCGCTGTCCAGATTTATCAAATAAATTATATTTAAAAATAATTAAAAGCCCACTGCGGATTTCACATTTATGGCATTCTGATTAAATCTCAAAAACATTTTATCCAACATCTACCCGTTGTCATTCTTTTTTTTTTTTTAAGCGAGAGAAAAAAAAAATTACTCAGCGATAATGATTTACACCGTAAATCAAATGGAGTTGATTACATGCAAGTAGCTACCTGCAATATACTCTCAGAAGCAATAAGCATTAAAGAGCTGTGCCCCAAACAGACGCACAAACCATATTTAGGAATACAAGTGATACCTCTATGTTTGGCACATATACTCAACAAATCAAAACCTCGCGAGCAATTAATATTCCTCTATTACCATTCACTTCATAGATTTACAAAATAAAAGTGGGACTTACCGATGCTCGGCACTTGGGGCAATTATAATAATGTGAAAGCGTCTATGAATATCATCCCGAATACATAAACTACAACTTCCAGTAAAGTCGATAATTGGTACATGAAGTCGCTTATAGCGAAATTATCTGCCTTGTCGCCAAGACTTAGGCTCGCTCAATAACACGATGTTTCCTCCAAACAACAGCATCCACAGATTCTTTGTGCATTTGAACTGCACAAATGTTGTCGACCAGAAGTAGCTAGCTCATGTGCACAAGGGAAGGTCTGAAAATATGGAGAAATCATCTTCTAAAATCTTTAAATACTAGAAACAAACTGAACCTGCATGCAGTTGGAGAGTATTCACTGCCGCTCAGCAATCATGAGGTCCCTTCTCCACCAGCCTTATTTTTCTTTGTATTTCATCAGAAAAAAAATTATTAGAAAAGGGTGAATATTGTAGGTCAACAAACAGGGGATACAATATTATATACTAATGGAATCTGTAACTTAGTAAATTCCTACCGGATCAGACTTGGCCTTCCCATTAACTTCCAGTGAGGTGCTAGGAGGTTGTGAGAACCTGAAATTAAAAGCAATAATGTAACACTGCAAACTTTATAACCTGCAAATGGCTCCGAATAAGTACCTAACTGCTCTTGCCTTCATCTTTTCTTCTTCGGAGGCATCTTGCTCCGCATTCTGTGAAAATCTATCTAGGCGGGCTTTCTTCTTTGCCTCTTCATCAGCATGCGTCTGTTGAACAAGCCCAAACCTGGGAAATAACATAAAACATATGCCTAAGAGTTTCTCCAGTAGATATCATTATACAGAATTTGCTAATAAGCAATCTGCCTTGTTAATGTACACGGACCAAAAACATTGAGCAGGCAATAGTTCCTGATGCAATAAAGAGAACAGATAGGAACCTCTCTGCCCTGGCTTTCCGCTTTTCTTCCTCCAGTTTTCCTGTTTCATTTCCTGGAAGTGAAGTAGACCCAGTCCCGAACCTGCAAAGAACATAATTTGTTCTATCTGTCTCATGAATTTTCCATTGACTAAAACCACACTATGGTAGTGGCAGAAATGGCAATTTGCCATCTCTGCTGAAAGAAAATAACTGGATAGTGGGGAAACATCTCATTTTGAAAAAAAGTAAATAATAAACAACAGTAACAATAGTAGGGCGAAGATACAAGAAGATTCTATCAGTTGGGAGCATGGATCTACTAGTAATGTCTGATAGTCACTTACAAGCGAAAGGAGGCACTGTCTGAAAACAATCTACAGCAAGAGAAAATATCACCTAACTTTAGTGATGATGGTAGCATAACACAAAGTCCCAATAGGCTGTGAAAAGATTATAGAAACGCAGCCAACAAGGAGAAAGCGAATATCAATACATACATGCACGTGCCCAAAACACAAACAAAAGGTGCCAAAATTAGACCTAAATACAAATAAGATTCGCAAAAAAAGTGAATAGTTGTCTGCAAATAATTGAAGAGAGAGAGAGAGAGAGAGAGAGAGAGAGAGAGATGAGTTAAAGTATCCTTTAAAAATCACAGTTTGCCATCTTAAAATGTGCGAATAATAGTGAAGTCTTAGCGTAAAATTATCTTTAACATCAGATTGAACCAGCCCAGCCCATTCGATAATCGACACTTTATCTTCATTTTAATTCAATATCATGTAAAAGATATAATAATTCATGTAAATATAATAAATGTTTTATAAAGAAATGACTTATCAACGTTACACTATCACCGTCCACTGATGAATCTTTGCGCCTCAGGGCAAGGCAATGCCGGAGATGACTGAAAACAGGAGGATCTCTCTTCTTAATAACTTATACAAAACCAAATGAGGGATTGCATATAGCAACAACATACAGAAGCACATTTTTGTCTGAAATGAAGCAACACCTGGTGCATTTGCTATCGCAGTTTAATGGATGCTATATTGAAAGGTTTAGTGCTTCAAACACCTTTTTCCAGAAGCACCATGTAATTGTGGGTTCAACACTAGGTGGTGTCCTTTGATAACGATTGCATGAAAGGTACCTTTGCATGCCAGGATCCTTCTAAAAAAATGCAGGACAAGAATTCAGACCTATATGCTCTAACTTTGATAAAATTATGGTACCACTTCTTCCCATACAACTTTATGAGATGAATTTTTCCATCCGCCTACTGCCACGAAAGTAAAGACTCAAAACCTGGTCGAAGAGGACGCCTTTGAAAATAATTGTGGAGAACACATGGAAAATTACAATGTATCAAACATTTGTTATTTAGCTTAGAAAAGGCATGAACTAAAGTACCTCATAATATAATAAATGGATCACTCCAGCATTTATCATATCATATGAACTTTGTTCAACAATCCACATTTATAGTGTTCGGACCAAAAAATGGAAGTGATATTGATAAAATAATAAACAGAAAGTGCCAAAACTTTCCAGTTGCTAGACCAACAGCGACACATCAACCATAACATAATGAAAACAAGGAAATCCATGACGTATCCAAATAAGGTGAAAGCGACGAAATGGCTGTTAAACTTAATCAAACCGCAGCCAATACAAATAGGACAGAACAAAGGCATTGGGCGGAACTAAGGCCATGCTGTATTGATATGCTCAATTTGTCAAAAAAAGAAGGCCATTGGTAATAGATTCAATTGACATATGAGAGGGCCATTGGTAATGGATTCAATTGCGTCGTCCAAGAAGCAGCATTCCAGGCAATTTATGGCTCATCAAACACTAGAACCGACCAATGGGATTCAATTGACATATGAGAGGGCCCATTGGTAATGGATTCAATTGCGTCGTCCAAGAAGTGGCATTCCAGGCAATTTATGGCTCATCAAACACTAGAACCGCTGATTATGTGATGAAGATGAAGAAGAAGAAGAACAAGAAGAAGAACCTATTGGTATTGGATTCAATGACATATGAGAGGGCCCATTGATAATGGATTCAATTGCGTCACCCCAAGAAGTGGCAATCCAGGCAATTTATGGCTCATCAAACACTAGAACCGCTGATTATGAATCATCACACTTCGCATGAGTAAATTCTGTTAATGGATACATGAATACTCCGTAACCAGCATTTTCTTAAACATCTACATTTACTTTCACGAAAAGGTAAGATGTTAATCCTACATACACCAAACATACTACGCTTAAATGTCAGAAATTGTTCCAAAGTAACAACCACACCAACATTTACAAAATCATAATAATAAACAGCAAAACATGTGCATTCCTACTTTCTAGGTATGCCATAAACAGAAGATGGCGACATGTAGACACAACAAGACAAGTAGTCAGCACTGATCCCACAAACATGTAATATATTTCAAATGTATGAGGAGATGGCAACATCTGCAACAACCTTAGAAACCAAAATCGTTTTGATTGAGAAAATAAACCCTACCTCTGCCCTCGAGTGGACCGCTTCTCCTCCTCCGACAGCTGGACCGGCATGCCGAACCGCTCTGCACGGCGGAACTTCTTCTCCAAATCGCTACCGGGTGGAGGAACGACGCCGCCGCCGGATGCCGGAGATTTGTTGCTAGTCTGCTGCTCGCCACCGTCCGGAACTTCCTCTCCCGCGGCCGCGGAGGGTGGAGATTTTGCGTCCGCTAGGGCTACGCTGCGGGGATCGTCTAGAGAATCACAGTTGGTGTTCTGGTTCTCCATGAGCTCTGGTGAAAGATGATGATGCCTTACGAGGATATTAGGAGGCGAGGTTGAGGTGGGAACCAAATGGAAGACTTCTGCCCGGTTTACTCCTCTTTTTTTTTTCTTTTTCTTTTTTATTTTTCTTTTTGGTTCGTTTTATGTGGGTTTTTTTTTAAAATAATATTAATTAAATAAATTATTACATTTTTAATATCGAATTTCAAAATTTTATAAAAATAATACCGGGTCGCCTGTCTAACAAGCGACCAGTGCCAGCGTGGCGCCACGCTGGCACATGCGTATGTTTAACAGGCGAGCTTCCGCTCGCACGTTAAACAGGCGAGCGACCGCTCGCCCCTTAAACAGGCGAGCGTCGCCTTTCACTAACCCGAGCCCAGTTCTTTCCCCTCCCCTCTCCTCTCCCATTTTCTCTCACGAGCTCCGTCGGCCACCTCTCCACTCTCCTCCATTTTTCATCTCAAATCTCTATTTTTTTCGCAATAGTTTGTAGATCTAAGCAAGTTATAGCAAGATTTATCAACTTTTGAAGAAATTTTCAAGAACTACGGTAATTTTACGAATTTTTGAAATTTTTAAAATTTGTGTTCTAGATCTACAAGTTTATATAATTGTATTTGTAGTTTAAATTATAGATCTAAGCTTGATTATGTTAGTAGTTGATTATGACAAACTTGAATATATTTTTATGTATATGAGTAAAAAATACGGTATAATATACGTATATAAATCTTATAAATTGTATGAAAGTTTTAGATTATGTGTAGATAAATTTAATTAGATTTTTTTAAATTAATACTATTTATATAAAAATATTGGTATGTAGTATTGTAATTTAAAAATTATAATATGTTAATTGGTAGATTTTGTAGATTATAATGTGTGTGATACTATAATATTTTGTGTATTGTATATGCTAATTTATATAATATTTTATTCCTTTTGGAAATGATAGATGTCGCAACATCAGCTTATCTGCTTTATGAGTGGTAATATAGTAGAAGATCCAGACGGCGTTTCTTATGACTGTCATCCGATTGGTGCGGTAGTTATACCACCGAACTGCACATACGCAATGTTAGTGGAAATTATATGTAGAAGATTTCATATAAGTTATGACAGATCCATGTATTTGCTCAGTATAAAGTTTAGATATCCAGTGAGGTCACTTGATGGATCGATTACATATATCTTGTTACCTATTGACGGTGATAATAGTATGCCAACTCTAAATGAATTTGTACTGGATACTGCATATTTGTTTTTAAATCTGGAGGAAAAGGTTGATACATCACAGAGACACGATGATCATGTTGGTCCTAGTGAACCAACAGAAAACTTAGCTGCCCCTCCAAATGCGAGTACACCACAAGCCTCGCAGTCCGCGCTTGATCCCGTATATAATTAATTCTCTCCAGCCGATAATTATATAGATGATGATGCAGATTCTTACGAAAATGCACATGAAAATATTTCCGAAGAAGGATCATCTGATGATGACGAAGAGGCTAATGTCGGAGGTGTTAACCTTCGACATGCACAGGTGTACAGCCAAGAACCATCGGAAGACCATATTGTGGAGCAGTACGCCAGGGCATATATTTTTATGTTACTTAGTGGAACTCTGTTCTCTGATACATCCGGATCTTTTGCGTATGTTCATATATTGCCATTATTGGAGAACATAGACGCCATCAAGAATTATAGTTGGGGGAGCGCTGCACTTGCATGGTTGTATCGTCAGTTATGCAGAGCCAGCAGAAAAACAGCGACTCAGATTGGCGGTTGTACAATCTTGTTGCAGTACTGGGCGTACGAGCATCTTTCTCTTGTCGCACCAGCGATCAGGAGCGTTCCTACGCATCCTGAGTGGCAGCTTCTACCTCTGGCATACCGGTAATATTTTCTGCTAACTATAATTTTAATTTTATATTCTGCTGTTGAATACTTAATTTCACACACTATATAAAAATACAGATGGTCCCAGGGTAGGCTAAAGCGATCTGCAAGCAGCGCACATTCTTTAAAGATATTTCGGTTTCAACTCGACTCCATGACGGATGAACACGTAAGTTGTAACTACTAAATTTCAAAATTTTATTTTTTGTTTTAATTGAAGTATAGTAAATTTATACTATAATTTATATCACAGATGATATGGAGTCCGTATACGGAGGAGATGTTGGCCAGCCTTCCTCGTTGTTGCACTGATGGTCGACATATTTGGCGAGCTAAAGTTTCCCTCGTATTTTTTTGTGTGATTGAGTGGCACGCGCCGGACCGGATACTGCGTCAGTTCGGCCTAGTGCAGAATATTCCAGAGCATATATTTACAAACTCCAATTTGCACGAAGACAAACTTACTACAACGACAAATTGGAATGTCAAATATGGACATTATGTTGAGATCTGGAATGACAGGGAGAACCATATTGCAGCAGGAGGAGGGAAAAACATTCAAAACTATATGAATTGGTTCAGACAGATTAGTAGGAGGTTCATGATCCGTGATGGACTAATGAACGGGTACATGGTATGTATTTATTTATTTATTTATTCTTGACCACGAAATACATCAATATTACTTTATATAGCTTATATGTTTTTCTTTGTGAACTAACAGAGAGATAGCCTTGGACACATCTCTGATATTGTCGGACAACATAGTTGTCCAAATTATTCTCACGGCGCACATTCAGAGTTACTGCGACTCTATCATCCGAAACTACGAAAACTACGCACTTGGAGCGCGTCAAGGTATACTTCCCATGGTTCCTCCTCCTCCTGCAGTACACCAGGCCGAGCCAGAAATAATGCATGAAGATGTTGGTGGTGCACAACAAGAGGGCGGGGAAGAGCAACAAGTTCATATGCATGGGGTGCATCCCGATCAGGATCATCCACCTCCATATTATGGAGATTATGGCCATGGGTCCTCACAGTACGATCAAGGTCGTTTATTTACCCAGTTCGTCCCTTATGGCCAAGGATCCTCCTCGCAATTCGAGGAAGCTCGTCCATATGTATATTATGAAGATTACGACACATACGGGCAGGATTATTCTACTCCATTATGCGGAGATGTTGGCCAAGGATCATCTCAACATCAAGAACCTTCTACTATTGATCCTGGTCACGTTACGCAGGAGCCATCCCATCACCAAACGACAGAGGCTCCTGAAGCGCCAGCGCAGCAAGAGAAAGGCCACCGTCGTGGTCTTATGGCATCAATATTTAGAAGGAGGGAGTCAAAACGGCCAAGGAAGCCTAAACAACAAGTGTACAAGACTTGAATAGTTTTTTGTAATTTTTGAGTTTATTACTTTACAATTTTTGTACAATACTTAATTAAATAGTATTTTTTAAGCAGTATTTTTATATATTTTTTGACTGCTTATGTGATCGGTTTGATCCAAAAAACGCTCTCCACCTGCTGCAAAAATGTCCTGGAAGGTAGCTACGGCTAGCCTGTTAAACAGGCGAGCGGTCGCTCGCCTATTACAGAGGCGAGCTGTCGCTCGCCTTTTACAGAGGCGAGCGCTCGCTCGCCTATTACACAGGCGAGCGTCCGCTCGCCTTTTAAACAGACAAGCAAACGGTCGCCTATTTAACAGGCAATCGTTTGCTTGCATATTAAATAAGCGAGTCTTTGCTCGCCTGTTTAAGAGGTCCCGTCCGCCAGCGTGGCACGCCACCAAGGCGGGTAGTGCCACGCTGGCTCTGCTCGCCTGTTAGACAGGCGAGCCAATATTAGTTTTGCAATTATCCGAAATTCGGTATTAAAAAGATAATTATTTATTAAATTAATATTATTTAAAAAAAAATCCGTTTTTTTTGGGTTCGAGCATCATTATATATATATATATATATATATATATATATATATATATATATATATATAATATATATATATATATATATAATTATTACAACTCATAATCATTTTAACAAACTTCACCAATCAGTCAACCATGATCAAAATATGCATTATAGAGGTGAAATTACAAAGAATGAGCAAAAAGTTACTTTTTTTTTTTACATAAGGCAAAAGAAAATAAGTTTATGCTAGTATATATCTAAAAAATGATAGATATTGATGAAGATCAAAATTGATTAATATAGATCGTAGCTTAAAAGGAGATCGAGGACCGGTAGTCCATAATTAAGAGAGAAACGGAGTATTTACGAGAATCGTGGTCATAAAGTGTGTATATTATATACATATATAAACAAATATAACTTAGGTTGGTCTGATTGACCCATAGTGAATTTGTGGAATATAATTTGAATCGATCTATACGAACGGAATTGGTTTGCCAATGAACCTGACCTCACCCAACTCAGAATCATGAGGTTATTTCAGTTCTTTTTCTTTTTTTTGGATTAGTTTGAGTAATGTTTGGCTCTAAATAGATTTCTTTTTTAAATTATAAAATTTTAAATGTAGATGGAAACACTCGTGTGTGGTGTTTAGCATTTCACGCACTCATCTCTGACGCAGTAACCGAAATGTTTTGTACGAGCAGCAACATCTTCGTGTCGCCGTATCCTAACATTCATCACCACCATCGTAGTCGATCCTGCTTGCTATCACATAGAAGAAGCATCAGTTCCTCAAGCTCGCACCATTCTTTCTCTGCCGCTTTCCCCCAGCGTCGGCGATCGAAGAATTTCAGACTAAGAAGAGTTGTAATGGCAGCTAGGTAATCGTAGAATTTGCTCAGAATTGTTTTTGATTTTGATGATCTTAATATACTATTATTGCGGATTGTGTTTAGAGCTGTGAAGGAAGTTCTTCCTCCGATCCTTGATTCTACCTCGAATCCGCCTCCTATCTTTGATGGGACGACGAGGTAATTACCTTCTCTCTCTCTCTCTCAGAGTATCTTATTATCTTAGTGATGTTTCATGGATAATTAATTGGTTAGTTCTCTCCATGCCTTTTGAAGGTTGTACGTGGCTTACCAGTGCCCTTACGCGCAGAGGACTTGGATCACAAGAAATTATAAGGTAGAAGGTTGTACTTAAACTTTTTTTTGCTAATTTTTAATTATTTTCTTAAGAATAAACTGGTGGGGGTGTTTAGATAGGTTCTATATTTGTGATTGTTGGTTTGGTGTTTTGTGGATCAGAATTTGCAGGATAAGATACAACTGGTGGCTATTAGTCTAGAGAATAGGCCACCATGGTACAAAGAGAAGGTTTACCCTGGAAATAAGGTAAAAAATTTTCTCCTCTTTGTCTGAATATGGAGGTTTAAATTGAGAGTTTATTTATGTTATTGTTGTGTATTTACTATGTTGTCTCTGGCATATGGTTCATTCCTTTATCCGATTTATCCTGGTTGGTTCTTTTTTCTTGTTTATTTGTCCCAAAAACATATTTTGATATTTCGTGATATGTATTTGATCTGTATTATAACTTGCATCTACTGTATTTGCTTGATGGGCAATGAATCAATTTATTTTCCATAAACATAGAGGTATTATCTTAAGGTGAATGTAAATCTTTTTAACGTTTGTTGTGATTAACGTAGGCTCTGATACTTTATAAAGTTCTATGTAGTATGCTCTTATAAAGAAGTTGGTTTATTTTCTATTTGCTAGCAACAACCTTTTTCCCCTTGTGTGAGCTTTTAATTTCACTTTGGCATGAGAAAAGTGGACCATTTCTACATATTTGTCCTTGAACTGACTATGTTGTCACTGGCATATGGTTCATTTGTTTATCTGCTTTATCCTAGTTCGTTATGTCTTCTTGATTATATGTCTAAAGAAGTCCTACGGAAACAGCCTCCTTTGGGACATGGCTGCATACATCTATCCTCTCCAGATTCCGCGGCGGAGCTTGACTGAATTGTTGTTCTTGTTGTTATTGTTGTATATGTCTAAAGAACATAGTATTTATGTTTTGCGAAATGTATTTATGATCTGTTTATTTTAACTTGCATCTACTGCATTATGCTTGATGAGCCATGAATCACTTTATTTCCCTTACACATAGAGGTATTTTGATGAATGTAGATCTTTTGACAGTTTATTGTGATTAACGTAAGTTCTGATACATTATAAAGTTCTATGTAGTATTCTGTTACAAAGAAGTTGGTAGATTTTCTAATTGCTTGCAACAAGCTTGTATCCCTTGTGTCAGCTGTTTATTTCACTTTGCCACATATTTGTATTTGAATTGACTATGTATGCTTATGTTAAAACTATGTATGCATATGTTAAAATGATATGCGAAGGTGCCTGCTTTGGAGCATAACAATGAAGTTAAGGGAGAGAGTCTTGACCTAATTAAATACATTGATGAACATTTTGATGGCCCCGCATTGCTTCCTAATGTAAGTGGTAACTGAAACTAAGTCTATATTGTCCAAGTCTTCTTCTGTTCAGATTAATGAAATGCTCCTTGGAAATGTTTAGGACCCCGAAAAGAGACAATTTGCTGAAGAACTTCTATCTTATACTGATACCTTCAATCATGTCAACTACAAGGCATTTACTTCCAATGAAGATGTAACTGAAGTTGTTGGTAAGAAAACAATATATTTTGGTAAATTTCACCTGCATTTAAATATTATTATTAAGGAAAGCAGATAGATGCACATGAATCGATAGCCAAAGTACATGAATTGACTAGATTTTCTGCCCCAGGTCCTACCTATGATGAAATTGAGGATGCACTTTCTAAATTTAACGATGGGCCTTTTTTTCTTGGCGAGTTTAGTCTGGTACGGATACAACCTGGCATGCTTCTTGGTTAATATTGTTTTATTCTTTTGTCTCCCTTACATAGGATATTAAGGAAGACTTTGAGATATGTCTCTTCTTTATTATCTTCGTTTTCTGTTTTGGTAGTAGTTACATTTGAATGTAAAAACTACAGGTGGACATAGCATATGCTCCATTCGTTGAGAGGTTTCAGATTTTCTTTCGAGAGATTAAAAAGTATGATATCACCAAAGGCAGGCCCAAGCTTAGCATGTGGATTGAGGTACTTCCAGAATCTGACATAACACTTGCAGTATGAACTTATTTGGTTCATTTATTTATTTATTTTTCATATCATAGGCAATATTCTCATGTATTGAAACTTTGAAACTTCTAAAGTTTTCTGAGGTTAAAGGTTCTAATTACATGAATGTGCTGTGTTTTGGAAAGTTGCTTAAATGCTGATGTGATTTAATAATAGGTTGGAAAAAACCAAAAAAAAAGGAAAATCTTAGATGAGCTTTATTGTTATATTACAAGGCTAGTCCAGAAAGCTTGAGTGGATATTTCTCGGGTTTTGCACTTAGAAGACCTAAAAATTACTGATTGGCGTTTATTCCGCTGAGAAAATTCTACCCAGTAGTTATCGGACTTTCTTTGTATTTTTGGAGGTTTAAAAAACTGTCCTTTATTTTCCCAAACCGAAAATTTCAGACTAAGTAGTATATCCGTGCCTCACATTGGCATGCCATGAGCTCTTTCTTTATGACTGATGCTCCTGTCTTGGACCAGAACAAAGCTTATATACATTTGGACGTTATGTAATTTTGCTACGAATTGGTTTGAAATGTTAGATTAGAGAAAGCACAATTCCAAAGTTTATCTTTGGTCTTTCAGAAGTTAATAATGGTTGGCCTGAATCCTTTAATTTCCCCATGCTGTATGTTTGTAGCAGCCTTGTTGTGTTGCTCTTTAGACCTCACTGCACACTTTGGTATGCAGTATGTGCATGTAAAAGAACTCCAACCAAAACAAAGTGGAAATATCCATGCTTAAAGCTTCAGTGAAAGAATGATGTTAAATGTGTCCTCACTTTTTTTTTTTTTGATGTAAATGCTTTCTCACCTTGTGCTTCTGCAAGTTATGATTTTGACAACGTCATCTTTTTTTACCTTTTAAATATATAATTCTGTAGTTTTATTTTTTCTTCTCTGAGACATGCATCCACCATCTCATGTTTGTTTTATGGAATATACATTATATGTATATATATATATATTATATATTATATATATATATTATATATATTATATATATATATTGGTTTTTATGTGTTGGTTGTACTTTAATACTTGATTTACTTGTATTTCTCATCTCATGAACTCAACTTACGCGTGTTTGTTCTTCATTATATGCTTCAGGAGATGAACCAAATCGATGCCTATGTACAAACTAAGCGCAACCCAGAAGAACTAATCACTAGCATTAGGAAGAAGTTTGGGGTAATTCCTTACCTGGTTGCTCTTTGCATTAGGCTGTTATCGACTGAGCTAACTCATAACTTTTTTATTTTCCGATAGATTATGTGAAAATCCCATCTTAAATTTATAGGTTAAATCTAAGGTTTTTAGTGCTGAGCCCAACAAGCCTGAGTTTCGGTAAACTCATATCGTGGGATTATGCTGATGGTGCCGTGCCGAATGTGCTAAATATACATTTATTTGTTATTTTTTAAAACTGAAATTTTTTTTTAAAAAAAGAGAACTAAATTGACAATTCATATGTAAGATTTTCCGACACGAACCGGCATGCCAGTAACTACAGGAACAAAGACGTGCCGCCTGTAACTATGGCTAACTCATAGATCAAGCCTCTTAATCTGCTTCATCTTCCTGCTTAGCAGTTAACGTGTATTTTTATTTGAATGCAGATGTCGCATCTCTGATGGCCAAACAAGCATCTCATGGTGCCCTAATTATGTTTTCATAGGGGCCCATTAGTAGAAGTATATACTCATTTTAGTGCTGTATAGTAATATCATGATTGTCAAGCATCCTTTTATCTGTTATTATTATTATGGTATGTGCAGAGAGTTGCTGGAGGGATCTATTTATGAGGCTGAGTACATATGAATTATCTTCACTATATGATGATATACTCACATACATCCTGTTCATGTTGACGGTGATATGGATTCTGCTTATGCTTGATTGCTTCTTCTTTTTTTCTTTCTTTGAATATATTGTTGTGGGAAGTCCAGGGCATATCCACCTCATAAAGTTCGAATCCGAAACGTAATATGTAAACTTCACTCCAAATGTTGGTTTTACAACTTCGTGCATGTCATAAAAATTTCATTACTAAATACCAAATGCCTAATCGAACCATCAACTTCGTGCCGTGCCGCCTAACACAGGCCGTGCCAACTTGCATGCCGTCTGGTTGATTACCATTATACCTTCAGCAGTAATACAAGTATACAACTTTAGTAACATGCTGATAGTTTTTGGATCTTCCATTATAAATAAACTATGAAACATATTAATCTGAGAGACAAGCTTCTATTGCAGTTTGTGTGGTTAAGTGGTCTTGATACAGGTTAATTATTTAGAAGAAGAAAGTGTGCAGGCTGTTAGATTACATATTTAGAATTTCCATTTGTAATTTCATTTCCAATTTATGTCTTGTTTCTTTTATTATTTTTATTATTTGCTTGTAAACATAGTTCTCCTCTTATTATATAAGAGGCACATCTCATTGTAATCATATTATCAAGTTCATATATTTTTATATCATTATATTTCAACATGGTACCAGAGCCATAATCGAGCTAGGGCATTATTTATTATCGCAACATATTTTTCATTTGCGATTTTTTCGTCGGACCGTTTCTGAGACTTCGAGCTTTGTCAACGACCGTTATTATACTTACATCGACGTCGCTAACGATCGTTGTCACTACCTCGTTTAGTCTCGACACGACGCCTTCGAAACTACACCCTATCGATTGTAATAGAACTTGATATTTTTTTTTTTTTTTTTAAAAAAAAAAAAAAAAATGACTTCACAAAATGAAGTTGTGAGGCCTATTCAAGTCATTTTAGATGATACCAATTATCCTTATTGGGCACAACAGATGCGTTGGTTTTTACAAGGTCGTAAATTATGGGAGATTGTTGTTGGAACTGTTACTGCACCTACCATCGTAGAAGGTGAAGCAGATATAAACTTTGCTGTCCGTAGAAGTGATTGGATCGCTGATAATGCTAAGATCATCTGTTGGATTTCTAATACCTCCATACCAAAAATCAACCAATTATTTGGGCCATTTCAGACAGCAAAAGAGATTTGGGACTATCTAGCAGAAACATTTACCGTCACCGACCAAAGTTCTCAATATCAAATCGATTTGGAACTTCATCGCCTTCACCAAACTTCTGGTCAATCTATTCAAGATTTTTACAGTCAAATGACAGTTCTCTGGGATAAAGAATCTACTCCAAACCAATGCTCCACATGTATGAGTCACTACAATACAAGTATACACCTTTAGTAACATGCTGATAGTTTTTGGATCTTCCATTATAAATAAACTATGAAACATATTAATCTGAAAGACAAGCTTGTATTTGCAGTTTGTGTGGTTAAGTGGTCTTGATGATACAGGTTAATTACTTAGAAGAAGAAAGTGTGCAGGCAAAGGTCAATTGAAATTTATGAGCACAAAGGATCAAAGAGCTTGCGTAAGTTCAACAAGCACTATGACAGCAATAGATTATACTACGAAGCTGCACAATCCTTTTCCTAGGAAAGATCTGCAGCATCAACATTTCTTTTCCGCTTCTTCATCTGAACATCATGAATTTGCTTCATTGGAGTAGCTTCCTGAAAAGCAGCTTCATCTGGGTCGTTGTGATATACCTCCTCTGATTTATCTGATGTTAGCTTAACATCAGCACTCGGGCACCAGTGTACACTCGGGCACCTAATGTGCTGGGCTGCCTTTGTGCGTCTATCAGCCCGGCAGTTCTATCCACATGATCACGTTAATCTCATCTGAGCTTTCTTCAAACCACCATGTTCGAGCAGGTAACTAGGTTCATTAGCTTTACCTATATGCTTTGGTTTCACAAAACAGGTCACTAAATCCATCAAGGGCGGATGGATCTACTATATATCCAGGGTTATCAAAAGATGTTCCTGCTTTCAGATAAAAAACAGTATAGATATTATATATAGCTGCGTATAGCAAGAGCACTGTAAGCTTTTGCTTGTGTCAAGCTAGCGCAGTGCTATGCCGCACGCGCAAATCTTGGCTATCGCGGGTTCGAACTCCGACAGCAGCATAATTTTTTCGCATTTACAGGAAACAAAATGGGCTTTAATGGAGGCTTAGTGGGCACCGTATTTATTATTCTTGGATTATTGATATCTCTCCCTTTCAACCAGCAACGCCGCATCCCCTCCCCTCCTCTCTCTCTCTGTCATAATCTCAGTGTCTCACTCTCTCCTCATCTGTTATTCTATTAATCGCAATGCCTCCGACTTCGCAACTCACACGGTATTTATCTCGCTCTGCTGATAAATTCATCTCCATGTTTATTGAAGTACCTCGTCATAATCTACCTGGTACCTTGAAAATCCCAAATCATGTTCCTTGGTAAACGATGGTTTGGGTGCTGCAACCTTCAATATATCCCTTGGGAGGGAAAGTCACAAACACTGTCCAATTTTCAATTTTTTTCTTCCATATTTGCTCATCAGAATCCTCGCTCTCCCAAGTCAGTCTCAGAACCGGAGTATCCATTGTTCACATTGCTAAATTGTTTCTTCTTTCATGAGCTTTATAGCTTCGCGCTTTTCCTCGATGCTATAGCATTTACAATTTTCCATGTGTTTCTAACGCGGATAAGTATGCCCACCATCTCGTTCTGGTACCTGCGAAGGTAGGGATAATGGCGACGCTTCTGGAGAAGACTAGCAGCCCGCTGACCAAGCACGACATGCGGCTCGCGAAGGCCGCCAGTGAGGCGGGTGAACAGATTGTCAACCGGGCTACCGAAGTGGAAATTCGCCCCAGAGAGAAGCTCCGCTATCGTACGAACGAATTTCTTGTGATCCATGTCTAGTAGATACTCTGAAAGCTGAAATCGTTCATCCTCGGATAAGAGCTCGTTCCACGAATTCTAGTGGAACACAGGAGGGTGTTTACCTACCTGGCAGAATTCAATCCCGGCGTAACAGAGTTCAGAGAGATCGCAAGCGCCCGATTCCATCCCAGAATCGGGCCTCGGAGGCGCCATCGTCGGAGCCGGAGGAGGAGGAGGTGTCGCTGCGAAGGATTTCTTCGTCCTCGTCCTCGCCGGAAGAACTTGCCGGCGAAAGCTCGTCTTCGGGCCGCGAGCTGATATTCTTTGTATCGCCATTTAAGGAATTTACCAAGCCCCAAAACAAAAAGTTCGCCTTAACTCACATAAAAATTGGAAAAAAGATTAGAAAAGAAACGATCGATCGCTAGAATTCAAGCGGGACGAGGAGAACGAGAATTGGTGGTAAACTAATGGCGTACCGGCGGAGGACGGAAGCAAGAGATGTAATCGACGGCACACGGCGATGGCGGCGGAAGATGATATGGACATCCTAGAAGAGGGCGATGAATAAATAGGGGAAGAAGACGACGGAGTCTAGGAAGAAGAAGAGCCGTCCGATGGAGACGGAGATGATGAAGAGCGTGGCGAGGAGAGAGAGGGCGGAATTTGAAAAGATAATATAATCAAGAGAGGGAATCGTGAAGGACAAGAGAGAGAGAGAGAGAGAGAGAGAGAGAGAGAGAGAGAAGAAAAGAAGACGAAGGCATGGCCTTGGTCGCAGAGGGGTGGGGGAGAGAGTCGGGAGGCGGGACGGCGACCCAGGGAGCGGTAACATTGGAAAGGCTAAAAGCGCGTTCACCATGGTCTGTGAAACGTGCTCGTGGAACGATTCTTATTAAATGAAAGTTTAGGAGGGTAAGGACTGCGGAATCTTCTTAACTCGCTGTCCGAGTGCTCGTTTGCACCGTAACCAATGAGTTGTTTTTTGATTTGCTACTCTTAGGAAATTTGTAAGATGGTTTATCTTATGATTTTAGGTGCTGATTTATACAGTTTATACTGAATGATACGTACCTATTTTGATAGTTATCAGCATGATACGAATCGACACGATATATATAAAAATATTTCATATTTAAATTTTTAATTTTTTTTTTAAATAACAACTAAATATATATTAATACGGTCGGCAATACATCATTGATATGGTCATCATGTCTCAATTTTGAATTTATCAATATGCGATACAGGACGGTACCTTAAACCGTAGTTTACACTATGGGGCAACATTACCCGTTCCTTTCTACCCAAAAAATTGAAAATGATTAAAAAAAGTAAGCGCGTCACCGTCAATACCTATTATTGGTATTTGTTAACAATATTCCTTTAACGACGTCAGAAAGAGGTATAGAAGACGACGCAAAAAGAAGTTGAGATAGCAAAATATAAAGTAGTGTATTTTATATATGTAATAGATAACTTGGTAATTCAAGATATCAAGTGATTTGACTTCTAAAATTTTTTTGGTACAGAATATTAACATATAAAAATGTTTCTTATTTATTATATTAGGGACTAAAAAAGCTCCACACTCTTAAAAATTATATATATATATATATATAGTTATTAGTGATTGCACTATCATTCTCTACTAATTTAAAAGCAGGTTAAGAAGCCATGCTGTTTTTGCTGATCTGTTATCAATCTTAAATATGTCGTCGTCCAGATCTGAAAATTTCATTGACTTCTTTGGTATCTTTGACTTTTAAGGTCACCTGGCTTTGCTTTTTAGTCACATCAATTCCATATCTATTTCAAAAGCAACGGTTTGTGAAAATTATAGTCTGCTGCTGAATGCAGACAAGTTCTTAACAATTTCGAGCATTAATAATTCAATTTAGTCTTAAGTAACTGAGAATGATTAAATGGAAATAAATAAGGATATTGAGATGGAAGCAATAATCAGCATTCAGTAAAGAGAAATATTCATATTACAGTTTCATCAGTAGAGTTTGACTTTCCATAATGAAATTGGTTATCAATACTATTAATATCAATATTATAACACAACTATCTGGGCATAATCATCATAATAATTATACTCTTCTCAACATAGTGGAACAAGCTCTCTTTTTGTCTCTTCCGTGGACATCAGTGAACCACGTAAATCCTGTGTTCTTGTATTTGCATTCAATTTCTTGCTTCTATGGATTCCGTTAGTCGGCTTCATCAGATATTTATTAAAGACCTATGAGTTAATATCGATCCCTGAAACATGTCCAAAGATTGAAGATATTAATAGTAATTTATGCACTCAGATTGAGCTTTTAAGTTTGGCCTTTATTACTTTGCTTCAAAGAAAGCCAGCTTTAATTCTGATCACTTGCCTGCTGCAGCATTTGGAAGAGAAGAGAAAGCCTCTCACTCAGATAGATGTCTATAGATTAGATTCTTCACCAAATTAATGTGGGTATTTATGAGCTAGCTTTAGTCTTTCTTTCCTGCAAGAGTACATGCTTGCTCATGTGGCTATTGACTTAGATGTTTCTCTCTCTCTCTCTTCTCTCTCTCTCTCTCTCTCTCTTTTTTGATAATATCATGGGGAAGCACTATTCAAAACAGGCCTCATCATAACAGATAAACCAATGCCAAAAAACTTGTCCATCCCAATTTGCACGGAATACGGACCTTTCATGACCGGCGCTCTGTCTTCTTTTTAGGTATACAAGTAAGCTATCGCATAGAAACATTGTAGCTGGTACGGACTCGAAACTAAAATATATGATTTATGTGCCACATGCTGCACTGCACAAGTTGTCCATGCTATGGCCTCTCTTTTTTTTTTTTTATTAAGGGGCATTTCTATTTTTGTGCCCATAATAGTTCGAAATTATATAATTTTTATGTTCCTAATTAGAAATAACACATTATGCCCTCTTGATCTTTAAAATGATAAAATTGTTCTTATCATTTTTTCTGAAAGATGAAAACACTTTCGTCATTTGTATGGTTATAGGAGCATAAAACGTTATTTCAAATTAAAAGGGAGCAAATATTTTTATAAATTTAGTTGTTATGAACATAAAAACACAAATGCCATTCTAAAAATGCAAAAGGGAGCAAATTTTTATAAATTTTAATTGTCATGAACACAAAAACGCAAATGCCATTCTAAAAGTCTCTTTCTTTGTCTCTTTGGTTTCATGTAGAGACAGCCTTTTCCTGTATTTTTTTCGTTCATATGCCTCATAAGCTGAGTTTGTGAATGCATAGTTTTCTTAACCCTATTGTTTGATCAGTTAAATCGCATGAACTCCTGTTACTTTCTAAAACATAGGTCTGTGTGCTAAGATAGCTATGAAAAGCCACTGCAAAGGCGCCAAATCCCATGACTCAGTTCTTGTCGACTACCAGACCCTTAGGCTAAAGCTCCATCCATTCCTCTTGTATCTTCTCTTTTGTAGTCTTCCAAGAAACCACTGCTAGCTAGGTTCTGTATATCTATATATATATATATATATATATATATATATAGCTACATAAACGTATATATCAGAGGCTGATTGACTGGTCTAAAACCATTAATAAAGACTGATTCTACTAGTCGAGCAGGGTACTGAATAATACTGATATGCTGCCAGCTCTTTGGAACAAGAGACAAATCCAGAGCTAAGTAATAAAATAGATTAGAATATCTTATGGAGAGCAGGAGAGACTCCCACAAGTCCAACAGATTCTAAGTTTGCAAATTTTAGCAGAAGGTAGTGCATGAAAGCTGACGTAGTACGAGTACATAAATTGGGTAAAAAGGAGGAGATTGAAAAAACCACGATATAGCAAATACATAAGAACAGTAAAGCAGGAGAATTTATTTCCAGTTGTTGGAGATGGAGCAGGAGGACTTCGAGGTGCTGCACTCGTCTTTGAGGCCGGCGCCGGAGCTCTTTGTGGGGAATAGATCGAGTGTCTTGAGCGGCCTGCAGCACAGCGGAACGGTGGAGCATGAGGCAGCTCCAACGCTGCCTCCGCCGCCGGTCATGGCCATCCAGTCGTGAACGTAGACGGCGCCGCCGCCGCTGCTTGTCGCTGCCGCCTGCGCTTCTTGACCGGCTACGTCCAGCTTGCTTAGCAGATTCATCTCCCCGCCGCTCGTCTCCTGAAATGAAATATATATAAAAGAAAACATTTTGTTAAATAAATTCAAGTACTATATATGTACGTGATCATATTTTGTTATAACTACTGTTTTGTATATAGTATACAAGGAACGAACCCTAGCATACATTATAAAAGACAGAAAGAAGGAGCATAGAATTCTCTAGTATTTCTACTTTTGGTTAAGCAGACCATTCATGTCCTTTTGGTCTCTTTCCTTACCTTTTCACGTCCCTTCAAACAAACACAATAAACTTTTCAATTTATTAGATCTTAACTGATCATGGGAAACAGTTAATTATTGGCAATAATATGATTAACCTGATGAAAGAGGGGAGTTGTGCTTGGATAGCTGATGGAAGTAGGAGAAGGTAGAGGAGAAGTCTCCTCAAATCCATGAAAGCCGTAGGATTGCTGGCCGCCGAGGGTACTCTGAGCTCCGCCGCCGGCGACGGCCGTGACCGAAGCGGGGTGTAGGTGCAGCAGCTGGTGGTGGCGGCTGAGCCTCCTCCTGAGCTTCTGTCGGTCCCTCGCCTTGTGATTCTGAAACCAGTAGAAGACATTCTTCCCTTCGATCTTACCATAGTAAGATAAGTGAGCTGTGATCTGCTGTATCTGCGACGCGTTCGGCGTTCTGATTCCGCTCCTGTACATCTCTTCCAGTATCATGAGCTGCTCCGGCGTCGGACACCACCTCGTCGACGGCGCCTGCGGCATCTTAATTAAATTTATGTATAATATCTATCTTCTAGGGTTTGATGAGGAGAGCAATAGGTAGAATGCAGTTATATTTCGGTAGTAGTATAGTGCATGAAAAGAAGACGAGACAAAAGGGATTAGAAAGGGGAAGAGCAAAGTGGGGAGTTTATAGAAAGCTGGGACTGAGGGAAGAAAAATAAAATAAAAGAAAAATTACTGTTCACGTTCGTGCTTTGCTCTGAGAAATGCATTCAATGAAATCTTTAATGGCTTTGCCTTCTTTTTCGATTACATAAAATTAGTTAAAAACCTTTTATAGCAATAGTCTTTTCTTTTTTAAAGAATAATGATAAACTAACCCATTTTCAAACTTATCTCGCAAATCAATTTCTATCTCAGATGTCTCAAATCAATCTCAGTTTAGTACTCGTTAGCTACCATCCACCTCCGATGCACACCTCACAGTTACGAAAAATGAGTTATCCATCACGTCCGTGCGCAAATCCATACACAAATTTGTAATTTCAAGTATTTTTTTTTCGCAAAAGAATGAAATCTTCGCAATACTTTTTCGACTGGTTGAACATTAGCCGGGGTATACGAGTGTTTACCTCTACAAGATCATCAAGTTGGCTTCATACGAGCTTGGATTCTCCTTTGATAACATTGGAAGAAATATGTAAATTTGCCTATTACAATAACCCATGAGTTAAGAGACCGTGCACAGACACAAGCGATAACATTTTTATTTTTTGGTATTTGACAAAAATCTTGGATCCAAATAGACTGGACTTACATCAAGCTGAGACCCAAAGTTAAACCAAAATTAATAAAGAAGTTCTTATATATATATATATATATATATATATATATATATATATATAGAATAAGTGAACAGAAATTGGTAGGTGGTGCAGAAGGTCATTGATGAGAAGGAATGACACGCAGCTCGTAACACGCCTTTCTGTCTACCACATTCGATTCGAATGGGCGAGAAAATTATAAGCTGATGATGGCCTCGCCATCATTCCAAACACCTTCTTTCTCATCTCTCAATCTCTGCTTCCTCTACCCACTCGAATTATTTCTAAAAATATTCATTTTCTAATCAATTATATATATATTATATATATAATGGAGGAATATTAACTTAGGGCTCTGAAGAAAGGACGAGGAGTTCTTGAATGAGGATCATGAAAGAAGGCACAGCATCATTGGCAATACAAGCGGAAGGATCATAAAAAGGCCACGACATCTCCGGCCTCCCCAAAAGATGACAAAACTTTTCACATCAAATTAAGTCTGGCTTTTTTTAATGAGATATATAAATGCTTTCAGTGTGTACCTCCAAGAAATAAAAAAATAATAAAATCAAAAAATAAAAAACACAAACGAAAAACTAGCCTAATATGTTAGAAAGATAGGTTAGAAAGAATGGATATTAAAAAGTGATCACGGTATGTTATTTATAAAAAATGGGTTGGAGGTTTGAATCACAATATTTATGAGTTGGGAGAGATTGCCATACTAATTTCTTTTTCGGCCGAAATATGAGATAGAAACCTAAATCGACTGTTGTAAACCAAAAAAAGAAAAGCTTTATTTTTTAAACCTAAACTAAACAGGATTTCTCCTGTTGCTGAATTAAAAATTGAACGAGGACGACTCATCGATGGGATCTCATCCAGCTTGTAAAGTGTTGCATAGGACAGTTCTAGTTTTAGGTCTGGGAAAAAAATCAATTATCAGAAGAGAACAAGGTGTCTCTCAATATTTGGAAAAAAGGGAGCTTAATATCATCAAGTCATATTTCTTTTTTTTAAAGAAGTCGGAGGAGTTGTTTTCTCAAAAAAAAAAAAAAAAGAAGTCGGAGGAGTTAAGATTCTGTTCATAATTTTTTTCATATGAAAATTTTTCACTTTAACATTTTTTTTATTACTTTCTACTTACCACTTCGCTGCATTTTAATCATCTTTAATTCTAGACTATACACTAATAAACAACTCCATAGTGTTCAGTTTTGCAACAGGGACAACAAATTCATCATGTAATCAGAAATTTTAACATTAACAGCTAGATAATTTGCCTTAAATCTTGTTAGAATATTTTGATGATGAACACAGTACTGTGATAGTTAGAACTTGGAACTGGAAAATTGAAGATGTGGATTGGGAACCCGAAGAGGAAGTCTTTTGTTTTTCAGGATATCTAGACGAAATCCAATCAATTGCCGGAGTCCATATGCATGGCGTGCATTTGACCTGCCATGGTTCTCAAACTGCACATCGATCGAGTCTCTAAATCCTTGAAACTTTTGGTACCATGCGATGTGTAAAACCTCATATATATGACCTTGCTGAACTACATTTAAAAGAAAGTTTACGTCCCACACCATATATGACAGCTTACTATATTCGCAGATTGAAGACTACTAAGCCCTAGGCTCCTTACTATCACGGCAAAAAAATCGCTCCACAAATAACAAGTAGGGCATCGAGTGCGCGATCTCGCACACACAGACATGCAGCCGGACCACTCACATTGGCTGCGTGGGCAACCCCGAGGAGAAAGATGAAGTAGTTGGCTGGAGAATCAAAGACGAGGTCTGGTCTGCCTAGGGTTAGGGTTTGAGCAACATAATGACATAAATGGCATCATATATATATATATATATATATATATATTTGAAAATATTATTTTTTTCTAAATATTTCATCAACAGATTATTATTTTTTTATTGGAGGAAAAGTATCAAGGTGTTTATTATAGGACCGTATTGTCACATTCAGATCAGAGAAGGAAGAAGGGGGGCTTTATTTATTTTGTAGGGTTTGCATGGGGTTTGGTGAAAAGGACTGGTTTGTCACGTTGTCTTATCAACCAAAGATTATGTTTTTGCATGCTCTGGTTTGGTTCATATCTTCCTTGAGAACCAGAGAATTCTGCGTATTTTTCAGCTTGTCTTTTATTAAGAAAAGGAGTAAATTTTGCCACGTTCCCATGCATGCAGCATATATCGATCGATCAACGGGCGGGTGCATGGTCATTAAATTTAGTTATATATATATACTTCAACCTATATTTAGTATTTTTAACAAATTTTGAATTTAATTTTAATATTAGTTATAATTTGTAATATTATGAAACAAATTCAACATAATTTGAAGAAAAATAAAAGAAATCGATTATATAAAGATAAAGGGAAATTATAAATCGGCTCTCTATTTTCAGGGGCTGATACATATCAGTTTCTGAAAATAAAAAAATATGCGATATGACAGTACGCGCTACCACGTTGGATATTTTTTTATTTTTAAGGACTAATATATACAAATTTTAAAACAGGACTGATATGCAATTTTTTCCTAATGATAAAATATATTGTTGTTGGGAAATGGTGGAAGCTAATGAGGGGAGGTAGAGAGATCATGTATGCATGACGCGCGCTTCGTGATTTGATGGGCATGCAGACACAAAAGGGTTGACTGAATGTGGGATATCTTATCTTAGATTATATTAAATAAAGTTGGGCATTATGCTTCATGCTAAAAAAAAAAAAAAGAAATTGAGTATTTAATTGAAATGCGGGCAAAATTCTGGCATATTTTTTGAGGTAAAAAATATGAACATGTCAAAATTTTCTATTCAATGTTTACATGTATGACGTTCGATATTGATACTTTACAAATACATCTGATTATATCTCATATATTCAAAAAAAAAAAAAAAAGACATTCCAACTGAAGCGCACGACACAATTGTATTATTTTTATATTTTTTTAAAAATACATTTTTAAGAGAAATAAATATTATATAATATTAATATTAATAGTATATAATATTAAATAATATAATTTTTTGACGTATTCTCTAAATTAGAACGTATGGACATATTAAAATTTTATTCTATTCAGTGTTTGTACAATATTTGACACTAATACTTGATGGACACGTTTGGATATACATGTTGAACACATTAGACAGAAATGTCCAACATATATATATGTTGAATACATTACACGTTTGGATATATATATATATAACCATATTTTACGGCACAGCTCAAAGAAATTATATATATAATATATAATATTTGTTCTTACTCTAATAATATATCTTATAGTTTAATATAATTATTTAGTAGTTAAAATAAATTTTAATTATATATAGTAGTTATTATAAATATTATGTATCTTATTACATATAAAAAATTTAAAATCACCTTTTTTTTTCTTTTCTATATATTTTTTATATGATTTTCAAAGTATTTTTTTTTTTGAATTGTGAATATGTAGATTTCTTTAACACTTTTCTGTATTATCTTTAAAAAAAATATAATACCTAATTGATTATTGATATAATGAAAAGAATAAAATTATTCTATAATTGTAAATTAAAAAAAATTAAATTTATTAATTATAATTTTTTTTAAAAATAATGTTTTTCTAACAATTTCTGATCAAGCGACTGTTTGACGTTGACTTGGGTTCGCGCTGGACGACTAAGATAGGAGCCTCCCTCGATGAGAAGATAGCTGCATGCATGCATGGCTAGCGAACAGTAATTCACGGCGGACGAGCGTCATCTTATCTTCGTCTAAACAGGAAAAGAACTAAATAAGCTACAGTCTCATAATTAAGTTAGCGCAGAGTTAAAAAAAAAAAAAAAAAAAAAGGCGCAGAAAAACAAACCGGAGTTGCAGAGTTCACAAATATAAACAGTTTATGAGAAATAGAGAGCAAGAAAGAGGGAGAGCGGGAGTGAGTTCTTCTCGAGGTTTGCAGTGCCGAGGTTAGGCAGGTTTCTATAAACTCGTCTTACGGCAGGCGCTAGACTTTTCGATAGTGTCATGCAGACAATAGCAAAATCCATTTATTTTTTTTATTTTTTTTTACAAGAGCTTTTCTCTTCTTAGATTTTTTTTCCCCTTCCTGCTTTTGGAAAAAAAAAAATAATTTCATAATTTATATACATTGGTTTTGAATGGTATTTGCAATATATGCATGTGGGGTCTTCCCGGAGTTATTTTGCTGGCGTGTTTTCTCAAATTCTCGAACAGTTGCGGAGTGGCAGTCAACAGTGGAGACAAGTATGGTGCTGGTGATGGTGCCAGAGACTTTTTATGGGAGGCGTCGACCCTTTGCTTTCTGGACAAATACAATTAGCTCTGTTCATGGTGCAAACAGAAGGTTTTCTTCTGATGTTAAATTGCAGATACTCGTATTAATAAATATTTATCCAGTGTGTCTAGAATTGAGGTTCCATATATGAATTTTGGAAATATCACCGGTAAGTTGGAAATTTTGTTCTATTTACAATACCGTAAAAAATTACATGAGTTTTTTGTCCTAACACGACCAAAAGACTGAAATTCAAACATATATATATATATATATATATATATATATATATATATATATATAGAGAGAGAGAGAGAGAGAGAGAGAGAGAGAGAGAGAGTCATACAAAGATGGACCGGATGATAGAGCAGAATTTTTTACAAAAATTTTAAAAAACATATTATATACATTAATGCTTAAGAAGGAATGATAGCCGTTGGATCTGATTCAAGGTGAAGATTGGAGATCCAGTATGTTGATGTCATTTAATGGTTAATGGAGCTGATGCACGCATGGTTTAATGATGGAAAATAGACTTCACTTATGCATCAGAGAAAATAATAACTTTGATCATATTGCCTCTGGCCCTCTCTCTCATAGGATTACAGTGGATCCTACCCCCTAAACATCTACTTTCAAAATATCTTTTTTTTTTTTTTTTAAATATGACTGCCGAGTTTGATTTTAATCATACATCTCGACCGAGAACGGATGGTATGGTAAGCCTCTTTCAATTCATATTTGCTAGGATTCGAACCTCTGACCTATCATTCATTCAGACAAACTATAGTCTTCTCCTAGCGCCTACTCTGCTAGGCCAACGTTGGTTAGTAAAATATCTTTTTTTTTTCTAAATAGTTAAAATGAAGTCTCTGTATAGACATCAACGCAAACTTTCTAAATGCTTTCAAAAATATAAATTCGTGCATCTTACGTGGAACATATGAAGGGCTTAAATTACAGAATTTGAATTAGAAGACCGAATGGTGCAAATACAAACTCAGAATGTTTGATGTTTTTGCCAATGTATCTTAGTTGTCCATCAAATTTCAGGTCCAGCCCAATATCACGGCTAGTCGCATGCGGCGCGCCCTGACCAGCTGAACTCTCTATCTGCTACAATTATTAACAATCTCCAATTTTCTAAAGGTTTCAAATTCGAATTTCGCGAGTGTCACCATAAGATTGTGAAGAAATAATTAAAATTTTTTGAAAAAAGAAAAAAGAAAAAAGAAAACTGAACCATCTGTCAACTTAGTTCATGTGCGTAGCATGATCTTTACTTAACATGAAGAAATGAACCAATTATCAACTTATGACCAAAGTTGCAAAATAGAAGCAATTAGATGTATCCATAACCTGTTCGAATTATTGCATCATTTGCAAACCAAACACATGCAAAAATTGATGAATCAACAAGAAGAAGCTCCGCATTTATGAGATTGAGATTAATTGTAACCTTTTATACAGGCTAGACGGAGCGATTCAATCCACTTGCAAACTATTCCAAGGTATATATATAATAATAATAAACGCGAGTATATGTTTATGTGAGGTTTCATCTGCCAGAAACTAGTCTTTAAATCACTTCCACTTCTTAAACTTGCCACCATGCTTCTTCCCGTGCTTCGCATGTTTACCAAACTTTCCATGCTTAAACTTGCCGCCATGGTGCTTGAACTTCCCACCGTGGTGACCGTATGCACCGTGCCCTGGGTATGCACCATGCACAGGGTAAGCTCCGTGCCCAGCGTATGCTCCGTGCTCTCCATGATGGTGAGCCCCCATTGCAGCTGCTGCGGCAGCTGCACCTAAACCCCCAGCCACCAACGCTCCCATGCCATGCCCTGTAAGGTAGGATACAGCATCAACACATGCTCAGATCATGAATTTACAAACACATGATTAAATTAGGAAAGCCGGTTCCCCAATGTAAAGAATAAATAAGGGGACCAATCAATTATGACATTGCTGAGACGAATGGTATTTTTCTGGAAAGGTGGTATCATGTTGATATTAAGCTAGAGAAGTTTGTTTACCCCTGATTAATGTAAAAAAGGGCTAATCTCCCAAAACTTCTTCCAAAATTGCTCACAAGAAACTTGCATGAATGATTAAAGTCACACTCAAAAGGACCTAAATGGGTGACTTCAATGGTTTTCTGGGAGAATAAATAAATAATAATATATATATTGTTTATCCATAATTAGCACACTTTTAGAGTTTGACACTTTTTTTATCATAAGGTATAAACCAAACTCCAAATAAAAGGATTTAAGAAAAAATAGCAATGCTCCTCATACCGTGAGATGAACCAGCATGTCCAGCGGGGGGATATCCAGTTGGTGGGTAACCTTGTGGAGGATAGCCCTGTGAAGGGTATCCTTGTGGAGGATAACCCTGTGAAGGGTATCCTTGTGGAGGATATCCTGCTGGGGGATACCCTTGAGGTGGGTATGCCCCGGGTGGGGGGTACTGTCCAGGTGGATAACCAGAGTGTCCATGCCCATGTGAGAAAAGACCTTTGTCATAGTCATCGTGCTTGTCCTTGCCACCTCCCATTTCCCTTGTTCTTTGATAAGTGAAGCTGCAGAAACAAAGGGATGTAGGAAACAAAATGTTAACTCCAGAGGTTTAGTTTCTAAAATGTCAAAATGCAATCAATACATACATTTTGATAGTATGGAAATTTTAAGATGCTACATTAAATTAAAGCAGATAGGGCAATTGACACATAAGTTGACTAAAAATCGTTTTCCTATGTTAGAATGAACCAAACTGACATGAAGACCTGGACACCATAGTGAATTATGAGTGAGGTTAATGATGATATGAACCGACAACAATGTTCTTAATCAACTAATACCACCAACTAACACATCAGCACAAAAAGTTTTAACAAAGAATGGCAGATTTGAATGCAAATGAAACTCATTAAATTTCCAGCAATATGCATAAACCAAACTTGACTTTCTACCTTTTCAAAATAGTAAAACCAGTATTAAACTGATTTTTTATCTATAGCTACCACATAAAATCGAGTTTCAGACTATCTTTATTCACAAAGTTGACAAAGCTATCAACATGGAAATTAATATCAGCATTACATCGAACTATTCTTCGACCACTTCATTAAGCCAACATATAGACTTAAATTGCTAAACCCTCCTTGTTGCCAATCTCAATGTGTACATTATCCAACGTAGGTAGCCAGATCATAATAGCAACTGTAAAAAATATATATTGAAGGCATCACATATACTCGTTTACATTGAACTAAAAGTTGGGCAAAACTTTGAAATACAACTACCACTTCCTTTTTAGCCAAAGTAAAACTGCACTTCCATAGTAAGTTGGAAACTATGAATGCTAAAAGTTGAAACTAACGATCCACTACTGTAGGGCAAAACTACCACAAGAAGCAAAGATAGACATGATTTCAACCTTTACATTGCAGATTTTTGTCTGCAAGTACCTTTCGTCAACAGCATTACTTGCTCTATAAGTTAAACCATTCAGCTTCCTTTCATTCTTCTACCAGTATCACTTTAGAACAACGGTCATCACTTTAGAACATCATGACTTGACTGGTACACCATTTTAAAACCATAAAGAACAATTTCTTGGCATGACACACATACAAATGCCCAAACAAGTGTCTCTTAATTTTGTTACTAAAGCACACAAACCCAACAGTGACTCCATTCGTAATAAACTTTTGCATATAAAACTTAATCAACTTTACTGAATAAATAACCACGCAGGGTTCAATATTGACTAGAAAGAACTCCTTACCTAAACTTTATTTGATTGTTGTAAAATCATTGATTAATTATAGAACATGTATAATAGTAGCACTACTGCTACCTTAGTGTCGTGGATCATGGCACTTGGAAGGACTAACATGTACGCTAGACCAAAATTCTCACAAAAGATCGATGGCATGGAATTCGACTAATTTGCATGATCTCCAATAAAATCTCGAAGCCACTATAACCGTTACCACTAAATTTTCAAATGATCAGAGAATTGCACAGATCTCCTGATCTACATCGCACATGAGATTTACATAGCTATGCGTCAAAATAGGATTATGTACAAGCCATCAACTGATCTTGCTTCAGAGTGGTATTCGTTTCTAAACTAGTTGTTGTTGTTGTTTTTTTTTTAAATAAAATAAAATAAAATTCACTATACATATCTCGCGCAAATGTTTCCACAAACAATCCGACAGCAAACAGAGGCTCAAAGCAACTACTTATACAATTTGCAGATTCATTCATAAAATTCAACAAACACGAAAGTTATATGCGAATCAGAGATTCCCGATAAAAAATTAGAGAAAAGATTTCGTAGAAAAGTGAACAGATCATCAATAATCAATCAAATACAGAAGCATGGATCGATACACACACAGATCATTCATCGATTTACCGGTAGAGATAGAATTATAAAAATCAAGTAGAATTGATAATCGAGAGAACTTACAGATCTGATCTGCGTTGCTGGTGAGCAGAACTTCGGAAGTCAAGAGACGACGGAGCAATTTATAGCTTCAAAAAATTTGGGTTACGCGGAGGCGACGCAGTCGTGTTCGATGCAACGTTAATCCGATTGGACGAGCAGCCGCGAGAAAGACCTAATTAGAGACTGCCACGTGGCATTGGATGATTTGGAGTGTGTAGTAAACGATGATTAGTGGGTGCTTCAATGTTTTATATGATATAGTGAACAGGTGATCGTAGGTTGTTTGAAGCAGTCCGAAGAAGGATAATTCATAATAGCCTTGTAACGTGCACGCGGGAATCAGATTCTCGAATCGAAAGAGATTGGAGCCAAAGTGGGTTCTAAGTTGGTCCCAAGATGGAACAGTATAAGTGTTTACATCAGATTATAATAAATAGTTCTATTTGGAGTAAACTGTGCATATCTTAATTTTTGTAGAACTCGTCTAGGCGAGATTTATCAGTACGAGGTGTTGTTTTGTTATTGTATCTGTCTCGTAGTACTCTTAAAGCATGAAATCTTATATTGGTGTCCTATGGTTAGCTTCAAGTTGAACCGTAATGTTTTGTCAGATTTGTGTAAAAAAAAAAGTGCATCTTGTCCGGTGTAGATAACATTCAATGTTGGTTGAGTCGATTTAACAAGATTGGATAGGACGAGGGGATGCTGCAGCAAATATTGTAGCATGCTATCTCTACAAAAGAAAAGAAATCAAAACTAAAAAATAGAAGTAAAACAAAACCAGCAAGGGATCAAGCCATGGTTTCTCAAAGTTCAAATTTATTCTATAATCTCATAGCAAACGAATCATTACAAATTGATAAAAAGGAAAAGAAACATTTATGAAAATGAAGAATTCATATTAGTTAGCGAACGCAATTATACGAGGGCAACAAGCCCAACATACAAATTCATGCAGTTGATTTGAAGAACCGTGTTCGCGTCGACTCCAACACGATTGGTTTTGATGTGCCAAAAACCCAAGAATGTCCTGCATGGGAACTATCTTACAGTTTGAAAACTCATACACGCAAGAATTCTGCAACTACCAACCCTAAACTGAAGGGAAGCTACAGCAGAGATATCGAGTCCCATACGAAGCAAATCTATTATGAGGTAGTAGCTAAGATCCTCCCTAAACCAAGTATTCATAGAAGGATGTGCTACCAACACCAACTTATGTTGCTCATAACTCACTTTGTTGTTTCTGTAGCGCCGGGTTAACGCAAGCGAGCATTGATTGTTTCTTGGGCTTTACACCAAACAGGAAGTTCCGCAGAGGTACTCTTGTTTTGCTTGAAAAATGTCTAAAATGATAATGATGGTGAGCTCCCCTTGATCCAGGCAAATCGAAGCCCTTGTGTAGCTTCCCAAGCGCCTTCTCCACTTCCCCTTGAAGCATTTTGACATGATCTAATCCTAATTTCAGTTCATCTGCCACCTTGTTATTCTCCTGCTGCATGTTCAGTACTTCACCTTGAAACTTTGCAGCCTGATAAGGAGTAAATTGCTTGTCTTTGGAATCTGAGCTATTCAAAGCACTTGATATCTCCTCTTGTATGCTGCATAATGAGGCAAATCTCTTCTTCAGTTCATCCCTCAGCATGGCATTCTGCTCCGTCCAAACTTGAAGTTCAGTCTTCAATTCTCTTAACTGTTGCTCTACAGCTCCACTTTCGGATTTTCGTGAATGCTCTGAAACATTGCTACTGCCGCCTTCCTGTGACCTGGTTTCCTTCAGCTTGTCCATTTCAGCTTGTAGTTCTTCAAATATGTCTTGGAACTTCTGGACATTATGGAAGGTTGTACTGAACCTCAGCCAGAAATCCAAGTTCTCTTCTAGAACTGTGTCTATGTCCCTCCTGAATTTTTCTTCAAGGGCCGAAGTAACGGGAAGTTCACCAATATGGACGAGCTTAATGCCATCCTCCGCAAGGGGGCCATCTAATTCTGCGACATTAAAAGAAATACTCATTCTTGATTCCTTATCTGAATGATTCTTCCAACCCCGAGAAAAGAGCTTCCGTGAGCTCGAACTCACTGCCATGAATCTGGGAAGAGCATTACTTTGGAACTTGTAGTGACATAGGTCCTCATCCAGGACCTGTTCAGCCTCACCAGAACTTACCTGCAACGAGTTCAGTTTTTCTCTCAGTAACTTGATCTCCTCATCCTTCATTGCAGTCGCAGTCCTCAGTTCTCCAATCTGTGTCATCATCTCGAACCGGTAGCCTTCATTCATCTTCTCTGCTTCTGCAAGCTTTTTCTTCGCTTCTTTATAGCTTCTAAGAATTGACGTATATTCAGCCAATAAGATCTTTTCTCTATCTTCTAACCCGTTCAAAAGCAATTGCTGCAAATCAAGATTATCTTCCGGGCTTTGCTTCTGAATTATTGGATCATTAATTGAGTGACTGCAACTGTCAGCTTGTGCTTGTAACAGATCATTCTGGCTGATTCCAGTTTCCACCTTCGACTCATTGGAGAAGGAAGAATTGGATATCTGAGATCTTTCTGCACATATGGTCTCATCCTTGCTTGAGAGTCCAATTTTGGGAATAGGAACTTCCTCTTGGTAAATTAAGTTAGTCTTTCTACTTGATTGTCTCTTAACTTCTGCGCAACTCAGTTCTTCTGAGATAATTCCGTCATCAGAATAGGCAAGGAAATGTGCTTGAAGTCCTTGATGTGTGGAGCTATGATCATTTTGTAAAAGGACATCTCCGCTTGAAGTCTTTGTTGCAGTGTGTATGGACTTCGTTGCAGCTTCAATTTGTTCACTATCAAATATTTGGAGATCTTTATTCGTGAGGAAGGGTGTATTGATCTGAGCTTCAGGTGCCTCCACTTTAATAAAATCATCCTCCATCTGCTTGACTCCAAAAGCATGGTCAATACTAACAGTTGCTCCTGGACGGTTATTGTTTAACGCGCCTACTGCAGGATGAATGAGCTCACTTACTTCATTGAGTCCAGTGCCAGGTTCCTTAACTGAATGACTGTTCTCAGCAACAAAAGTGGTATTGCATTCTGAAGGAATCACTTCTTCACCACTCTGTCTGGGTGACACCATGTCAATATCCTTGCTTTTAGGAGATTGTAACTTCTCTGAAAGATCATCAAGGCTGTGGCAAGCTTCCATAAATTGACTACGCAAAGTTTTCTTCTCATCATGGACATGTTTCTCAAGATCCTGATTTCTATGTATTTCCTCTTCCGCTTGCTGTAGCTTCCCCACCAAAGTGCTGGAATTCCCGAGCATGCTCAACTTATCTTTTTGAATGTGTTTGTCTGTCTGTGTGGCACCCCTATCAGGTTCCTGATTGGTACTATTGTTCTCAGCAACAACATTGGTATTATCTTCTGAAGGAATCATTTCTTCACCACTGTGTCTACGTGACACCATGCGAATATCCTGGGTTTTAGGAGATTGCAACTTTTCTGAAAGATCATCAAGACTGTGGCAGGCTTCCATAAATTGGTTACGTAAAGTTTTCTTTTCTTCATGGACATGTTTCTCAAGATCGTGAATCCTATGTAATTCCTCTTCCGCTCGCTTTAGCTTCCCTGCCAAAGTGCTGGGATCTCCAAGCACGCTAAGCTTCTCTTCTTCCAATACCTGCAGGTGTTTATGAAGCTCATCCGTTTCTGATCTTAGTGTATCAATCTGCACAGTCTGAGAAGACACAGTTATTTCCAGACTGATGACTTTATTAACGAGCTCATCAATCTTTTCCGCGAGTTCAGAAACTGTCGTATCAGAGCTTCTGCGAAAATGTTCTTTGACTTTTTCACATATCGATTCCAATTCAAGTCTCTGCTGTTTCAAGTGGTATCTCTCTTCCTCCAAGTCTGCGTATAAGTTCGGTTCTGTATTATCACAGGTGACCTGACCAATCTCTCCTTGAGATTCGCCCTTGAGAGACCTCAGCCTGTCTTTAGCGTCCTTGATTCTTCTTGACTCTATCCTTGCCAATTCTGATGATTTCTTCTGCTCTTCTTGCAGGTTTAGCAAAGTATCCTCACAGGATCTTAGGGCTGCTGCAGCCATCAGGGCACGAGCCTCGTCATCTTGAATAACTGCACTAGCACTGAATTCATCTTGCAATTTGCAAACCTCCTCTTGCATCTCAGCGACTTGTTTTTCAATGTCCCAGAACTTTGCAAGTCCACTCTGGTAAGAGCTTTTGATGAATTCCTTCTCAGTTTGAAGAACTAAAATTTTTTTCTGAAGCTTGTCTATCTCTTCTTGAGCTTTATTTTTCTCTTCCGAAGAAACTCTCTTGAGTTGTGGCTTCGTTGCAGCTGCTCCTTTTTTCCTGCTTTTGGTACCAAAACTCACATGCGGGATAACTGGCGGCGGCACTGGAATTTTAGCAGGATCAATTCCGGAAATTGCCCTTGGGGAGTTATCATCATCATCATCTTGCATCCCAAACTGGAGATCAGGAAAAGCAGCTGCTATTGTATGATTGGCCTTATGTAGCTCTCCTGAAAGGTGATCATATCTTTCCGCCAAAGCTCTGTATGCCCTGTAGGCCTCTTCCACAGAGATTATCAGTTCTGGCCTCCTCTTGTAGTACATCTCTGCCCTCTTTGCAAATGAATCAGCATCCTCTTCAATGATCTTCAGCATAGATTTTACCCTCTCCTCCATATCTGCAATTCGGTAAAAGAATAGTTTAAGTTAGTAACTTCTTGTGGAGCAGTTCTTTAATAAACAGGACAAACTGACAAAGATTGATGCAGTTAAGGGTTTATCAATTCGGCTGATACTATTTTGTTTCTGGATGGGTCGATATGATTTTACGTTGCAAGCAGCATATACTGCATTATGCATTACTAAGAGAATAATTTGCTAAATAAAGGATTGAAAAATATGATAGCTACCAACTTTCTCAAGAAATGAACTACCAAACCATCTTGCTTAGCAATTCAAAACATCCATAAGAAGAGAGTCCCCAATGTGGTACTTGCTCTAGTCGTTACATTTCTGTATCATCTTGCTTATAATATTATAAATTCAGCTTGGCTTTCGTTTTCGAGTATGATCATCTTTGCCTTACAAGATTAGTGGCGGTGACTAGGTGGTTGAGTTACCCTCTATCCTAAACGGGCATATGCTTTCAAATTGCAAAGAAAAACTCAGGCGGAAGATTATTTGTCACGGCCCAAATCAATGTATTTGACCAACATAAGATCTGGAATGGCGATAGTGTCGATCCAACAAAGCTATCCAAAAGTACAGAGAGTTGATAACTGAAAAACGAAAAAAATAAGAAAATGAGCAATAATTTAAAAGATCCCTAAATCTAAGTTTAAAGAAGAAAAAAGCCAATAGGTGAAATTAACATTCCAATCAAATTGCAGTATATGATAACTTTATTGATCTCAAATTCACCAGAGCAAATTTAACAAGAAGAAATGCTTACCCAATGGAAATTGGTAAACCTTATCATGACAGTGAAACTAGATCTAAGCACCAAATGCAGAAATGTTTGTAGGGATAAAAGCTAACGCCAACTTCTCATGGCAAGAAAACAAATCTACCAAAAAATTTCAAATCCCCTCGAAATACGCGTCAAAACCTCGTAAAATTAGAGTTCAACAATGGATCATGTTCTCAAAACTCTCTATGCACTTCTTTACAACCCAAAAAAGGAAAATCGAGCGTAGTTTCAGAAACTATGTGAAATCTCATAGAAATGTTGAGAAAAAGGAACAGGCCTTGGAGATTGTTGTCGAGCCATTTGGACTGCTTAGTTCTAATATGGCTCGCCCACCACCACGAGTATGCATTGCTCGCCGCTCTCTGCAACATCGCTTACCTTCCTGAGCAATGACACAACACACTGTAAGATACTGATCTCGCCGGAAGCGGTAGCTGCTGCGGCTGAGCTACCGGTGAGTCGCGGTGGCGGCGTGAACGAACTCCGGAGAAAGCGGTGGAGGAGGAGATGGTATGGTAAACAAATGGCGGAGAGGAAGAAGCGCGGCGTGATCGTCGATCGTTATTCGCTGGCGCCACGAAGAAAGGAAAAAAAAAAGGACAAGAGAAGTGCAAAAGCAGCGGGAGCGTGCAATGCACGTCTTCAAAAGTACGCCAGGAGCCCAAGAGCTTCAAATTGGATTGAGATTTGCGGGCCTATGTGAGAACTTCGTTTCTGGGAATGTTTTAAATTTTCATGCATGTCTAGTCACAAAACAATTTTACTGATAACTAGTTTTGCACACGAAGTTAGTTATATATATATATATGAATAAGCGTATTTTATGATACTTTTTTTAATAATAAATTTACTTGTGAAACCAGATCATAATCTATCACTAGTAGATTCCAGTCTTTTAATTTGGACAGTTGAGAAGGTCCGTTTAATTTCGTCTGCGATATTAGTTGAATAAATAGCAATAGATTGAGAACTAGTGCAAGAAAATTACTTTTATATTCGTGGAAGGAGTAAGACTTAGATGTAGAGTTTTCTCAAAAAAAAAAGGATCACTCGGACTAGAGAAAGCGCCGTCTATAAGAATATGAGAATGACACGAACATGTGATTCTTGCAAGGAGTAAGATCACTTGTATTGAGTGTTCTCAAAAAATATGAACACTTGTATACTAGAGAAAGTGCCATATATAAGGATATGAGAATTTTATCTTAACGAGCATTTATATCTGTCCAGATTGAAAAATTATGACTTCCCTTAGTGAGAGTTGATCAGCACCACCCGTAGATTTATAAAAATAATAGTTGATTCTCGGACTGGTAGAAGGATATGACTAATGGAATATTTCTCTCTATCCTTATAAATATCTATCTATATATGTATCGGTCTCTTGTGGTTGATGGAATGTTGCTTAATCCATTCAATATGATATTGTGTTGTAGTTGTAGCGGCCTCTCATTTCTTCATTAATTGCATGTATTGACTGCGACGTGATGAAAACAGAAGGTGAAGGGGGTCTAAAGTATTTCGTCCAATCGCTAAACTCCACGTCGGCCTCACTGTTTAGCACAAAACGATATTGATCGATTTTGAGCGACATCGACAAAATCGAGACCATCGCCATTGTCGTCACGAAATTGAGGAGCCGTCATAACGTAAACAACATCGAGGAGAGGAGGCATGTGCACAGCAGCAAGAGCCTAACTAAACTAGTACAGTTCGATTCAGTCTACCTATTATCGGGTTCAATCTCGTCTGGACCGGTTGCACATTATTTAGTCTCCGATTGGGACCAATCCAGTCTTGTTTGGTCCAGTCCGGACTCCGGAGTGCTTGAACGGCCATAGTTATATCTATTATATTATTATTCATCATATATATGTTTTTTAGAAGATCACATTTACAAAAGAGTTATGCTACAATCCCTGAATTTCTCCACCGAAATTTTTTCTAAAAATAGGCGTTTCCCTATCCAGGGAAACGCGTTTCACAGCGTGAGAAAATGTGTTTCCCCTTATTTCGAAAAATTTTTCGGTGGAAAGGAAAACGCGTTTTTTCTTATTTCGAAAATTTTTTTGGTGGAAAAATTTAGGCACTGTAGCATTTTTGTTTACAAAATGTATCCAGCGCTTGGTAGGTGATTATTCTTGCATCTTGAAAGACAGGGCCTTTTCATGGCCATAAGGACTAAGACGGCCCACTAATAAGAGTTGCGCGTCTGTTGGATATAATTATCATAATCTAACGGCTTAAATTTCGTTCCAATTTCTCTTAAAATCTGATCACCTGTATCCCGTGCACTTTCTGCCCCCTTTTAGCTAACCCTAGGAGAACCTTGCGGCTACCCCGTCGAATTCAGGTGATGTTGATTCCTTCGTATTTTACACGTAGATCTTTGTTTTGTTGCATCTAAGTTCTAAACAATTGATTGTGTTGACATATCTGCAATTTTCTTTGATAATTTGATTGCCAAAGTTCTGAATGGATTGAATCTGTTGTAGGATTGATCTTAATAGATTTGATTCAGGACGTACTCATAAAATATATAGGAGATCTTTAGGTTTCAAGACAACCAAGTAGACCTGGAGCCTCAAGCAAACGCCCTTAATCGTCTTTCAGAAGCTGGATGAAGATCTAAAAGATATTGTCTTGATTTAGAAACTTGATATGTTTAGCCATACTTTTGGTTTTTTTTTTTCTTTTTTTTTGGGTTTTCACAAGTCAATCTTGGAAGTTTCGGATACGGAAAGATTTAGTTAATAAATTTCAATCTCCTGTAGTGATTCACTGTCGATCTAGAAAAACGGGTGTATATTTAGGTGACAAATGTTAGAAGTTTTGATCTGTGCTTTATGAGTTTATTCATTTGTTTACTGGTCATATGGGGATTTTTTTTGTTTCTGACAAAGTAATAGAAGTGTCATTTCACTTTCTTATGCTTTCCCATTAGAAATATCATGGATAATACAATTTGGCTTTTTAGGACTTGGTTTTCTCTCAGTTAACAGTAACTATGTACCAAGAGTAACATATTCCATGCTTAACTGGTTCAAATGGAAGTTGTGTTGCCATTTGGCTGTTTGCTTTCTTGATGCGAGATCCTTGGTTGTTTTGTCCTTGACAATTATTGTCTCATTGTATCTTGAATTGTGCCGCTTATAACACACAATAAGTGAGGCAATAACTCATTTTACTGTTTGGTCCACTTATCTACGCAGTAATGATTTCCTTATTTTTGCTGGATTTTAATTGCAACCAACTTCGTTTATCAGCAAAATGCCTCGTTATGATGATCGTCATGGGGCCGTACCACGACTGTATGTAGGCCGACTGCCTAGACGAACCCGTGCTCGTGACCTTGAAGACCTTTTCAGCAGATATGGGAGGTAATAGTTGTATTTTTGCAGCACATGGAATTCTTTATGTGGATGATTATTATATGTTAGTTATAGATCATGTCATCTTATTTATATTGACTTTGGTTTTATTTTCTTTAATAGCATTGTTACCAACTTTCTTTCCACAACTTTCATAGTATTGTTAACTCATTAGTCATTCTCTTGATCACTGACTCAATTAGTTGTATTGCAAGAAAAGGCCATACTATTTAAGTTTGTCCATTGTAATGTACATGTTGCGTTTTAGCTGACATCTCATATGTGTTCTGGTTTTAATCTTTATGTTTTCAGTTTGTTCTTACCTTGGAAAAATACGTATAGTATGGTGGTGAAACGGCTCATTCAGGTTGTATGAGTCAGGCCACCTTCAAGCCACCATGCTGTTTTTGGTTTCTCCTTTCTATCTCTCTCTTGTATATCTTTTCTTGTGAGAAGACCAAAGCCCAGGTGTCCCATGTTTTAACATGAATGATCTTATTGAAGGTTTATGGTGTTTTTTGCCCATCCTGGGGGTCTTTGGTGAGAGGGTGGCCTGGTGGAACTGGTGGATTTTCTTCCAAAGTATATAGGAGACTATGTGGCGATTCTTTCTGTAATATTAGTGATGTAGTTTTATGGAATGGCAACAAAGAAAGTGGTGTTTTGTTCATCTTCTGAGGGGCGAAGTATCATACCCTCCGCTCTTAAGTAATGATGGCCTTACTGTTTCTGGCAACCATTTCCGCAGAGTACGGGATGTGGATATCAAGCATGATTTCGCCTTCATTGTATGTGTAACTCTTCTCCTGTTTAATTTTGAAATATTTAACTTTGAATTATTTTAGCCACTTGGCTTTTTTCAACGGCCAAACACTGTCTTTTCGAAGGCGAGTTCCCATATTCTTTCGAGCTACTGACCAATTACAGGAAATGAGTGACCATCGTGATGCTGATGATGCAAGATATCACTTAAATGGACGAGATTTCGATGGAAGTCGTATTATAGTGGAATTTGCAAAGGGGGTAAGATTGTTTTACTGTTCTGTAAAGTGCAGTAGCATTAGCGCATTGTTTATAATGCTAAGCTTAATCTGCTTGTTTGTAGACACCGCGTGGTACAGGAGGTTCTCGTGAATATTTGGGAAGGGGTCCACCACCTGGTTCAGGCCGTTGTTTCAATTGTGGGCTTGATGGACACTGGGCTCGTGACTGCAAAGCTGGAGATTGGAAAAACAAATGTTATCGCTGTGGTGAAAGAGGTCATATAGAGAGAAATTGCCAAAATAGTCCTCAAAATCTAAGGTCAGGTGATAAGTTTCCTATATTTTATGTTTTAAAGGGACGCAAGTCATTTGAAACTCTTTAAAATATTGATGTCATGTTCTTACCATGCAAATTGCTGTCCTGTTACACAGGAGTGATAGGAGCTATTCACGCTCGCGATCACCACCCCGTCGTGGCAGGGGTCGGAGCCGCAGCTTTAGTCGGAGCCGCAGTTACAGGTACATTAATGCCCCTTTCTAAGAGTTTTAAGCTTTACAGAAGCTTAGTCTAATTAAAAATTTTAGAAGTTTGTGTACTATTTGATGGCATGTTTTACAGAATATGTTTGCTGTACTTACTAGTGGGTGATACAAAGTTACATTCAGATACTGCTATATGAATAATGGCTTCTCTATTATGCTTGTTAGTTTTCCTGAGGACTTCTTTTGACAGGTTTCCAGAATTAGTAATGCAAAAATGCTAGAGGTTCCAAAAGTTTTTATGTGAAAAAGAAAATTGCATCGCTGAGTCATGTCTTGGGATGTGTTTGGATGGTCTTATCTTTGGTCACGATTTTTGGGTCATGTTACATAACTCTTAATTTGTGTTGAAGTTGACTTGTGTGTTTCCTGCCAGTCGATCAAGGTCTCCTAGGAGAGACAGGCGGGGTGATGAGCGCGAGGAGAGGAGGTCAAGGAGCCCACGGCTCAGCAAGAGCCCACGGCTCAGCAAGAGCCCAAGCAGAAGCCCTCCACCATCCAAGGGAAAGAAGCACAGCCCTTCACCTGACGGTAGCAGGAGCCCTCCTCCAAGGGAACATTCCCCAGCTGATCGCAATGGCTCTGATTACAGTGGGAGCCCTAAACGTGATGACCGCAGGAGCATGAGCCAGGATAGGGAAAGTCCACCAGCTGATAAAAGTTACGGGAGCAGGAGCCCTGAACCCAATGGACACAGTGCGATCCCCAGGGACGATGAAGATGATAATCATGCTTCTCCCCGTGGAAGCGAGTCTCCTCGTGACTGAGTAGTTCGCCTCTAGTAAAAGAAACAATAGTCTGTTTTATGTCGGTACTTTTGATAAGGAACATAATTAGAATTCCCTATTTGAAGAACAAGATAATGTTTTATAAATTATGTGTTTGTGTTGGGTTATTTGCTACTTCTATTGCTCTGCTATGAAAGCAATGCGATGGTAAAATTGTATGTTCTTCTGAATTTTTGGCATGCTAGTAAGTGAATTTTGCTACATGTATTAGTCTTGTGCGGATTTAAATGCTCTTTAGATGTTCAATATATGGTAATCCTGCTGCTCTCATTACAACAATCTATGAGGCTTTGTTTGGCTAACGATAATAACAACACTGTTGTTATGCTACATTCTGATAGGGAGCATCTCCTTTTACTCTCAGACTCGTTTAGATATGTCTACTTCAAAGTAAGCATCACTTCTAATATTACAGTAATATTTCTAAAATAATGTCAAGTTCTACTGAAACAACAATTAATTAAATTAAAATTTTATTAAAGTTAAGTTTGACTTAAAATATAATGTTAAACTAAATCAACGATAACCCAATTCTTATAATTCATTATCACTTTAAAATTTACACGTCTTTGTTATAAATTTTTTGTTGCTTTTTTTTTTCTTGATCTTAACCTTCGAGTTCAATTTTTATCATATATTTCAATTGAAAGAATATGCGTTAAGATAAAGTTCCTCACAATTATATATTATTAGGATTTTAACCAATAATCTACGCTTTATAAGTGTATGTTACTATGAAGCACGGACACCCTAAAATCGCTCCGGTGCAGTGTTGGTGCAGTGTCGGACACGGACACGCCTCGGACACGGCCGGACACGTGTCCGACACTCCATATGGCGTGTCCAGAAAAAAAAAAAGGAAAAAATAAGATCGGACACGTCTGGGACACGCGGGCAGAAGTGTCCGACACGCGAATCCGTTTTTTATTTTTATTTTTTTTATTTTTTTTTAAATTTTAAATTTTAAATATATATATTTTTTAAAAAAATACAATATTATGTATAACTAATTATAAGTAATATAATATATTTACATACTCAAATATTATAGTTGTTTATTTTAGTTGATATAATTAAAATTTTGGTATTTAAATTGTCTTAAAAAAACGAAATATTTTATTTTATATGAATTTGATATTGAATATTATGTTGTTATTATATTTATAGATATTTAAATATTTCGTATAAGTTACTTTTTACTTATTTATATTTTTTATTACCGTGTCCCAGCCGTACCTGTGTCCTAATTTTTTGAAAATTGCCGTGTCCCCGTGTCGTGCAGTGTCGTGTCCCTGTCCCAGTGTCCGTATCCGTGCTTTTTAGGTATGTTATGATCTTTTTTTAAATATTCAGCCGCATTAACTAACTAGGCTAATGCTGGATGGTGTTATAAATTTTAAAACTCATTACCATGTTACAAAGTCATGTTTGCTTGAACCAGATAGGCGCGGATACTCTGGTGCTGAAGCACCATGGTGCAGGCTTTTGGACGGCCACGATCGTAGGATCAAATAAATACGATACGAGATATTGTATATAATTTTTATTTTTTTATTTGACATATTTTTAAGTATTTTTAGAAAAAATTTTGAACTATAATATTGTAGATTTGATGTGATCTACAATTTTATAATTAAAAATATTTTTAAAAAATATTAAATAATATACTAAAAAATAATTAAAATTTTTATCATTCTTTTAATATATTATTTGATATTTTTTTTTAAAATTTTAATTATAAAATTATAAATTACATCAAATTTTACGGACAGCGATCAGCCGGTTAACACATCGACTAATCCAATAACCACTCTAAATTGTTCTGCCACGTCACTGATCCGCGTTGAATAGTCCCGTTATAATCACCGTTCAATCCCAGCATAATCAACGGTTTTATTGCCCTTACCTCTGCGCGGATCTGTGCCCTGGTCTCTCCGTTCTCTACGTCGCTATAAACACGTACGAATAAGTAGTTGCGTCCTACACCCTCAGCTCCAATTTCCCAAATCTCAGCTGCTTCATCAGGTACGAAAATTTCCGTCTACAGTTTCAATCTCGTAATCTCTTCCCAGTTTTCTCCGAAATCTTTTGATCTTTCTTCGGCGTTTCAATTGCTGTTGATATCTCTCGCAGGGATTGGAATCGAAGATGTCGGGCCGAGGGAAGGGAGGAAAGGGATTGGGGAAGGGCGGCGCTAAGCGCCATCGGAAAGTTCTCCGCGACAATATCCAGGGAATCACGAAGCCAGCGATCCGGAGGCTGGCGCGGCGTGGGGGAGTGAAGCGCATCAGCGGGCTAATCTACGAGGAAACTCGAACGTGATCCGCGACGCCGTGACGTACACCGAGCACGCGCGCCGCAAGACGGTCACCGCCATGGACGTAGTCTACGCACTTAAGCGCCAGGGCCGCACTCTCTACGGTTTTGGTGGCTGAGATGTCTTGTGATGTTCAAAGTCTTGCTGTCAAGAAAGCCATCTTCGTTGAAGTGATCGTCATTAGGATTAAAGCTTCATCGTCTTCCCAGAATTTCTCGATCTTGGGTTTGTAGCAATCTAGTTTCAGTAACGCTAAGATTTTCATGTGTAAATATTTGCTGATGTGAAATCAAATCGCTTGGCGTATGAAATTATATTTTGTTTCGCAAATTAACCCGCACTCCTATAAGACATGAAAGCGAACCGATCCCGACCCAACTATAACCGAAATTTAGACGTACTTCGAGCTCATCCTGGCATGCTTGAAGGTAGCAGGGTGTGACGTGGCTGCAGGTAACCTTTTGGTGTTCTCGCCTGTATCTCCATCCATCATCACCGGGTGAGACTAATCGGAGCAATTTCAGTTTTTTTTTTCTCTCCAATAAAACTAATTTGTCAGCAAATAATTTTGATAACAAATATATTTATATGTTAATGCAGATTAATCAGTAGTATTTTTGAGATTTTATTATATCTGATGCTTATAAATTTCATGGTTGGTAATTGATAGGTTTTAATTCCGCCGGAGGGTAGTTGAACATCACAAGACATCTCAGCTCGAACTTGTTACTGTTCTTTCTCTATAAGAACGCCATTCTGCCGTGCTCGAATGGATCGGCGCCGGCGGAGTGAGCGGCATAGGAGCCTAAGTAGGCGATCTTCTCGCCTTCCTGCATTCTGGAGGAGCTTTCTTAGAAAACTTACGCCAGAAGCAGCAGAACAGGAGGAGTTTGCACAAACCTGTTCGATGAAATGCCTCCGGGAGATTTGTTCTTGTCAACTACATTGAAAAGAAAAAAAAAAGAAAAAGGATATAAAATAAAAGTGAAAAGACAAATTTGCCCTCCAATAGATAAAATGATAAAAAGTTAATATTAGCTTGTCTCTTTAGCTCGGTTAACGTCACGTCAGTTATCCTAATGAGTGGTTAACGCTACGTCAGTTATCTCAACGAGCGGCCATCTTAACGAAGCAAACAAAGAAAAAAAATGTAAAATTATTCTAGACATTTTTCCTTGGGATAATTGCACATCAGCCCTTAAAATTTACATCTTATATTTCAGCCTCCAAAAATACATTTTCGTGTTGATGTGGCGCGTTCGTGTCCCACCATGTCGTACATTTATGTATTTTCGAAAACTAAAATGCACGACTGTTATTTTTAGAGAGGATGATATGCAATTATTTTTTTTTTTCCCTTAAATCAGGAATGTTGTAGGTATTTATGAAAAAATCAGAAATACAGCGAACCATTTAAGCAAACTAGCAAAATATATGGGATGAAATCATATGTTAGCCAATAGAATATGTTTAAATTAAATAAAGCGGATGAATTGGTTGATTTATCTAACACTCAGACTAATTTTAAAAGTTACTAGATGAGCAGGGAGGGTCTTATTATGATGCCAAAATGTCAATGTTAGTTGGCCAAAATCAAACAAACTTACTTGCATCTCCAAACGAAGTCCATAAGTTGAAAATTCTGCGCTTGAAAACTATCTGACAACATTACTCATATCCAATCTGCATAATCTATCTACCTTCAAAACTAGTTTTTTTTTTTCTTTTTTTTCCCCCTAAATTACGAGTGCAGATACTTACTAATTTTCTTCTGTAATTTTGGTAATACATTGCCTCCCAATATATCGCTCAATTTAGGCACATATTTATTCTAACTTTAAGAATTTTTTCTGAAAATTGAAACCCCGCTGACGGCTTACATACTTAGCCTAACTGGTGAAGTACAAATCTGTTTTTTCTAAAAATATTAAAAAAAAAAAAAACAAAAAGACATATGTACTACCTGGCTTGCTTCCCAAGTTATGTTCTTGATCCGCTGTGTTATCGCTCAACTCCCTCATGACCTCTCTTTGTTCCAACCACCTCCTTCTTTTCCCGCCACCACCCCCACTGCCTAACTCTACTAACAAAACCAACTTCCCTGTTTTTCCTATCATCTCAATAAAAAAATAAAAAGAAAAATCACTTTCTTTTTAATTTCCGTAGGAACATGATACAAGGATTTTATTTTTAACATATCAACTGTCGTAATATTATTTCAGTTGGTTCGGGTAGAGCTTTGAATTGAACTTAATTTTTAATAAATATTATCAAAATCTATAAATTATATATATATATAATTAAGTATTTATTAGAGTGTGAGAACAAAGATGGGGAATATAAAATAGAGTAAGAAAATTTCTGTCCCTACTATAGAAAGGTGAATTGAATTTAAGTCAATAAGACTATCCACACATAAGATATCACTGAATCAAACAGTTTGCACTTCCTCTTATAACATCATTACATGGGCCAAATTATCATTAATAATAAAACATAAACAAAAGCAACAAAAACATGATTTTTTTAAAAAAAATTTTTAGCTTATATGCTGAAAAAAAAAAACATTAATTCAAATTTCAAGCTCTCCAATTAAAATTTAAAGCAAATAAGAACTTAATTATATTATACTTTTGATTTTCTTTCAGTCTACCTCCTCTTGTTCTTGCTGCCAAACAAGAGGGAGAAGTAGAACAGTATGCGGAATAAGAAGCCCCAGGCGACGGTGACCCACAAACAACCCCACTTGCTGAGCTGCGTCACCGCCTGTTGCCGGAGAATGTCGCTACCGGTGCTGATGCAGGTGGTGTTGTTAATACTCACTCCTAGAGCTCCGCCCATGGACTTCAAAAGGTTGATTTTCATCGCCGCCGGCAGGGCTCCCAGCGGTGTGTTGTCAAACATCTGAACGCCGCGAACGAAGCACTTCGTTGGATCACCGAACTCGTTCTGCAACACTGCTTCGTATGGGTACTTAACCAATGATAGATAGTGGAACCAGATCCAGTAATCTGGTATCCGATCTCTGTTGATGAAGAATCCACTGAACAGTAAGAAGTAAGCTAATATTGCGACGACGACAGTGTAAGCAAGCATTAGGTTTGGAATGGCGCCGGAGAGGAAGGTGACGAACGAGCTCCCCGCCCAGAACGACGCAAATATTATCGCCACGAAGAAGAAGAAGCCATGCACACCGCCGGAGAGACCGACGGCGAAAAAAGTGGTGGCGGCGAACGCGAACGATAGGAGCACGAGCGACGGCAGCCCGACGATAGCGTTCGAAAGCACGTAGGATGACCGCCGGTAGGCGTTATACGCAGTCTCTCGCATGAATATATAGCGGTCTTGGATGAACACGGGGAGCGCGTCAGCGCAGGTGTAGAACATGGTCGACATTGCCATGGCGAAAAACCCTAGCCGTTCCGTTGCGCCCTTCGGTGTGTTATCGAGCCGCCAGAAAATGGTGGCAAGGACGAAGCCAGTGACGAGAACTGAGCCCACACGTACGGCAAAAAGCTCCGGCGTGCGCCAGTTGTTGGTGAACGAGCGTCTGGTAAGCACGGCCATCTCCACCCAAAATGGATTAGCGTACTTTGGCACGGATGACGCCGGCGATGTCGTGTTCGTCACGCCGGATACCAGCTTGCCTCGGGATATGCTCGCGCTGATCGCGTCTTTCAAAGGAACCGTACGGCAGTTCTTGAGGTCGTTAACGTCTGTGGTTGCACTTGGGAACTTAAGCGACTGCCATGATCTGTTGTGCTCGACGAGCTGTTTGATCGCGCTGGGAGATTGTTCGAGCTCCCGGATCAGATCGAGCGCGAACTCAGCGCTGTTCTCGTTCTCAGGGATGGGTTTGCCGATCTCGGAGAAGAACAGTGGAAGCTTCTCCGGCGGACCTCTGTACACGGTTTGCCCGCGCGAGAGGAACAAAACTTGGTCGAGCAAGCCGAGGATTCGGAAGCTTGGCTGGTGCACCGACATGACGACGATGCTTCCGGTCTGCGCAATGCGTTGTAGAACCTTCACCACCATGAACGCGCTAGTTGAGTCGAGCCCGGAGGTCGGCTCGTCGAGGAAGAGGACTATCGGGTCGTGGATGATGTCTATTCCGATAGACACCCGGCGTCGCTCACCGCCGGAGACACCCCGGTGTCCCTCATCACCGATGATCGTCTTGGCGGCTCGCCGGAGATCGAGCTGGTCGATCACTGCTTGCACTCTCGCCTTCTTCTTCGACTTGGATAGAGATCTTGGCAGACGGAACTCGGCGGCGAACATCAAGGTTTCTTCCACGGAGAGCATGGGGTAGAGCAAGTCGTCCTGCATCACGTAAGCTGAGATCACCTTCATCATCTTCTCGTCGAGGTCTTCTCCGTTAAGTTTGACGGAACCCTTGAGCGACTCCTTCACTATTCTATTAGCCAGCGCGTCGATCAACGTCGACTTGCCGGAACCGCTAGCGCCTAACACAGCAAATATTTCTCCTTCCCGCGCTTCCCCTGATACATGATCAAGAAGAAGCTTCGTCTTCCCGGTGCAGTCAGTTGCCAGCGGATTCATCTTTGGGAGACAGAGCTCCATCCTCTTCGCTGTCTTCACACTGTAGCACAAGTCAGTGAATGTTAAAACAAATGGCTGGTGGCTGTGTGTAACCACCATGTGGAACGGCGGCGGCGCCATCTCGCTCAGCTCGAGCACGTGGTGCGACGGGGACCGGCTATCACCATCACCATCGGTCTCACTCCCGCCGCCGTTGAGGGCGGCAGCACCGACACGCTTCAACAGCTCGCCAAGCGTAGGCGAGGGTTCGCGGTCGACTCTGAGCCGGCTGCCTTGGTGATGGTGCACCAACAGCCCATCTCTCCCCACGTCCTCTGCTTCCTCCATGGGCGAAGCTCGCCGATCGAACGACAGCTTTTCTACAAACTTCGCCATTAGAGCTCCTTTATATAGCTCGTTTTAGTTTTCGATATTCCTACCGTCTCAGAGAAAAGAAAGAAGAGTGAAGGAATGAAACAAGCAAAGGCAATAGAGCCAACTATATATAACGCAAGTTAGTCGAGACTCGAGAAAAGATAACACGGGTCTAAGAAAATTAATGAAGGGTGGTGGAATTAGGTGAGGGTGTTTAGCTACGCTCGATCTGCTGCTGCGACGTAATAGTGTATGGAAATATCTCAAATGAATTGATATCGTGAGCGTATGCATCTAGAGATTGTTTTTTAAATTAACCAAAAAGAAGTAGAAGAAAAATGATATATTTTTTTATTTTTTAATTAAATTTGGTATTCTTATACTTATAATCGATTTTGGCTAAATGTATACCTCTTTGCTTTGTGAAATGTCCAAAATGCACTTATTTTTTAATTTGAAAAAAAAAATATGCGAACACTTATGAATAAAAGAAAAAGTTTTATTCTGAAAATAACATATATGAATACTTTCGAACACTTATGAACACACGCGAACGCCCGCAATACATACAAACACTTATGAATATCCACGAATACTCCTGAACATCCACGTTGCTTGTGGGTGTCCGAAAGTATATATTTGGAAGTGTTCGTGGATATTTAGAGATGTTCGTGGATATTTATAGGTGTTTGTATGTATCATAGATGTTCGCGTGTGTTCGTAACTATTCGCGTGTGTACGTATCTTTTTCGGAATAAAAAAATTAAGACGTTTTCGTTATTTCATACAGTAAAAGTGCACACTTTGCCAAAATATATTAGAGAGGTAAAAATAGATTAAATTCAATGAAGGGACATATAAAAGAAAAAAAAAAGCCCCAAAAAAAAATGTAGAGATGATCTCTAGAACATTTCTTAGAAATCCATCTTTCATAATTTTTGACATAAACAATTATAAGAATAGGAATTTGTACTTTACAGTTTTGTAACTATATATAATTTTTTATTTTCTTGTCTTGATCGTTGAGTTCGATTTCTATCCTACACCTCGACCGAAAATGGAACGCATTAAGATAATATTCTTTTTAACAAAATGTTACTGAAATTCGAATATTTGACCTATTATTCATAAAGAGCCATGATCTCGTTCTAGCACTTAGCCGTGCTTACCAACTGAACCAATATTACTTCGTTGTAACTATAATTTTATGATAATTTGAAATGTTTTTTTTTTTTTTTTTGAGTAGTTTATCACTTATATTGTTTAAAAAAAAACTTTGAAATTGGATCATTTATTATACTTTACAAGTTTCTAACTTAATTTTTTTTTTTTACTTATAACAGCTTAGATGTACGTATCTTTTTGTAAAAGCTTTAAATAAAAGTTATAAGAAATTACATTAAAGTCTATTTTTATTGTATTAGAAGTTTTTTCAAAAATTTCTAAATGTATGTTATTTGATGTTCCAAAATCTTAACAAATTAGTAAATTAATTTTTAAACTTCAAAATACCTATTTAAAAGTATTTAATTTTTTTTTTTAATATTTATAGAGTAGATCACATCTTGTATTCAATTTTTCTAAAAAAATATTCATATATAGTTAAAATATCTCGAATATGAATTTTAAAATTAAAACTGATTTGAAATAAATTTGAATTGAGGGATTAATTTACAAGAAAATCCAATAGCAAAGGTTGATATGCAATTATCCCTTGTTTCTTTTTGTCACTTGTCACCGAGCACCTAGAAGCCCTAATGTCGGGGGCAGATCCTCTCCGATAAGTATTTTTCAAGCTTTTTTTAATTTATAAAAAAAAATTAATATCTAATTTTTTTTTTTTGAAAAACTATAAAAATAAAAATTGTATATTTGGATAAGATTTACAACTTTTATATTCAAAAATTTTCTAAAACATATTTCTAATTAGATACTTTGGAGATCCGAAATAATAACAGATTTAAAAATAGTTTATAAAATCTGTTTATACTGTTGTGATGTTGAAGCCCATAACAAATATTTAGAAATATTTTTAGAAAAATTTTAAATATTAAAGTTGTAGATCTCATCTAAATTTATAATTTTTATGTTTAATTTTTTTTAAAAAAATACGTTTAGATATCAATTTTTACTATAAATTGGAGGAAATTTCAGAAATACATTGGAGATGATCTTCTCCCCTAAGGTTCTATGAATTATAAACTATCCAACCATCCATTTATTAGAAGTCATAAGATTAAAAGTCCCTTTACATATCATTTATCAATAATAATGGGCCCTTGGTCCAAATTAATCATAGGCCCTAAGGTTCTTTGATTCAACCAACAACAACAACAATGTAGAGTAGCCCTTCTAAGCGGGGTTTCAAAATGATAAGATATATATAACCATACTTTACGGAGAGTATTTTCGTAAGAATGCCAGGAGCTTCCTCTATGAAGGCAACAAGGTTCTCATCATGCATACGAATAGGTTAGTGGTCCACTGCCATAATAAATATAATATTCGGACAAGTTAAGGACTTTTCCTCATAAAGTGTGTCTAATATGGTTCGAGGAGGCCAAAAATCTCAAACTGGGTCAAAATATACCTCCCTAGTATGAACAATTTTGATCCGGTGCGATTGATTATACCAAACCTTATGGATCCGGCATGGCCATGTCGCCCGAAACGTAAACCATCATTTGGAAATGCATGGTTCATTTCTAAAGCCATGGTGAAGAAGCTAAAATTTGCCGGAGATGATGTTTTTAAAGTAATTATAGACATTTCAACTATTAATTGACGAAACAAAGTTTTTTTTTTTTTAAAGGAAAAAAACCAGTTCTGAAAGGAAGAATGGCTAATTAATATCAGCCATTTTTTTACAACTTCTACCAATTAGTTCTTCCTATTTCTAAAATTTTAAATTGGGAAATTTACATATCAGCTCCCCTATTTTGCATTTCACGCGTATCAGCCCCTGAAAATACGTTTTCAGGGGTGATACATGCGAAAAACGGAAACGGAGGCTGATATACAAAAGCCCATTTTAAATTAGTCTCTGCTTTCACTGGCATGGCAACGCTCCAGCAGAGGGATGATCGTCATTGGCCCAAAGTTTGTGCTGTTTATAAAAACAGCATTATGAAAAAGGGAACAGTTATGAAATTCACAGTTTGTTTTGCATATGCATAAAAACTCAAATAAACATTTACTATCGGCGGGGATCGGTGATAATTACATGTTGTTCATCATTATTACAACGAGAAATATAATGTAGAAAATTGATACGCTTAGAGCAGAGCACTTGCTGCTTGAAAATGATATTTTATAATCACTACCGTCGATCACCGTGAACAATTCAGCTGCATTGATGATCGGCGGCGACCGGGTACCATCCACCGGAGATAACACCAAATTGACAGATCCAGATACCTGAACTGGATACAACGTTACTACTTCACCAATCACACTACTGTTCAGATGAACAACACGATTCGTATCTCGGTCGTTGATTCTGATCGAAAACTTTCTACTGTCATTGGATGCTACAGAGTCTTCTGCTCGCATGAAATATAAGATTATACAAGCTGATTGTTCTCCGGGAAGAAGACGATCAAATATCAGAGTACTAAGGGATTCAGAAGGATTCGTTGCTTCGATTGCGGTGCTTGTAACTTCGGAAGGGGGTTCGTTTTCTGTAGATTGTCTTTGTGGAAGAACCAGTGAAATATCTGGATATGTTTGAATCTCCTTCCCTTTCCAAATTCTGTCGAAGTTCTCATCGTACGTCAACAATGTATACCTGTTGCATGCAATCAACCATTGATCCACATGAAGGTACGTAACTGATGACCAGTACAGTAATTATCTGCAATTACATGCAAATATGTAATTATCTCTTATCGATTGAAGAAATGTTTCTGAGAGTATGAAAAATGTGCATATTCAAGATATATTATGAAAATGGAAATACTGATTAGTGATTCCGCCGTTTTTTATGCTTGGTTCTTGATTTATCTTTATTTTTTATTCATTTTTTTTTGGAGGAAATAGCTGAAGAGAGACATTCCACAAGATCTAACCTATTTAAATTTTAAACCTCCATGAGGGCCTTGCTAGCGACCATGCGTCGAATAATATGTGTTATTGACAGATGCTATGGAGTTTGTTTTATTTACATATTTTTCTCCCACTTTTTTGTTTACATGTTTTTCTATACTTGATTAGAATTTATTAAGGCTTATTTGCTATGTCCATCGTCTAGTTGCGTGCTTGAAAGGTTTGACTTGAATTTATGCTTTGTAGATTAACTTGCTTGTATGCTTATGTGCCTGTTTGCTTAAACAATAAGTGTCCAAGTCGAGGCTTATTTGAAATATAGCTACATATATCTTATTCTCCTCATATCTCATCTAGGTGGAACTTTTTTGGGATTGTTGTTGTTGTTTTCTTCTTCTTTTTTTCGTTTTTTTTTTGTCATGGATTTCTTAAAAAAAATGATTTTGTAGGACCATGTAAGGTACACAAAATTGTCAGTATTATCTAATAATTTTTTGCTAGTCTTTTAAGTCCCTTTCTCAATAAAAAATAAAAAATAAAAAAAAATAAAAAATCTGTAAAACCCTAATCATCTCAATTAAGTAAACAAGAAAAATGAAAGTTGTACCTGATATCGTCTGCTTCTCCATAATTTATTCGGCTTCTCAGGTAGAACCCTGCATCTTCACCAGCCATTTGTGTATACAAATTAGCTGGAATAGGCACCATTTCCAGAGTGGATATGAAGGGAATCCCCCCTCCATTTGCTCTCACAAGACACAAACTAGTACTGCTTCCTTGAGGCCTGTAAATCATCTCATGGTAGATCGGTTCATCTTCCGTCGACGTTGTTACGGTCGTCCACGGACGGCCGTCGTAATTCAGACCAAATACCGGAGGCTTCGATAGATTATCGTAGTTACCTGTGCTAACAGTATATAACAGTAAAAAAGTAATAATTTTATTAATTAAAAAACTGTTAATGATAGAGAGATCTGGCCTACTATTTGTATATGTATAGCTACATAACTTGTTATTAACGAAAATATAAATTTATTTAACAAAATAAAATCTTATTAAATACAAGTATAACTATCTAAGTCTCCTAACAAATAAATTTTTAACTAATTGAAAGTCATATATTTGAATCCCACCGTATGAACTATTTAATTCTGTGTAGTGCATATCAGAGGGTCTATCTGCGAAAGGTCAAAGTAGCATTTGGAATGCACAATCTCAAGTCCGATATATGAACGTTGATAGAGCACGTGAGTCGGGTACAAAGGTTCTACGTTGAGATGCAAAAAAAGCACGGGCACGCGCTAGCCGTGTGGGCCGCGGCTCAGCCCGTGGACCCGTCTGTACGGGCTATGGGTGGCCCGCTCAGCTAAGTCGTGTGCGTCAGCCAGCTGAAACCAGCCCGTCGATTTCGTGCGGGGAAAACCGGCCTGCGAGCGGGCTCGCGTGCCAGCCTACACGGTCGGCTTTTTTTTTTTCAAGCCTACGCGCGCGCAGGCATAGGTAGCACTACCATGACTTTTTTTTTTTTTGGTTTTTTTGGTTTATTTTATTTTTTTTTATAAAAGGCACCTGTACAGGCCAGTCTGCCCGCACAGGCACTAGCTCGGTGGGCTATAAGACTGAGCGAGCCAATTCTCGGCGCCAAACGGGCTAGCCGGCTCGACCTGTGCATCAGATAGTCCGAACCGGCCCATGGCAGAAGTGTGGGTTGAACCCGCACTTCTTGCATCTCTAGTTCTAGGGTAAAACCGAAGTGAGCATCATCCGAGAATTTATATATTACAATGGCAAAAAAAAATCCGTTACAAACATAAGTTTTTATCATAATTTTTTTTAAAAAAAATAATAATTTAAGTTTCCAGCTAATTTAATATTTCTAACGTTACCGTAGTAAAAACCGGCACGGAGGAGCACCCGGTTTCCTCCAACGGTTGGTAAAGTGTAGCAGTTGTCGTCGCCAACTGGGAAGTATCGGAGTGTGCTCATTTGTGGGGGATCGATTCTGTCATCAACTAACACATCTTCGCCGCTGGAGATGTACAAATCATCTGAGTCCCATATTACTCCATTGTCGTCGCCTGACATTATCGGTGCTCCACAGTCTATCTTTAGCCATGTCAATGTCTCTGACAATTCGACAACACAATCTTTATATATACTTAGATACATATAACTGAATTATCAAATTTGTCGTCCATGTCAATGTCACCGCTTTTTATCTTAAGCGTGTTATGCGACGCTTTTTCAATAACATAAATACAAGAATTTAGGAGAGTGCGGGGTGTCACAAAAGCTCAGAAATTTTTCTCACCCGACTTTAAATTTTCGTCCCATCAATTTAAAGTCCTAAATTGACAGTAATGAATACATATGCTGCTAATGTGCGACAGAAAACTTGGCCTATGTATTGGGCCCAAAATAATTTTTTTCTAGATAGAGTCAAATTTAGATGACAGAAGTACTCGTTCCTCAAAACAATAAATATGTTGCTTTTAAAAATCATAAAAACCAATCAATCTTTTAACTTCTAGTTATCAATATTTTTGTTAATATAAAAATAGTACTTACTATAATAACTATATTTTATATTATATATTTAAGTATTTTTTAGTTAAATATATTTGATGTTTGATAAAAAAAAAATAAAATATATTAATTTTCAACTTTTCAAAAATATTTAACAATACAATATTTAATATTAAATAATAAGTAATATAAATATTAGTAAAGTACTGTTGCGTAAGTTTATTTAACTAATATTAAGCAAAGATCATTATAATAGAAATATAATTAATTTTTTAACTTTTATACCTTAATATTTTGAAATAATTAGATCCGTCGTCCATCCTACCACAGCGATATCCGGCCATCTTCATGCATTTGTGAATGCATGTATCTATCAGAAAAACGTTTGGTGGTTGAATTTTTTTATAGTACTCACCTGGCTGGCCAAGAGCATGGTGATAGATGAACGTGACATACACCAGCAAGCTTAAAAACAAGGGCATCTTCATTACTTCTTATGAGAAATTATTAAGATGTAGCTGCTAACGAGAGAAATTTATAGGAAAGAAGTTTAAGTCTCTTGAGCTTTGATAGCAACGTAGGGGACTTGAGAATTATCTAACAGATCTGTTATTTAGCTTGTGTATTATTGGCTGCATTTTGGATTATTAGATTGTCCAGTTGTTTGTTGGAAATTATCATAGTGAACTTCTTTACAACAAGATTATTATTTACTATTATTATTATTATTATTTATTTGTTTGTTTATTTTTGAAAGGAGGGAGGTGTAGGCCCCCTAGGGTTAAGGCATGGACTCCGACCGGACTCTCAAATCTAGCTTGACACAGGAGGAGCAACACGCTATAGCGTAGAGCTGTCGCACATGCTTGAGGTGCGCGACTTCGGCGAAAGTGGTGCATTATCCTAGCAACCGCCGATGATGCAGTGGAAATTAGAACGTACATGTCACGTTAGGATTTTTTAGCCCCATCCGTGTTAGTCGCCCCAGCTGCACTCCCCCGCTCCAATAGGAATATTGCAAACACTTGTAAACTTGAAGAGCATTGCAAACGTTTTTGGCGGCAAATTCCATTGTTGAAGTGAGCATTGAGCTAGTTGAGCGGTGTGATACTCGAACCTGACCTAGACGGACATTCTTCCGGCTATTGAAGTGGCAGAAACAGTAATGTTATGATTAATTATTTTTTTTTTTTTTTTTTAAAAAGACACCGTCTTTATTTCATATTCGCCTCTATCCGAAAGAATGCTATCCTAAATACGTCTGTGTAACTATTAGCACAAACTGACGGCGCCAAAATTCAAAGCTGGGTGAAAAGAATTCTTAGGCCCCCGTCCATCCCCTAGACACCGCGCCACCCCCTTTAGGATTAATTAAAAGAACAACTTATATTCGAAATATTTCAGAATTACAATTACTTAGTTTGCTTTTCGAGCTTGTCGACTGAAAAATTCATACAACGTCCCTAGCTCGTGGGTCGAGCATTCAAAACCCAATTGATCTCTAGCAATTTTCAGCTGAATACTAATATATTGGCTTGGTAGGACGCAAGTATTTCACTCATAGCTCAGAGCGCACACCAGTCTGGAAATTTAATTTCTAACCACAATCTCTGTCCAATAGAAGCTGACGGATCTTGATCAAAAATAATATTCCCAATAATATTGGGGATAGTGTAACGACTAACGAGAAGGTTTCAACTTGTTATTTCAAAAAGAAAAATTCATACAATACGGTTTGGTAATATTGTTATATGTTACATCAGTATAGGAAACATCACTATAATATAGAAAATTAAAGGAATTACAGTGGAAGCCTTGTTGAAATTCACCACCGCAGGACTTCCGCCAGGTCCAGGTGCATTACTACCACTTCCGCCAGATCCAGGTGCATTACTACCGATCCCGTCGATCACTGTGAACAACTCCGCCGCGTTGATGATAGGCGGCAACTTAGAGTCTGCCGTCGGAGATAACTTCAAGTTAACAGAGCCGGATACTTGAACTGGATAAAATGTTACTACTTGACATGGATTAGTAATGTTTAGATGTACAGCATGACTCATATCTTGACCGTTGATGCTGATCGAAAACTTTCTGAAGTCGGCCAAAATAGCCAGAGGATCTACTTCCTTAAAGAACATAACTATAAATGCCAATCGGTTTCCCGGTGGAAGGTCGAAGAGTAGATCGACGGATTCTGTTAGATTGCTTGCTTCGACCGCCGTGTTTATAACTCCAAGAGGAGGGTCATTTTCTGTGACCATTGGAGGAAGAATGAGTGAAATGTTTTGATATGCTTGCATGTCTTGTGCTTTCCAAATTCTGTTGAAGTTCTCATCTCCAATGATAGAATACCTGTTACATGCCATCAACAAAGTCAGGAAAGTTATTATAGTGCTATGAAAATATGCATCTACTTCACTAGCTCTGTACCGGAGTGCACGTCTATGTTCTAGCAGTTATCGGCACGACATGGTGCTCAAAATCTTTATATATGAATTATTAAGTTAATTTGTAATATTTTACTTTTACTTCTAAAGAATAGCAAATAGATACATATCGTTATATTCGGACACTATCGTTGACACAATTAGCACGTGTCGAAATCTAAGTTTACCGAAACTCGGCTCAGCTCGGCTTGGCATTCTTGGTAAAGTATCTTAGCTATCTTCGAGCACCGGCAATTTCACCCCCGGCAAAAGCAAGTAATCTTATGTAAATAAAAGTTATACCTGATATCATTATACGAAACCTTAATGAATTCTACTAAAACAACTAAAAGTTATACCTGATATCAGATATTGCTCCAAAATTTACGCGGCTTCTCAAGTAGAACCCCTTATCTGCGGGCATTTGTCTATACAAATCGGCCGGAAGAGGTAACATTTCCAGAGTAGATATGAATGGTGTTCCTCCACCATTTTTTTTCACAAGACAAAGACTAAAACTACTCCGTTGGGGTTTGAAAACCATCTCGTGGTAGATCGGTTCGTCTTCCATTGATGCATTTACCGTCGTCCAAAGATACCCGTCGACTTGCAAATCAAATACCGGTGGCTTTGAAAGATTATCGTAGTTTCCATAGTAGAATCCGGAGCGTAAAAGCACCCGGTTCTCTCCTCTACCGGGCAAAGTGTAGCAGTTCTGATCACCTTCGGGGAAGAACCTGAGTGTAGCCATCTGACTTGGTTTGATGTTGGTAGAAACTTGTATGTTTTTGCCACTGGAGATGAACTTATCATCTGTTTGCCATGCTAAAACATTAAAGTCTACTGCAAATGCAGCTGCCCCACAGTCTATGTTCAGCCATTGTGAAGTATCTGCAAAAACATAAAAATTTAAAATAAAAAAAAATTCCAAACAAAAAAAACTACTGCAAAATAAGCTACATTTGACCTAGATTCTCGACATGTTAAATGAAGGAGATTGATATTTTTAATGGACACTCGCCTACGATGCCAAGAACTTCGCCATACATGGAGACTGAGCATAACAAGATGATTATCTGAAAATATTTCTTCATGATTCCTTCTAAGAAATATGTAACAAGGGATTTTTCTAGGGTTTAAGTAATATTTTTCAGCTTTGAGAACAACGTAGGAACTTAAGGATTATCTCAGAGACCTGTACTTTATGTCTTCTTTTCTTGTCTGTATTCTACTTTGCATTACGAGATGTATGTCTGTTTGAACTTCGCTGTAACATATTGCAAGCTTGTCATATACGATCATTATATAGATTAATTGGTGCGAGTTCGAACTTTGCTATAAGCACCAAATTACAAACTTATCATACATGATCGTCCACAAGAGTACGACAAATAAAGCTCATAAAATAGCTTTAGAAATGCTATGAACATAGGTTTCGCAGCAACACAGTAAGTTGTTTATTCAGTAAATGACTACATTTTTTTGCTTTTTTTTCTTTTCCGTCTTTACACTTTTTTTAAGGAACATTGCTACGCAAGTATTTATGATATCCAGGTAGATATAGTCTCTTTGCATGCATGCAGCCATACAGTCATGCAAATAGCACCTAAACATAAAGGTTTACAAATCAAAACACAAGATCGTTATACATCTCTTAACATACAAACCAACAGTACAAAACATAAAGCACCTCTAGTTAAGGAAACAGTGTCTAGACTACATTCAGAATATTTTAGGAGTATTGTCTTTTTTATGTCTCCCATAATTCAAAATTGTCAAAATATTCTCACCTAGTTGGAACTGACCATTTTATTTCCCCACTTATCATTTTCTTGAAAAACAAGGACAATTTTGTCATTTGACAGAGTCAAGGTGAGGCATAAAAAGGTCATTTTAAATTGGGGGTATATTTTGATAATTCTAAATTATGAAGGGACATATTTTGACAAATACCTGAATATTCGAAAAACTAGTACATGATCATCTGAAACTACAAATACTCTTTCACAGTTCTTGTTTTGTGTATCTCAGGTTGTTATTAATTCCGTTTCACTAGAAACATCAACAGACACAATGACATCCCCACTTACTTACATTATCAGCTATGAATGGATGCGAAATAACTTTCAGATATCTCAAGCGTGGAAGTCCTGAGTGAGTACTTGTGGTTCAACCTGGGTTTTTCCACGACACTCGGCTTGGTCTTCATTCAGATGCTCGTAAAGCCTTGATGCCAAACAGAGTTTGGCATCGGGTGAGACTCCATTCTCACCTATGATAGACTCTAGCACGGCCTCAGCTATTGCCCTGTTTTCGATCACCTTCACTGCAGTTTTAGGAATTGAGCCATCCTTCGTAAAGGCAATCTGGAAGAACACAAGTAGACGTTAGTTAAACTTCTAGATGGTATCTCTAGATGGAATCATTGGAAGACAGTATTGTCAGAATCTTGGTAGTTCGTCGGGAGAGAGTTAGGGGGGGCCGTTAGGTCCAAGTTGTTGCTGGTGGAGCTCTTGTTGCTGCTGAAGATACGGGTTGCTGTATAACAGCATTTCAAACCTGAACCATTGGATGGGAGTCTTCTGGCCGTCCGATTTGGCGCGCGCGGGTGGCTTAAGTAGTGCACGTGACAAGCACGCGTTGTGTAAGGGCAAGCTTGTCATTTCCTCATCTTCGTTTTTCCATATAAGAGCTCTGTTGCTGCTGGTGGAGAGCAGAGAAGATTGATATCACTTAACCATTTCCTTTCATTTGATTTCTTAATATTGTAGCTGATTTCTTGTCATTTCAATTCTGATTTGCATTCTTACATATTGTCATTCAATTCTAGATTTCGTTGAACTTTATCAATAGAAATTGCTCTTTGATTTCTCTATTCAAACAAGTGTTCGACGAATTGTCTTCTGCTGGTTCGTCGCAGATCGCCGGCTCGTCTGGTTAGATCGCGGCACAGAACTTACCTCTCGTCACGGATCGCCGGCAACGGCTTGAACCGTGACAAATTGGTATCAGAGCTCCGACCTGGCGGTCACTAGATCGATGACAAGGACCCTTGGAGGCACTGTTCCGGGGGCATCTTCAAATCCCATCTCTGAAGAAGGAGGAAATAATCATAGATCTCCAGATCTACCATTTCATGCACCAGATCAGCAACTCCGTATTGCTGAACGGCCCCAAATGAGATCGAGCGAGGAGGATCACCATTATGAGAATATGTATCATCAGATTCAAGAGGCCACTACTGAGTTCGCATCTAAGTACGACAATTGATGATAGCTCAGAAGGACTTCCATGCTGATGTGAAGGGAAACAAATTCTACTGCAGGAGCAGATCCAAATTCAGATTGAACAGACCAATTTGCAGGCAAATTTACAGGCCAACATGCAGAATCAAATTCGTATGCAATTGGAGACCCAGAAAGTGCAAGGTGAGCAACTAAACAGAATTATACAGCAGTTACAGAATACTCATGTTCCACCTGGTTTTCCTTTGAGTACTGCTAATACCACTATGCCATCAAGTAGCCATGCAAATCATCTAGTACATGCTCCTGTCATAGATAATTCTTCGAATGCCCATACATCTAGTTTACGTAGTGGACTTCTGATTTTGGGCAAAATGGAAGGAACATGAATGCCCCAAGATATTACAAGCCACCCAAAATGGATTTCCCGGTCTTTGACAAGGGAAATCCTAAAATCTGGGTTAGAAGAGCTGAAGCTTACTTCAGTCATTATAGCATCCCTGATCAATTGAAAGTAAGGACTGCTATGCCCTATTTCATTGATCAAGATTCTTTTGATTGGGTTGAGGATTTCCTTGTTAACAAACTACCTGAGAGAGTTCATTGGGAAGTGTTTGTGGATGCATTGAAGATAAGATTCTTGCAGCAAAAATTGCTTGATCCCTTGCAGGAGTTACAGAGAATCAAAATGCACGAGGATTTGGATTCCTATCATAGGGAGTTTGTGTCACTACAATCTGTAGTGAGGAAGGAGAACCCATACTTGACAGATGTGTATTTTGTCAAGGTCTATTGTGGCGGGCTACCGGATGACATTAGATTGGAGGTGGAGGAGAAGGCTCCCAGGACCACTTCAGATGCTTATGCCTGGGCTAAGAAAAAGGAGATTATTAACAAGGAAAGGTTTAGGAGGTTCCAGGAGCAGATGACTTCCAAAACTCAAGCTACTGCTACTCCTCTCAGTGTTAAAGATGACCCGCAAAGTACCAGTAACACCAATAGACTGTCTCAGCCCTTAAATGCTGGTGATCAGTTTACAAGGAAGAATCAAGGCCTATGCTATAGGTGTGGTGAGAAGTATTATTGGGGGCATAAGTGTGCAGCTAGGCAAACTAGTAAACTGGCAACTATGGAAGAATTTGTGGAAGACTCTGGTGGGGGTGGCCTTGTTAGTAAACCCATTCAAACAACTCCTATGGGAGAAACGGAGGTAGAGGAAGCGATGGACAAGATCTGGATTTCTATAAATGCTATCACGGGTGAGGGTACTCCGAAGACTATCTTGCTCTCAGGAACTTGTAAAGATCCTCACTCAACTAAGATTCAATATCTTAGCATTCTAATAGACACTGGGGCAGGTCAAAGTTTCATTCAAACTTCGTTGGTGGATAAGTTGTTATGGTCTATTAAACCAGCACCTGGAATGGTAGGGCTGGCAGGGAAGAAGAAGCTTTATAGTCCTGGTATGGTTCTGGACTTTCCTTGGGAGATGCAAGGACATCAATATCAGTACCAATTCAGGGTATTGGAGGAGTTGGGCTATGACTTGGTGTTGGGAAATGATTGGATGGAACTATATGAACCTGTGGCTTTCACTCCAAGCAAGAAACTAATTTCCTTTCAAAGGAATGGAGAAACCATAGAGATCCAGGGAACCAGTGAGACTAACAAGTTGTTTTCTCATGTCTTTTAAGGAAGCTTGTCATATTCTAAAACAAGAGACACAGCAAGGATACCTGCTATCATTGGAGCCTATGGAGAAGAAGGAAGAACCACTTTCTGCTGAATTTCAGCAATTGTTGTATCAATTTGGGGACGTTTTTAAAGAACCCACTCAACTTCCCCCGCAGAGGGCTCTGGATCATACAATTCCTCTAGTAAATGGAGCTCAGCCAGTTAATATCCGGCCATACAGATACTCTCCCATTCAGAGGACGGAGATTGACAAGCAGATTAATGAGTTACTAGCTACTGGAATCATACAAAGAACTCAATCTCCCTTTGCCTCACCAGTCTTATTAGTCAAGAAGAAGGATTCTACTTGGAGATTGTGCATAGATTACAGGAAGCTTAATGAAGTAACTGTGAAAGATAGATTTCCCATTCCCATGATTGAAGATCTTATTGACGAGTTGCATGGGTCTTCAATTTATTCCAAGATTGATTTAAGAGCAGGATATCACCAAATCAGAGTCAACGTGGATGATATTCCGAAAACTGCTTTTAGAACTCACAGCGGGCACTATGAGTTCAAAGTCATGCCGTTTGGGCTTACAAATGCTCCAGCCACTTTTCAAGCCCTCATGAATGATGTGTTTGCTGCTCAGTTGAGGAGATTTGTCCTTGTCTTCTTCGATGACATTCTTGTCTACAGCAAAACTTCAAAGGAACATTACCTGCACTTATATACGGTGTTGCAGCTTCTGAGGGACAATCAACTGTTTGCAAAAAGAAACAAGTGCTTCTTTGCACAACAGAAAGTGGAGTATCTTGGTTATATTATCTCAGCTGAGGGGGTAGCCACTGATCCTGCAAAGATCAGTGCTATGTTAGAATGGCCGACACCTAAAACCGTGAGGGAGCTAAGGGGATTTCTAGGACTCACGGGTTACTATCGGAGATTTATTTCTAACTATGGTGTGGTTAGCAAGCCACTAACAGATCTATTAAAAAAAAAGGAGGCTTCAATTGGAGTTCCAGTGCAGAGGAGGCTTTTGGTAAACTTAAGATGGCAATGACAAGTGCTCTGTTCTAGCCTTACCAGATTTCACAAAACCATTTGTGTTAGAAACAGATGCTTCTAATGAGGGTGTGGGAGCAGTTTTGTCACAAGAAGGGAGGCCTATTGCTTATCTTAGCCAAAAGTTTGGTCCAAAAAATGCAGGAAGAGCTGTGTATGAGAAGGAATTGCTTGGTATTCTGTTAGCTGTGAACAAATGGAGACACTACTTGGGGTTCTATCCTTTTATCATCAAGACTGACCATGAAAGCTTATGTTATTTGCTTAACCAGAAAGTGACCACGGGGCTTCAGCAGAGGGGCATGAGCAAGCTACTGGGTCTGAACTATACCATACAATACAGGAAGGGCAAGGAGAATGTGGTAGCAGATGCGTTGTCTAGACGGGGATCAATTCAGAATTCTGGAACTCTGTATGCAGTCACTTCCTTGATTCCTACTTGGAAGAATCAAGTGTGGGAAAGTTATGAGGAAGACGATTGGGCACAGGAACTTATCTCTTCCTTGGCTGTAGATCCAAGTGTTCAAAACATCTATCAATTGCAACAAGGGGTTCTCAAGAAGGGTTCCAGGATTTACATTGGAACTAAGGGGGATCTGAGACAAAAGTTACTTAATACTTTTCATGATTCACCTAGCGGGGGGCATTCAGGAATTCAAGGAACCTATGCCAGAATTAAACCATACTTCTTCTGGATAGGACTGAAGAAAGATGTTAAGACACATGTGTTGCATTGTGATGTTTGCCAAAGACATAAGCACGAGCACACCCATCCAGCAGGGCTTCTTCAGCCTTTACCAGTACCGGAGCAAGCATGGCAAAATATTAACATGGATTTTATTGAAGGATTGCCCAAATCTGGAGGTCATGATACAATACTAGTTGTAGTTGACAGGTTTACTAAGTACAGTCACTTCTTATTACTAACGCATCCTTATTCAGCTTCCCAGGTGGCAAAGTTATTCCTTGAACAAATCTATAAGTTGCACGGCAGTCCTACAACAATAGTGACTGACAGAGATAAGGTTTTTACAAGCATCTTCTGGAGAGAATTATTTTCAGTATTGGGAGTAGAGCTGAATTTTACTTCTGCATACCATCCTCAATCCGACGGGCAAGCTGAAAGGTTAAACCAGTGTTTAGAGATGTTTTTGAGGTGTTTACCTCTCAAAGGCCAAAGGAGTGGAGCAGGTGGCTGAGTTTAGCGGAATGGTGGTATAATACCACAACACATAGCTCTCTGAAAATGTCCCCATTTCAAGCTTTATACGGGTATTCTCCACCTATTCTTGCTATTGACAATAGCAGTATTGCAGGAATTGATACATCTGTTGCTGCAGTAGATGATATGATTACTAGAAGATTGTTGCTAAATAAAATCATCAAGGAGCAGCTGGTTCTAGCACAAGGAAGAATGAAGTTCTTTGCAGATAAACAAAGAACCGAAAGGGAGTTTCAACTTGGCGAATGGGTCTATCTACGACTACAACCCTATCGGCAGACCTCGGTGGCCATTAGATATTGTCAGAAGTTAGCCCCTAAGTACTACGGACCATTTCAAATCATTGAAAAATTTGGCAAGGTGGCTTATAAGTTACAACTTCCAGAAGGTTCCCTAATACATCCCGTCTTCCATGTCAGCCTTCTGAAGAAAAAACTGGGAGTTCAAGTTGTAGCACAAGCCTCTCTACCACCTGTCAATGATGAAGGACAGATGTTGATGGAGCCAGTAGCCATCCTGGAACGAAAAATGATTAAGAGAGGGAATAGAGCAGTTACTAGAGTTCTTGTGCAATGGGCAAATCTTGCTCCTGAAGATGCTACATGGGAAGACTACCACTACTTAAAACAACAATTTCCTTTGTTTGAACCTTGAGGACAAGGTTCTCTAACACAGGGGCAATGTCAGAATCTTGGTAGTTCGTCGGGAGAGAGTTAGGGGGGGCCGTTAGGTCCAAGTTGTTGCTGGTGGAGCTCTTGTTGCTGCTGAAGATACGGGTTGCTGTATAACAGCATTTCAAACCTGAACCATTGGATGGGAGTCTTCTGGCCGTCCGATTTGGCGCGCGCGGGTGGCTTAAGTAGTGCACGTGACAAGCACGCGTTGTGTAAGGGCAAGCTTGTCATTTCCTCATCTTCGTTTTTCCATATAAGAGCTCTGTTGCTGCTGGTGGAGAGCAGAGAAGATTGATATCACTTAACCATTTTTTCATTTGATTTCTTAATATTGTAGCTGATTTCTTGTCATTTCAATTCTGATTTGCATTCTTACATATTGTCATTCAATTCTAGATTTCGTTGAACTTTATCAATAGAAATTGCTCTTTGATTTCTCTATTCAAACAAGTGTTCGACGAATTGTCTTCTGCTGGTTCGTCGCAGATCGCCGGCTCGTCTGGTTAGATCGCGGCACAGAACTTACCTCTCGTCACGGATCGCCGGCAACGGCTTGAACCGTGACATATTTATGCAATCTTCTGTTCTTTTTTTTTTTTCTTTTTTAGAATACTATGGGGGAAAATAGCCACTAAATACATTCATGCCTTACGGCATGCAGTGGTAGATCTAGAATTTTTTCTTAGGGGGTCCCTGGCCGTTATTACACATAAGTTATATTTTTGAAGAATACAATAAAGGTTCATACTAAAATTATATAACTTATGCTCTTCAATATATAATACTTGTCACAAATAAATAAGAATGTATGTGATCAACAAAAAATAACAAAATAAATAAAAGTATGTCGCCATCAAGAATTGAACTCCAATCTATTACTAAAAATTTTAAAACCCTTTAACCAAAACCACTCATTATTTTGGGATCTCAACAGCTTTATTATAAAAGAATACCACACACACACACACACACACACACACACACACACACACACACACATATATATATATATATATATATATATATTATAACTCTGCTAAAACTAAGCGGGTTCCTAGGACCACACTCAATATAGGCTGGACCCGCCCCTGACGGCATGTACAACTGTGGATTCAAACCACCAACCTCTTGATTGGGGGCCAAAGTGCCCTACTACTCCATCAAAATGGTAACAATGATGCAAGCCTTCTTTTGAGAAAATGTTTGGTTGCAATCTCTGAAAGCGACTATATTATTATGGGATGCAGCTGATTAAGACTACTACAGGGTTGAAAAAAGTAAAAAACGTGAGCTTGATGTTAACTTACGGTTAGGCCAGTAGGCGAAGTGGTGAATAGGATGGAGGAACCATGAGGGAAAGCATGTGCCCTGAAGACTTCATTGAATTTGTCAACAGCTGAAGCTTCTGCATCAGTATACAACCCCATGGCCTTCCAATATTTGACACAGTTCTCTGTTACCTTCTCCGAGTACTGCTGGCCAGTCAGTGGTAACACCATAGTGATCATAGTGAACTTCTCAAAAGGTCCTGCAACAAAACCAAAAAAGATTATGCAGTATTAATACCAGAATGAAGCACTTCTCTCATGCATAATCCTAGACATACATGCGCCAAATTATGACATGATCTCCAGCGGAGAATGGAGAGTACTTCTCTGTTATTGTACCACAAAACGATATCAAGCTCCCACTCTAGCCCGAAATAGACTGGCCATCAAGGACGTGGCAGGGGTTCGCAGTAGTAGGATAGGCCTCATAAAGGCCTAACTACCATATGCTCGACTCCCGTCCTGCCAGTGAGAAAAAATTCCATTGGGGGTTGCGCGAGTGTGACTACTAGTGGCTTTCGTGGGTATCGGGTCCAGTCTAGTCTCCTCCTGGATTTTAGTCAGGTAACAGGACGATGGCAGTGCTGGTTGCTTAGAAAAAGCTAGTAGCAAAGACCATACTAAGCTTAGTATACTTCTCAAAAGGAAAAGAAAAGCACCCAATATTCATATATTACATATTCATAGAAAGTATTTGTACAGGACATTAGCAAGGCCATTATGTCATCAACTCCTGTGGAGCTTTTTACAATGGTCTCAAACTCAAGTCTGAAACTCGCATGCTGCTTCAACTTCAGAAAATCACTTAAACAGTAGGTTGAACTTTGGAAGATACAGTAAAACTTGTCGCAAACTTTGAACTCGCAAGTATTCTATCAGTTATGGAGTGTCCTACTTCTCTTGCGTACCCCGACATTTCATGTTATTCTATCATGAAAATGTCACATTAAGTATGCAGGAATTCCTAACTTGACAAAACCTAGCAAGTTCTTTGTACTTAATTACCTCCTAACTGCACCTTAAATTTCATTTGAAAATTGAAATAAAAAGCAAAATAAAATAAAATAGCGTAACAATGTGGGGTTGCGAAAGATGTAAACTAAACACACGGTACAACCTAATCTATGAAGTTGATGATGCTTTGCTTTACTAAAGTTACAATTGTATACAGGCGATGTATCTTAAACACCCTTTTTGTCTCTGTTTCCTTGTTGTACTCCCGTTAACTCTTGAGTCTTGATACTCATACCTTATGGCTATTAAAGTCTTAGAAAATTAATAAGCAATGCCCTAGCTTTTCAAAAAAATAAAAAAGCCCCAATTTGAGCTCACGTTATAGGTACCCTTAGCCTAGCACCTTTTTGTGTGAATGGCCATTTGGGCCAAGCATGAAATTTTACATGCATAACAATGTGGAGAAGTAGCATGCAGTATATCTGTTAATTAAAACAAAATCATTATTAGCTACCATTAATAGGATAAAATATTTGTCTTTGTTATTTCACAAAGACAAATATATGCATTTTCCATAATACAAAAGGAAAATAATAAAGCTACAATTTTTTAAAAGATACCAAGCAAGCAGAACATAGACACATTTTAAATGCAGTCCGATCTAATAAGAACTGCCAATAATTCCTTTAGAGACACAAAATTCATCAAACTGAGGTTTCTTCTTGAGAAGCGCCAAACCGAGGGACTGAATATTCATGGCTTCCTGTGGTCCAAGATAAACAGGACAACTATAAACAGGAGACTATCCCAGCATTTGTCCCAGCATTTTTCTAATAGCAGTGATCTTCGACTTTTAACACATGGCTCAATTCATGCAAGGATGTTAGGAGGAAATTTGGGCCAAATTTTTGTGAACTCGAGCATTTTGTTAACAGGCACTAGAATGTTTCGCATACCTGCAACTATATCTCTGAAAAATTCTGTAGATCTCTCCAGATACTCACGCTTCTTTCCCTTCCACTTTTCAGCAAGTTCCGCCACCGCACTCGGCTCCAGGTACACTCCGATCGCCGTGAAGGTTACGAACTTCCCTTCGATCACCAACCCCCTCTTCCCTGAACATCAACAATCTCCCAAACCCAGTAACCCACGGCAACTAGAGAGAAATAATAACAGTTTGAACGAATACCTAATCTAACTCGCTTACCCGCACCACCGAGGAAGAAAGTCTTGGAGGATTCCGGCGGGGTGATTGTGGCGGGGAAGGAGATACCCTCGACTACAAGGGGTGTGATAGCGGCCATGGCTGAAGCCTCGTCTCCCATAGGTTCGCCACGAGTGCCGGCGATTGGGGAGTTTAAGTAGGCATGCAACTGCACTACGATCTAGCAATTGTGTAAAGGAGAGTCACGTTAAAAAGATGATAATTTAGGCTTCTAGTTGCAGAACAATTACAGGAATGCCATGATTTTGAGTGTTGAACTACAAAATTAGGTGCGTCTAGATTAGTTGAAGGTGCGTTTACAAATAGTTAGTTAATGTCAATATTACATTCTCACTGGCCATTTGTTTGAATATTTTGTTACAAAAACTAGCCTCTTTCACCAAAAAAGAAAAAATGAAAAAAAAAAAAGAAAAGAAAAGAAAAAACAAAGGGTCAATCTCTATGCTAGCCTATTATTTTTCGCTACTCATAGCTGAGGCATGGATAGAGATGCAAACCGTGGGCGGCCTGCAGGCCGGCCCACAAGGTGATAGATGCGAGGCAGGCCGGCTCGGCCCGCCTCCTTAGTTATGCCTGCTCGGCTCGGCAGCCGGGCCTAGATTTAAAAAAATATTATATGCCATGCGAGCTGCCCGCGGGCCGGCCCGCCCCGCCCTGCGCGCACGGGCCGCGGGCTTTTTTTTTGCAACACTAGATATGCATATATAGTGGACGGGCCGGCCCGTGGCCTTGCGAGCCAGCTGCGTTACGGGTCGCGGGCCGCAGGCTTTTTTGCAACAATAGGCATGGACATATAGTGAACATTAAAACATCATCGATCACTTATATGATAATTTTATATACACTGATAGATTTTAGAGTGGGATAGCTGGTATGGTTGAGCCGAGGGGAGCTGGCCTAGATTTACAAAAAAAAAAAAAAAAAAAAACATTATATGCCATGCAGGCTGCCGGCGGGTCGGCCCGCCCCGCCCTGCGTGCACGGACCGCGGGCTTTTTTTGCAACACTATGCATGGATATATGGTGAACGTTAAATCATCATCGATCACTTATATGATAATTTTATATACACTGATAGATTTTAGAGTGGGATAGCTGGTTATCGCAACTGTCCTCTTAAACAGCGAAATCTCTATGAGTACAAAGTAGATATCAAAGTTTCGCACTGCCGTACATGATAGTAGAAAATATCGCTCACCCGTTCTGGACTGCAACACTGTGTCCACCTCTGGTTAGACGACAAGTTACTTACTTATTTAGACTTTAAATTGCATTCATCCTCCCATCTAGAAGAGTAGAAGATCGATGAAGGCTACCATATGACAACAATATAAATGATTGTCCGCCAATTTAGTGCAAATTGAAACTATGATAAATACATAATAATTTTGCTACATGTACCTAAAAAATCAAACTATAAATTATCCAAGCCAATCACAATCAAGCATTACTAAAGTCAATTTTATAGTTCTAAACAATAATGTAATGTACCATAAAAATGTTGGTAGATACATGTTTAAAATAATTTATCAGATCATTACCAAAAAAAATAATGTAGTTCAAATTCCGCAAGCGCCACCCTCAAGAATGTAGAAGATTTATTCCCTCTGTACTAGAATAATACGGACCTTCGGATTTGTCCAAATCGAAAGGTTGAGATCCTCGGTTGGTGGAATATAGGTCGATGTCACCCGTGAATTTATCTATTATAACGATTGCACAAAATTCGACTGGTTGTGGGCAGAAATTCTCCACGATAATCCGCTGAAGTTAAAAAAAAATAAAATATCTATCTAGATAGGTATTTTGGGAGCCCGAAGTGTTAATAGATATAAGAATATTTTTGTTGAAAAAATCAAAAATAGTATTTGGAGGACTAATTGATGACAGTGACGCGTTGGGTGGGGGGCGTTGAAAGAAATTTTTCGCCCGAAGGGCTTATACGTAATTTTTCCTAAATTAAAAGTATATTAGATACAAGTAATAATATGAAAATATTTGTAATTCTAATTTTCTTTCTGATGTATAATTTTTGTAATTCAGTTTTTTTAAAACTATTTTAAAAATAAATTTTAATAATTTGGATATATGTTGAGGTCGAAAATTTTCTCCTACAATAGAAATGTTCTTGGCCTTTTCTTGCTTTCTTTAATAATGTTTGTGTTGGCTCCTCTTTTTCTTGGCTTATTATTATTCCATCTAACTTGTTGTTATCTAATTTCTAGTTGGCGTGATTGATTATTATAGCTAATGGCATATCCTTCATCTGTTGTTATCTAATTTATTGTTTAGAAAAATTTTAAACTATAAAATTATTTATACATTTTTAATAATTAATTATTTAATTTTTTTAAATATCTATAAATATAAATTTCAAATAAATAGGGTATAAATAATCAAACTTACGCCCGAAGCATGAAACCCGCCATATTTGACCGAGCCTATCACTAAAATTAATCTTTTTTTTTTTTGAGAAATTACAATAATAATATATGAATATTCTGTTTGGAAGTTTCTACAAGAAAAGCTAGAGCTCTCAAACTTCGTCCCAAACATCAAATTCACTTTAAACCTACCAACATTACTTTTTAATGACATATAATTCAATAATTTGATGCATGATTTAGCAAGAACTTTTGCAGAGAATTTACTTTGACAATATGTGGTTTACTATTTAACGTATTTGAAATAATGCATGAATTTGGAGAAAATTCGACAAATTTTGGGAGGTTCTAGCATTTATGCACGTACTTCATTTAATACATGTTTTTTGGGTAAAATTTTGGGACAAATGTTAGGAGTTTTAGCATTTCCAACAAGTTTCTGTATGCCTATCACTAAATAATATTATAGAATGGCTCTATGTGTTGCTGGTAAAATAATAGACTATTTTAACCACTAACTGCTTAACGAAAAAATAAATTTTATTAGCTGTTCAATATATAATTATAAAAAAGCAAAAAAATAAAAAAACAAAAAGTCTCACAGTTTAACATTTGTCAGCCAACACAGACAATGCCAATTAGCACGTTTATTCGTATAAATATGAGAAAGAAAAAGAAAATTTTTCAAATCATCCTCTCTCTTTTTCTGTTCGGCCGAATCAGCCACTGAAAATGTATTTTTAGAGACTGATTTCGTAATTTAGAAGCTGATTCGGCCGAACCCCGAAAAGGAGGGCTGATATGAGATTAACCAAAAGAAAAATGTTATAACTATTATGCGGCTGTATTCATTCTATTAAACCGTATTTATTCTATTAATGTTTTCTACAAAAATATAAAGATATGGTAATATAGAAGAATAGTGGGTAAAAAGCTTGAAGGATAAGATGTTTGGATAAGTGACTCAGACGAGAAGAACAGAAGAAAAATTGGAAAAAGAGCATAATTATCATTTAAATAAAATGTAAAATCAGTTTAAGTAATAATAAATATCTAAAACATTTAACAATTATCCAAAATAAATATATAAATAAATAATGAATAGTCTAGTCTTGTTTATCCTCCAAGCGCCCCAGGCACGTTACCAATCAAGCCCAGGATCCATCATCCCTTCCGCCCATCAACTTCAACGACTATCTCCAATATTCCGCAAAATCGACGACTTCTGCTTCCGTGTCGAGTTCTCGAAGCCCATAAAATATTGTTAATGGCGCGAACTTAACGGAGTTACATCGCGTATTCGCGACACATCTTGTCTACTCCTGAATTTCGATCTCCGATTCAGAGGTATTTCTCTCTATTCTCGTTTCTACTTGATCCCCTCCTTACTATGATTCGAATTGTTTTTGTAAAATCGTTTAGGGTATTGATTTCTTCATATGTGTCAGTAATTATACTCTACGATCACATTATACAACATATTGGAGTTGTTATTTACATCAGAAGATCGTGTAGGAGAATTCATATCGAGGCTATTGGAAAGGAAGTTTGATAATTTGCTGCCAAATGTTTGCATTTTTTGAATTGACACTAAATTGATTATTAATATGTTGACTCTTAAGAAGAATGATAATTCCCAATTAGTACTTGTTTATGTTTCTCTTGTATGCTACTAGACTGCTAGTATTACAACATTATTCCCAATTAGCAATAAATCCCGCCGCTCTGAGCTGCTACCCCCGCTTCCTCATGATTATTGCCTTCACTTGTATTTTATTTTATTTATTTTTTTTCTTGTAAGAGATGCTATGTATGGTGAGGTCTTGATGAGTTATAAATTTTGTGACTTCTGTGTGGTCTCTACTTCCATGTAACTCTTTTGACTTTCGTCAGTCAAGGCTGACATAGACTAATTTAATACAGGCAATGTCCTATCCTAAAAGAAATGAAAAAGAAAAATGGATAAAATGCCTTTCAGGCCGGGTCTTTTGGGTGATGTAAGTGGCCATGTCCTGTAGGACCTCGACTGCCAAAAGTAGCCAAGAAAACAATAACACGATGACTCAGTGTATAATAACACAATAACAGAAGACCAAGAGGATACAAAGAAGCTGTAAACAGCACGTAAACGCACCGTGAGGGACAGAAACGCACAACAAAAGTAACACAAATACAAACACCAAAAGAATGCAAAAGGAGTTGTACTGCTAGTATATTGGTTTGTTATTCAGCAATCAACTTCTTCTCCACATGCATGCTCATCTTTTTGTATTGAAATACACAGATTTGATAAAGATCTTTAGGTAGATGTAGAATGTAGAACTACGTCCCATCATGTATTTTGACAACATTGTTCCAAACATTGCAGCCTTGATGTTATGATTTGATTTCACCATTACTTAATTTTCTAGTTAATTACTTGATATTTTCATATTGCAAGTTTAGGAGAATGCCAAATAGGTCGAAATAGTCATTTGATCAACTTTTTTTGAGATTATCATAGGAAAATTTGCATGCAATCGGCCCACGGATCGCACCGACCATGTTCCATCAAACTCACAGTTTATTTTTTCATTAGCTTTTGTTTATATATCTGTTAGTTTAGATGTTGTCTTGTCATAAAATGCCTACTGATAATTTCTTTTTTCTTTCTGAAAGAGAATGATGTGATATCAGATATCGTCACTAAATATGTGTTTTAACTTGACTGCACAGATGCCCGTTGTCAGAAAAGTTGGAAGAGTGATTAGCAGCGGATTGTACTATGCTTCAACCCCCTTCCTACCATTTGGGGGGGCTGTTGATATTATTGTTGTTGAGCAGGAGGATGGTAGTTATCGTAGCACTCCTTGGTATGTACGTTTTGGAAAGTCACGGGGTGCTGTTGGAAGCACTGAGACACCTATCCATGTCTCAGTTAATGGTACTAGAGCAGATGTCCAATTATACCTTGATAACTTCGGTCAAGCCTTTTTTGTTAGAGAAACCACGCCCACAGAAAGTAGTGAAGTTCAGGGGAGCGAGCATTCATGGCCTCTGGATGGTACATCTGTAAGCAATCCAAGCTCAGTTGTTGATGTTACAACTACACTGGGGAATTTATGTAAGGTGGATGATCTGGAAAACTCTTTGCAGGATCCCGATCAAGGGATGCTTTTGGTTAGCTCAGATGGAAATCTCCTTGCGAGCGAAAACCCATATACTGAAGAGAATATTAGTGATGTTCAATCAAGTGAACAAAAGAGCTCGCTTGTCAAAGGTAGAAGTACCTTGGGGAGCTTAGACAAGTCTAAAGATGTGGGTAATTCATTGCAGGATTCTGAACAAGAGATGGTTTTGATTACTTCAGATGGAGATCTCCTTGCATCTCAGAACCCATCAGGCGAAGAGAGTATCGATGATGGTGAAAGTATTTTAGGGAGATTAGACAAGGTGGAAGATGTGGGTAATTCATTGCCAGGTTCAGAACCAGGGTTGGGCTTGGTTAAATCAGACGGAGATCTCCTTGCAGCCCAATACCCATCAGACAAAACTATTAATGACAGTAGAAATACCCTGGGGACCTTAAACAAGGAAGTTGCGGGTCATTCATTGCAAGACTCTGAACCAGGGTTGGTTTCAGTTAGTTCTGTTGGAGATCTCATTGCACGTGAAATCCCATCCAAGGAAGAGGGCATATCTGATGTTCAATCAAATACACGTGAAATCTCAGTAGTGGAGGATACAGCTATTCAAGGGAGCTCAGATAATCGAGAAGGTAAAGAGAAACCATTTCACAATGATGATCCAAGGATGCTTTTGGTTAGCTCGGATGGGCATCTCCTTGCAGCTCAAAGGCAATCAAATGAAGAGAGCATAACTAATCAATCAAACGTAGCTGAAATATCAGCTGCGAATGATACAGGCACCTTAGGAAGCTCGGTGGAAGGTGTGGGAAGTGCATTGCAGGATTCTGGCCCAGGATTACGTTTGATTAGCCCTGAAGCAAATATTCTTGCTGCCAAAGACCCGTCAACTGAAGAGAGTATAACTGATATTAAATCAAGTACACCTGAAAGCTCAGTTGTGACTGATACAGGCATTATAGGGAGCTCAAGTAAGATAGATGTGGGAAATATATTGCAGAAATCTGATCCTGGATTGTGTTTGACTAGCTCTGACGGGAATATCCTTGCTGCCGAAGACCCACCAAATGAAGAGAGTATAAGTGATGTTCAATCAAAATTATCAAATACACCTGAAAGCGTAGTTGTGAATGATACAGGCACCTTAGGGAGCTTAAATAAGGTACATGATGTGGGAAAGTCATGGCAAGATTCTGATCCAGGATTGCATTTGATTAGCTCTGACGGAAATGTCCTTGCTTACCAAAATGAATTAGGTGAAGGCACTGAAAGTAATATTCAGTCAAATGCTTCTGAAAGCTCAATTAGGGACAATATCAATATCTTAGAGAATGTAGAAGAAACACGAAGCTGTTTGCAGGATTCTGATTCAGAGATACTTTTGGTTAGTGAGGATCCAGGTCTCATCACAGCCAAAAACCCATCAAATGAAGAGAGTATTGATGATGCAGAATTCAAAACACCTCCTAGTTCATGTGGCAAAAATCCATTTTCAATTGGGAGCTCCGATAAGGAGAAAGATGTGGGAAATTCATTGCAAGACATGGATTCACCGGCGGTGAGCTCAAATGGTCATCACCTCACAGCTGAAATCCCGTCAGATCATGAAAATATTAGTGAAATGCATTTAAATCCTCATCAAGTTACAGGGCTATTTGACTCTGAGGGGAACTCAGTGGGAACTACTTCTGGCACGAACAGTGCTATAAAGTCAAATGACAGAGTTCAGGTTCTCAGTACTGATAATTTACAGCTAACAACGGCAGGACCAGATCATTCTGGAGTGAATGTCCACTCTGATGATTTTGATCCAAATAATGCGTTAACTAAGAAAGCTAAGGCTGCCCAAGAAGATAAAGCTTTGGATGCCACAAGCAAACTGTGTGTAGATCATGATGCACCTTTCATTCCGTCCGCAACTGGAGGGTGCAATACTCAAGACATTCCAAATCTCAAGGAGTTAGGTAAGTGCCAGCGATGCTAATGTGATTTACTGTAGCAGGAATCAGTGTATTATTGGTTTTGGTTAATAATGATACTATTGTAGTATATGTTTGTTGAGGATAATTTTCTATTCCAGTATAGGTTTGGAATTCTCTCTTTGTCGGAATTTGCTTCATGCTGGTATGAGGCGTTCTCTTGCCGAGGAAGCTTTTGAAGCTCATCGTATCACAGAAAAAGAGTTTGAGAAATCCCCACATTTGATTCTTGAGGAAAGTAACCTCATAGTTCGATATGCAAACATGTACTTTGAATGGGAAAAAGTTGCTCCTTTCATAGTTGGAAAGGGAGCAGGTGCTAACATTTCCTTGGAACTGGAGGATTCGATTCCAATTAGAGATGATGGAAATTCCGATTTCAAGAAAGATACTAATGAAGTCTCCTCTTCTTCCAGCTCGAGATGGAAAATGTGGCCAATTCTATCTAGGTCAGTCAGATCGTTACAGAAGAATGATGGTTATTCTTCAAATGAGGATGTTTTTTATGACGCAGAAACATCTCTAGGGAGCCCGAATGCAAAGACTGACAATCAATGTTCTGGAAAGCAATTCATTCAAACAAATATTCCAACTACCGAGCAAATTTCGGCTTTGAATCTGAAATATGGTAAAAATAGGATAACTTTCTCAATTTCTGCCAGTGCTTCAGCAGAACAACAGGTCTATAGCCATCCTAGATGCTGATTAGTCCTTTTACCCGTTTGCTTGTTATATGTTGGTTAATCACCTTCTCTTATTAGATTAACGCAAGTGTCTACCTGTGGAGATGGAATGCTCGGATCATCATATCCGATATTGATGGTACAATTACCAGGTTAGCTCCTAGTTCCTGATTGATTACCACACTTTTTAGTTATAATTAATATGCCATTATGTTATGTGTATTCTTTTAAATTGTATAATTTAATCCAGATTTTCTTAGTACAAAATGTGTGCTTTATCTATTAGGTCTGATGTGCTAGGCCAGTTCATGCCTTTTGTTGGCAAAGATTGGACACATTCTGGGGTAGTACGATTATTTTCTGCAATTGAGGTAAAGGACTACAGTCATCCTTCCAAGGACTCCGGTTCTTTTTTTTATTTTAAGAATAGCACTTTTAATCGTATAACAAAAAAATGCTGGCATATTCTACAGCTGTGGAAAGCATGATTGCTATCTTAGACAGGACATTTGTCCATCTGTTAGAATCTTCTATTTCTGGGTCATAATTTTAACAAACTTTGATTGCTTTTCCTAATTATACATACTTCCTAAGTTTATGTGGTGATATTTTTTCTGATTCTTCTCTGTTCCTTCCTTCACCTTTCTTGGCTGTAAAGCTAACTTTTCTATGTTATCTTATTTCATGGGCTTCAAGTTTTCTTGTTTTGTAGTTGCTTTCGAAGATGCACTCTTCTTGATAGCTATTTCCCTTTGCTTTTGAAATTCAGCAAAGTGATGTATTCATTGCTTTGTTATGTCTTTTTTCTATGTCATTTCTTATTTCTTGGGCTTAAGGCCTTTTTCTTGTTTCTCAGTTGCTTTGAATTATGCATTCTTAGTAGTTATTTCCCTTTGCTTTCGAAGTTTAGCAAACAAAAGTGCTCATTGCTTTCTAATGCCTTGTTTGTTGACTCTGTAACGGAATTAGAGAAATGGATATCGGCTACTGTTCCTTAGTGCACGTGCTATGGCCCAGGCATATATTACAAGAAATTTTATCCTCAACTTAAAGCAGGTATTACATGTTTCCTTTTGTTTTTTAAGTAACTTCCTATAAGGAGAAACTATTGCTTAATTTGCATGTGCTGTGCTGTGACTAAAAACAACTTAGATTGTTGGTGTAATACATGTGTGGAAATCTTTTTCTTAGAAGGGAATTGAAGACATTATCTATGTCTTGTTGCAGGATGGATACAAACTACCGGATGGGCCTGTTGTAGTTTCACCTGATGGCTTGTTTCCTTCATTGTACCGTGAAGGTATTCACTTATTTGTTGAAGAGTTATCGTGTGGAACGTTTGATTATTATTGATTTCATTATTTGGTTATAATTCTATGTATTTTGATTTATCAAGAACCGGCCCTTTGGAGTTAACTTGATAGATGTATTCATTTTCCGTTACTTTCCTTTTTTTTGTCAATTGCTCAGAATTACTATACCTGATATCCACTCGGTATTATAATTTGTTGATAATCGTACATGAACTCGTTTAACCTTCAAGTAGTTTTGCACTCACTTTATTCGACATGCCTAGTACCTCATTGTTATTTGGTAGCCTTGTCAAGCTGTCTGCCAAGTGTTCCAGTCACAAGCAACTTATAAGTACACTATGTCTATATGATGTTATTCAATGAATAATTGCTGTTGCTTTCAAAAAAAAAAAAAAAAAAGAATAATTACTGTTGCGTCCTTAAGGAAGCAAGAGGCCTCTATTACACTATTCATGTGTAAAACTACATGAGACTGCTTGGGTTCTAAGCTGTTGCGTATGATGAAAGAGGATATAAAATTTGGCTTGCTATGATGAATGAGATAATGCATGGATACGCATGAAGCCGACAAATACATACATATGATGAATGGAAAACACATGCTGATAGATTGGTTCATCAGAGGCAAAAAAATTTCTTATGCTATGTGAGCTTTAATAGATCATAGGAAGATCGAGTCCTCACTAGGATACTAATTAATGGTGTTGAGAGTATCATAGTTGGAAATAAATTTCATGATAGCCAAAACAAATATTTTAAGCAGGAGGTAGAAATGTTAAAGATTTCACTCACTTGCTCAGCTGTAATTCTATGTTTTTAAGAAGTGCTAGGTAGTTCTTTAATTTGTTTGAATGCTGTATTAAAACTAAACTTCTAGCTGTGCTTTTTGATCAAGTCACTTCTAGTCACTCTCTTGATTATATTTTGTGCAGTGATACGACGATCACCTCATGAGTTCAAGATCGTATGCTTAGAGGTATTTTTCCTTAAATTATATATACAAACATTTCTTGAATCCTAGCTGTAAACAAATTTATAAGTTGATCCTTGCACATGCTAATAATTTAAAATCAAAGTTTTGCCAAAAATCCACTTTTCTGTGGCACTTAACTGTTTTTGAGCTGATGCGTAACATGTGTAGATTAGACAAATAACTTTTATCATTTTGATCCTGGACTTGTGTTGAATTATGAACCCCTTTACTTGCATGTTGGCTCATGGAATTAAATAAACATATCTTTGAAAAAATTTAAGTGTGCAATTCAACTTTCTCTGGTTATATCTTTTGGCAGAATATCCGAGCACTTTTCCCGTCTGGATACAATCCTTTTTATGCAGGCTTTGGGAATCGAGATACTGATGAGCTTGCTTATAGAAAACTCGGCATCCCAGATGGAAGAATATTTATAATTAACCCAAAGGTCAAAATCTTGCGACTTTCCATATCGATTTATTGAATCTGGTTCAAAGCGCAATGCAATACGACAGGTTTTTGTCTTGACAGGGTGAAGTAACTATTAAGAACTGGGTCTACGCTAAAACTTACGCTTCTCTTCATGATTTGGTTCATGATATATTTCCACCACATTTTGAACAGGTTTGTCCTCCTAAAAAACTTTTCAACGTATATCGTGATCGTTATATTGATAATACAGCGCAGACATCATTCTAAGATTCTAAAACCTTAAGTTCGCTTGAATTATCAAGCATGTATCTAGTAGAACGTCAGATTAAATTCATAATTTTAAACTTTCTTAACATGGACTCTTTCATTCATGTATGAAGCAGAAATTTTCAGTCCCTTGTAATCCTTAATTCATATCAATGTGAAAATAGATTCTGTTTATGACAGCATACCCAAGCTGTCTAATAGGACTTGTTTTCCCCTATCCTAAAAAAAGGCACTTGTTTTTCCCTCGACAAATGAACGCAGTTTTTACTATTTGAACCTTTGCAGGAAGAATTCAATGATGCTAATTATTGGAAGATGCCGTTGCCCGAAATCAACTGCTAAACCTACTATTATTCCGAAGTTTACTGCAGAGAGCCAACAGGAATTATTCTTCTGTATATTTGAAATTTACATCTTGTTCTGCATATATCCTTACAATTCAACATTTCGAAAGAGTTTACTTTGCCTTAATACATTTTTTACTACTTGTGTTTTTATTAAGGGACATCCACTGAGCGTTTGATAAGCTGCATAATTTTGCTGCTAAATAGTGTTCTATCTTCTTTGTTTTTGTTTTTAGTTTTTTTTTTTTTTTTCAAAAATTGTTCTGTAATTATTACAGTACTGGATTATTTGATGAAATATGTATATATATCTTTAAAAGCGGCCCTCAAGAGAACAATGATTTACAAACCTGAAATTAATAGGGGGACTTGCACCGCACTCTTAAGGTAACAATTTGTCTTTCACTGTAGTCTACTTGTAAAAAAATTACAAATAGATTCTTTCATGTAGTGTGTCAAAATTATTAAAAAGGTGTTAAAACTTATTAGAATTGTATTAAGCTGTTATTTTTTAATATGAGAGACAAAAATTAACAAGGATGTTAGAAACTTACTGAAAGATGTCAATATGCAAAGTGTCGAATTTGTCACAAACGTCTTAAAATGTGTTATAAATGTATTAAAGTGCCAAAAGAAAATTTAAGAGAATTTAAGTAATGTTAAAATAATATGGGAGACTACAATTAAGTAATATGCTGAGGAAAGATTGGTTCATTTTATCGAAACTACATCAATTACTTAGTTGATTAGTCCAAAGAAATGACCGCATAGCGCAGTGGATTAGCGCGTCTGACTTCGGATCAGAAGGTCGTGGGTTCGACTCCCACTGTGGTCGCTTTTTTCATCTTATATTTTAATTTCGTGTTCGATTGTTAGTAGTCGAACGCGGATTAACATCTTGCTGACGCCTCACTTTCATACTAATCGAGTTTGTTGAACCCGGATTAACATCTTTGTGGCGCGTTGCTTCATACTAATCGATTGTATGATGGAGTAGCAATCCAATGGATCAAATTCTGAGCAAGGAAAATATTCATTTTAGATTTCTTCAGCAGTATCTTATTGTCTTACCAATATCAACTAGTTTTGCGTCGAGCATTCCATTGCATGTACTTATGGCCATAAGCTTTGTGCGGGAGTAATGGCATTCATACCTCAGTATTATAATGGTGAAGTTTTTCTCATTATTTAAAAAAATAATAATAATAATTCCTGCAGTAAAACGCCCATTATAAGAGGCCGAGTAAACATTAATGAATTTTTTTTTAAAAACGTTGAATATGAAAATTAATAATCTCATCAAAAATTGTAAAGAAATATTCCCATATATTTTTTCAGTCAATCGACTGTACCGTATTAGCTCAATTCACTGGATTCTATAACATGTTTGCATTTGGATGATCCTCTTATTTTGATGTGCTCTAGCAAAACCACAGCTGTTATAATGACACACTGCTTACTGATAACCAAATGGAAAAAACTACTCACCCCCAACAAACCACACACAACCAATTTCCACCACACACGCACCTTGTAATCCGCACAATTCTCTCCTGATCCGTAAAAAATTAAAATTACAGATATATCTATCGTGATGTGTAGTCTTTATTGTACCACGTCAGTATGTGTGGTTTATTAGGGGTGAAGAAATATGAATTCGTCAGCACAGACAACTACATACTGAAAAATTCAGCCGCCAACTATCCGGATAACAGCATCTTAAAGGTGACCCACAATCTCCTTAACCTAACCAAGGAAATCAGCTACTTGTGTCTCCATTATGGGCAGGCATAATAATAACCATAGATAGTCTCAGTAGAACAACGCAACCACAAAAAAGGTCATATGAGTGGAATTCTAAACATCTCGATATAGAAATGCCAACAAAGAGATGAAATTACTGATAAAAATTACCAGAAATAGGCCGAAGAAAAAGCCGCTCGCTAATCTAAAATTTTGAATTGCAAGATTGTTTTCAGCCCCCCTTCCCCAAAACATAATCTTAGTGTTCATCTCAACAGTTCACATGGAAATAAGCTAACATTTCTATGCTTTGATGGCATACTTTCTCATAGGGAAGTATTTCTCCCTCTTCTTCTCCCGTTCCGTCTTCAAAGACGCCTGCATATTAATGGTACAATATTAGATAGAACGTCAGGTGCTTCTAAGATAACACACTTTATAAGAGCTTCTCAAATGTATATACTATCCAATTATGAGCAGTTTGTTCAGAACCAATGGTCCTACATGCTGCTCATTTAAAAATAAACCAGTGCAAAAAAAAAAAAAAGCTCACTTAAGAAAAAATCAATAACCCTTGATAGTAAACAGTATGCCGTAGGCTATTAGGGCTCCTTAAAGCCCAATCAGTTTTTTTGGCTCCATTAATTTCAGGTAGAACCCAACCAGACCCAAAATTGTATACTCCAACACGAACCGAATTGCTGAAAAGTCTACCTGGACTGAACCTGACCCGAACCTGAAATTTTGGCTTTGCTCAGGTCAGTTCGGGTCAGTTTTTCAGTATGTTAGGGTAAGTTCAAGTAATGCTCAGCCATACGGGAAAGCAAGAGGGAGGAAGAGAGGATGGAGAACTATCTACTGCTATGATTATATGAACCTGACCCGAACCTGAAATTTTGGCTTTGCTCAGGTCAGTTCGGGTCAGTTTTTCAGTATGTTAGGGTAAGTTCAAGTAATGCTCAGCCATACGGGAAAGCAAGAGGGAGGAAGAGAGGATGGAGAACTATCTACTGCTATGATTATAAAATCCTTAACAATATATAAAACAGGAGAAGCCAGAATATAAAACATCATGAAAAGAAGAATCTTCACTGCAAAACTCCAAAGCTATGTTTGTAGATGCAAACACTCAAAAAAAAAAAAAAACATCAAGAACTGTGCTACTCATCAAGCCTCATGCCCCTGATGTAATCTGGACCACACATCTAAATTTGGTCAAATCCGATACAGCATGCTTGGTGCAGATTCAAGCATGGCCATCACGGCTCCTAAAGAATGGCCTCTATCTTCTCATTCCATTTCTTACATGCATTTCATTCCAACTATATTATATCTAACAAAAAGATACAGCTTGAAGTAACAACATTACTATCTAGTGCCCTAAGGCATCATTTGAAATACATCATGAACAAAATCTGCGGCATTTTCTACCTGGTACTTAGCAAGGCGGCGCCGGATAGCACGGGTCTTCTTAGGGCGGAGATCAAGCGGAATGTACTTCTTCTTCTTGTAAGCCTCCCTCAGCGCTGCCTTCTGCTTCTGAGAAACCACAGTCAGCACCTGCGCGATCGACTTCCTCACCACCTTACTGCCCAAGCAAACCAAACCATTAATCACAACACAATTCACCACAATTACTGTTCTAAATTGTTACAACTAGATAAATAAACAGCGAGCGTACATCTTGGAGAGCTTGTTGGGGGCGCCGCCGGTGACCTTAGCGACGCGGAGGAGGGACAGCTCCGACTTGAGATCCTTCAGTTGGTTGAGCAGATCAGGTTTGTTCTTCTGCCGCAACTCGTGAACCTTGATCCTCGCTGCAATTACCACCACGAGTCCAAAAATGAGCATCAAAGGACTACGAAATTGAATGTGATCATCGATCGCAGTGCTTACCCATCGGAAATGAAGCTGGCTGGACGGGACCTCTGGGCGTTGTGACGACGGCGATGTGAAGCGAATACAAAAGCACGACGAATGAAAAAGCTTTTAAAACCTAGAGAACCCTCGGTCTGAAATTGGTGGGCCGTGCGGCCCATATTTTTTGTGACGTATTGTACTACGTGTCAAATTTCTTATTTTCATTTTGGTGGAGTTTAAATGTAGTGCAGGGGTTTAGAGAGGACGGAAATTCGCCCCACTCTATACTTTTATTATCTATTTTTACTTTAAATAAGTATTTATATATATATTTTATAAACAATTTTAACATAAAATACCAATTTTATAAAATTTATAATTTATTTTTTTTAAAAAAAATACTTCTAAATAAATATAGTAAAATTTTAAAATTTTAACTGGTTTAAAAATAATTTTTAAACTCCGTTAAAACGTTAAAAGTTAGAGCGTCAAAGTATTTATTTAAAAATATTTTTTTTAAAAAAATTTAAATTTGTGTTATAAATTTTATCAAAATCTATATATTCGTATTGCAAGATATATATATATATATATATATATATATATATATATATATATATATATTGTGTGTGTGTGTGTATATGGAGTATGAAAAAAAAAAGATAGAAGCATAAAGGGGATAGATTTTTTGTCCGGTTGTGGTGAAGATATCTTTATTTTCATTTCTAAGTCTGTTTTTCTGATCGAAGTTATTTTTAATAAATATTTAACTACGAAATAATACTAAAGCGCAATAAAAAGTTTGGTAATATTTTATATCTTCATAGTAATTATCTAATTAATAATATAATATAAATTTATATAATATTTCAAATTAATTTAAATATTTCTCTATCATTTGTTACTCACACTAATTATTAAAATATTTAATAATTAATTCTATATGTTTTTTTTCTTTTAATTGTTAGTGACATTTATCTTTTCTCTATCTTCTTATTCTTCTCTCTTCACCCGATCTCTCTAGTCCTTTCACTCTTTTCATTCTCTCTCTCTTCGTCCAGGATGTCTCCTTTGAAATGTGCTATCTTTAGCTTCAAAATTTATTATCTATGGCATGTACACAGCAAGTTCATCTTTAATTAATTATTTCGAATTTTTTATCAAAAATAGTTGAGTGGGCTCGAGTGCCTATATAGTAAATTTAAATATTACTATTAATTTTTTTAAAATATATTATTTATAATTTTTGTATGTTTGTTATTATTACAATTTTTTTGCACAAGTACCATCGTGTGCTAGTGTATTTTGAAATATTTTGAGAATTTATAATTCAAATTTTATTTAAAATAAAACATACAGATACAACAGACCTATATAAATATAAATCAGAAAACAAATTTATTAAACAATTGTCCCACCCGCCCGCATGACCACCAGCACGGAAGCAAAATGGGCTCTTACATGTCGCGAAAGAGCCACCGCCTAACCCCCATGAATTCTGCCATTTAACTACTAGCATAGGTTGGTTTGTGTCGTCTACGAAAACACCGACATCGCCTGAGACCAGCTGAGCAATCTCGAAGTCGAAGTATCAAAATGTCCACCGCTTTCGCCACCGACAAGCCCGTCGAGGTCTGCGTCAAGGCAGCCTCCGGCGCTCCCGACGTCCTCGGCGACTGTATTATCTCTCGCACTCTTGTTCACGTTTTTCGGTCGTATTTTCTCTGGATCCTTCTGATCTACCGCTTGCATTATTTGTGTATTATAATCCAGGTCCGTTTTCCCAGCGCGTTTTGCTCACGCTTGAGGAGAAGAAGGTGCCCTACGATATGAAGCTGATCGACCTCAACAACAAACCCGAATGGTGCGTTGTTTGGATTGAAATTTACTCCCTTAATTGTTTGAATTTTTATGTAGTTTATAAGCGATTATTATTGCGGGCATTAGGTTTGCAAAAATTAGTCCTGAAGGGAAGGTTCCTGTGGCGAAGATTGGAGAGTCGGATTGGGTTGCTGATTCTGATGTTATCACACAAATAATCGAAGAGAAGTACCCCGAGCCGTCTTTAAAGACCCCACCAGAATATGCTTACGTGTATGTATTTTTTCTGATAGTACAGTTTTTTGATAATATATATTTTTGTCATTTAATACTCAAATAGGATATATATGATGTCTCAATCATTGAGTCAATGAAAGCATGTTTGTATTATTCAGTTCGTTCTAGTTTCTTATTTGCTCTAGTTAATTTGTCTCTAGTCAAGTTAATCTCATCTTATAACATTTTGCTCGAGTTTTCTAACTTTTTTTTATCACAAATAATGATGGTTACTTCTTTTTGAACTTGTAATTAGTCTCTATTCTCGGATTATTTGAATTAATTTGATTGTGTATAGCCTTCTTGTTGAGTTTGACTTTGAGAGAAGTCTGTGGCTGTAATCATGATTATTCGGAAGCCTGTTGTAAATGGATTCATATGAAGCCTCTAACCTCCTAGCTTACCTAATTTATCTGTAATCTCAACTTTGTAACCATTATCTGACAATCTATTCAATATAATTATGCAGCGAATATATCTAACCAAAGCATAAGAGACAATAGAAATGCTGGAATTTATAATCCTCCTTAACTTCTGTAATATGTAAACATCCTTTGTTCTTATAAGTATTTTAGTGTTTGTGTATATTGTAGCTACCTCGTGAATAATGTCTCAACTTACCATCTCCTTTCTTTTAACTATCCTAATTCAGGTTGCATGTTTGTGTTAGACAAATGCTTTAATCTAAAAGATAGTTAACAGTATTTGTTTGTTATGATATCCTTGATGGATTCAAATTAATATGTTATATGTTTATGGAGCCATCATTGTTGAGCAATGTTTTACGTCATGATAAATTCAGTTACTCCTTTAGTCTTTATGTCATAAAGCACATGTGTACTCCTAGTAGCCTTGTTGGCATGTCATTCAGAGATTGGTTTTTATTCCTGAAACGATCTAGGATTCTTCCTGAATGCATTCAATAAATTCAGTTAATTCTTTTTTTTTATTTTTTTTTTGCAATTGATGCAATTATCTAGATACACACTTGTGAACAAATTTCATGTGCATGCAAGAATTGCAACGAGTGTTCAAGCTCCTTGTACGATTAAATATATCCTTCTCCGTAGACATATTGCTATACCAATAAAACCAAGGTTTTCTGTGCCGAGCAGAGCCGAGTTTCAGTAAACTCAGATCCCGGCACGTGCTGACCGTGCCGATGGTGCCATGCAAACCGTACCGATATATATTTATTTGTTATTTTAAATAAAAAAAAATTAATTTAAAATTTTAACTATAAGATTTTTTGACGCGTGCCGTGCCGACAACTGTCAGAATAAGCACGTGTCGTCCGGCACGGGCTGTGCCGACCGGCATCGAAAACCATGAATAGAACTAATATTGATGGGGCTCTTGTTATTGTCTTTGTAATACGAGTTACGTCCACCTGCCAATACATACTCACCTAAATACTCATTCACCTTCCCACACTTCTGCCGTGCATATATATTCGTGCGTGCATGCATGATATATGTTCAGTCCATTGACATCTATGTTTAGCTAGAGTATCTGTATTAGTGATCGTGTTGAAGTTACATAATTTTTATTTTTTTCGGGTGAGCAATCAATCTCTCTGCCTATGTAATCATTATAATATATGGAAATGTTACCTTTTGTCAAAGCAAGTCTTCAAACCTACTTGCAATCTTTTAGCAAGGGATCAGTTTTTGTGCTTGATATGTTGTTTTCTACGTTTATCATAATCTTGAATTTGCTTTAACCAAGCTGTAGCTTCAAGGGCTCATTGCCACGGATATTCTTACACATATTTTGCATTTCAGTGGCTCTAAATTATTCCCTGCATTTGTCAAGTTCTTGAAAAGCAAGGATCCAAATGATATGTCTGAACAGGAACTGCTTTCCGAATTACGAGCTTTGGATGCACATCTTCAGGATGATGTATGTATTCTCATCCAATTAAGAAGAGTTTCTTCTTGTTTGGTCTGATGTTTCTTTGATTGATTTATTAAGATTATCCTGCACATGCTTGCTAATACTCTTACTCCGCTCCCTGCCAAATGATGACAAACTTTCTTAATATTGTTAGGGCCCTTATGTTAACGGAGAAAAGATATGCACCGTCGATCTGAGTCTGGCACCAAAGTTGTTTCATCTTGAGATTGCCCTTGGACATTTTAAAGATTGGAGTATCCCAGAAAATATGACTTCTCTTCATACTTACATGAAGGTACAATCTTAACCTTACCTTTTAATGCCTAATAAATACTTACCTCAAGTACCAACATAGACTTGTAGTAGAGCTTACTTAAGCATGCAAGCCTTATTAATGATCTTTCTGTTATAGTCTTGATGGATTATGCGATTTGATTGTTAGTGCCATTATTTGATGTGCATCAAGCGCACTTCCAGATGCAAGTAATTCTATAGCTTCTGGAGGTGAGATGTTTTAATCTTTGTGGTGGGCCCTCAGTCTTTTGTATGTTGCTTACTGCTTCATTGGAACAGGATTGCCATGGACCCAAAATTTCTGATAACCATGGTTTACAAGTTCTTAAATGAAAAGCTGTCTTTCTTGAAGTTTATCTGCCATTTGCTGGAGCTCATATTTCATGTTTTATAATGCTTCTTTACCTGGTCGGCAACTGCTCTAACATTGATGAACGGTGATAATATGCACCCTTCTACCTCTTTGAGTGACATGTGCGTTGAGTCCTGTCCAAGTACATACTGCTTCCTTTTTTGCCTTCAAACTTGGGTCAGTATCTAAAATGTTTTTGGTGCTTTCCATTGCAGCAGTTTCTATTGATCTTGTTCGATTTAGATGAATAATTTACAGTTCCTCATTCTTCTCTCTGTTTCTTACAAGTAGCTTGAAACATGTAACCATGTTCTGCGTCTTTGCATGTGATAATTTGTGAGCACATATGGTGGGTATTTTCCATATCAGTATGATCAGTATTCTCAAAGAAAAGATGTATTGCATATCTGCTTTGAGTGAAACTTAATATTGCAGCTCAAACAAATACTAATAATTGTCACTGTAATTCCAACATCTCTTTGATATCAACACTTGAACTGTGCATGGTGATCTACCTGTTCTTTATCCTCAATGGGGAACCTAAATGAAGGGTTCATATTAGTAGACTTCCAGACGTTCAGCGTGTGAAATTGTGCTGGTGATTTGTAGCAAGTTAACTAACTGATTCAACATGTTTTCTAGTGTAATTTTTCATGTATGGAGCTCCGTAAACTATAATGTCTGCAGTCAAGATTTTCAGGATTTTCTTATCTACTGACAATTAAGGGTGACTAGCTACTTTCTAGAAGTTCTTATTTTCGTACCCGTTGTATGTCACTTTTTTTTCTTTTATTCGTGCAGTTGCTGTTCAGCCATGACTCATTTGTGAAAACCAAACCTGCTAGGGAGCATGTTATTGACGGCTGGGCACCGAAATTGAATACTTGAACTTCGCAGCTGCATATTTAGTATGTTATCTAACAGGAACTGTCTTCGTAGTCTGTTAATCAGTTGGTTAACTTACGAATAGGACGAAACTATAAATGGATCTCAGTTTCAGAAGCTGTTTCATAATGTTTGAGATACATGGACAAATAATCATCGTGCCAGGCTAACTCATTTGGTAATCTTATGTTTATGATCTATCTTTCTGCCAGTAAACATCTTGTAATAGGACTATGAATCATTAGAATGGTAAAAGAGGTTAAGAGCATAGTTTTTGTTGCTCTTATCTATGTTTGCCAAATTATGCCTTTTTTTTTCCTTTTTTTTTTTTTTTTTTTTTTTTTTTGGGCAGCTTGTGACATGTTTGCTGTGATAACAGCTAGATAGTAGTGGTAGGTTCATATTTATCGTACTGTACTAGAAATATATGCTGATTATTATCAATTAATACACCTAATACTCTTGAAAATAAGCAGATTAATGTTTCATATATGAGATACATCCTATTTATCGTCCTAACTAGTAACTTCATAAATGTATTTAATCATTGCTTTCGTCTGTCTGGGGTTGGGGTTTGTGATCGCACTTCAAAATGGACAATGTTAGTGCCCTCAACCAAACCAAAATAAAACGTTACAATGCTCGTGTGATATTTTGTTGTTGATTTTTTGGTATTTGGTATTGGATTTTAGTAATAAGGGGAGGAATATTTGAAAGTTGTGTGAAGTGGGGAGATTTGTAGGTTGTGTATTTAAAGAAATTAGCTTTTTTCTATCTAGTGAACTTCTTACAATCATTGAGCTACTCAAGTGGAGGCTTCTTTAAACGTGTATTGATCCTCTCCGTTACTCTTCTCTCAAGTTTTATCCCTTACTTAATTAAAATTGATATTTAGATATATTTTTGAAAAACGTTTAACATCAAAGTTGTAGATTTTGATTAAATTTATAATTTTTAATTTTAATTTTTTTTCAAAAAATGTCTCTAAATATATATTTTAGGACTCCAATCTCTTAACATGCATAAATAAATTTTATAAACTATTTTCAAAGCCGTTATTATTTCAGAACCTCAAAATATATATGTAGAAATATTTTCCTCATAATACATTCTGCCAAATCGACAAAACTTTGATTTTATATTGATAGTTTTTATTACCATTCATATATCGGCACCCTTAAAAATTTCACAAAATAGTTAATTTTTTTATTACCATTTTTATTCAATTCAGATGTTTTTACCCACATAGTAATTAATTGATACCATTTTAGTAAAATTTGACGAGTTATACTATTTTAGTGATTGATACTAAATAATAATTAAAATTTTTAAAATAGTTTTCCAATTTCAATTACAGGCGTATTTTCCACTTAAAAGATAATAGACCGCACATTATTTTGACTGTTTGCGCAGCTTGGACGGTAAAAGCTTGACATTTATAAAAGCTGCTGCTTCTCTTTTGTTTCTGGAGCCTCGCGCAGAAGCAGAGAGTAGAAGAAACGAGGCCGATCTCCTTTTTGCTTCCTTTCGTTTTTCCGCTTCGAGGTATGTAATTTCTCTCCTCGTTCTAATTCCTGCTTTTAGTTTTGAAATTTCTTCATCTTATAGTAGAGGATGATACTGAATTTGATTGAGGTGATTGATTCTGTTATCCTGGAAAGCTTTTGCGATCAATTTGCTATATTATAATTATTTTTTTGTGTCGTTTGTACTCTCGTTGTATCCATTTTGATTGTACACTAAATCTTTATTGTTGGTAAAACATTAGTAGGGCACGCTAAAAAGTAGAAACAGTTGGATCGATCGCCAATCTGGATAGCTTTGAGTAAGAATCTGAAGGCTTAGGACAAGTTATCTAGAAAGCTGTTCTTTTATGTTACCAGATGCATGATCACATGAGGAATTACAAGGAAATTGACAGATATCAACGGTTGGTTGCAGGAGTTTTCTGGAGAGTCTTAGGGTCTGTAAAATATTTACAAGACTTGTTTTGCGTTTGTAGCGAGGGAGTTCATGATTTACCACTTCGATGATCTAGCTTATGGCTTTAATTGTTCTTTTGCGAACATTGATTCTTTCTTGGAATTTGAGCTACCCCTTTGTTTGTTGCTGACCCTTGATCCAGTATCTTTCTTGGTTGATATGCTAGCTTGTGTGATTACAGTTATACTGTTAGTCTGACAGATTATATGCTTAAAATATATCAGTGTCTAGTTTGTTAATTCTTTCTGATAGTTGAAATTAGAGACATGATTGATCAGATGCTATGATCTTTGAAAGATCACCCGATTTCCTGTTCTTATAGAAGTAAAAGTACGTCTGGCTTTTATCCTTGAATTTGTTGTTTCACTTTTGAAGTAATATCTGAAATAAGACTGAATTGCATGAATTTTATAAATGTATAGTTTTTTTTATAATAAGAATAAATTGCATGAAAATTGGTTGGCAGCCAATCACCTGCTTGTGTGTTGTTAGACTCGTAGAAGATGGCAGACGGAGAGGATATCCAGCCTCTTGTTGTAGACAATGGAACTGGAATGGTTAAGGTTAGTCATCCTATTAATCTTCCTTTAATTCAAAACAACAATTTAGATTAAGAAGGTAATAATAGATCATTAATTTCCTACTTTCTTTTGCCCAAAAGGCTGGATTTGCTGGTGACGATGCGCCTAGGGCTGTTTTTCCTAGCATCGTAGGTCGACCTCGCCACACTGGCGTAATGGTTGGTATGGGCAAAAAGATGCTTATGTTGGTGATGAAGCGCAGTCCAAAAGAGGTATCCTAACCTTGAAGTATCCCATCGAGCACGGGATTGTTAGTAACTGGGACGACATGGAGAAGATATGGCACCACACCTTCTACAATGAACTTCGTGTAGCCCCTGAGGAGCACCCTATACTCCTGACTGAAGCCCCTCTCAATCCCAAGGCAAACAGAGAAAAGATGACTCAAATAATGTTTGAAACTTTTAATGCACCTGCGATGTATGTTGCAATTCAGGCTGTTCTTTCGCTGTATGCGAGTGGTCGGACGACTGGTTAGTACTACCCTACAGTGGGCTCAATGTGTGGTCCTCTTTTTCCCAAAATTAACTTTTTTTTTTTTGCAGGTATTGTGATGGATTCCGGTGATGGTGTTAGCCATACAGTGCCAATTTATGAAGGGTATGCTCTTCCGCATGCCATACTTCGTCTGGATCTTGCTGGTCGTGATCTCACAGATGCTTTAATGAAGATCCTTACTGAGCGAGGTTATTCGTTCACTACGACAGCCGAACGGGAAATCGTAAGAGACATTAAGGAGAAGCTTGCATATGTTGCTCTTGACTATGAGCAGGAGATCGAGACAGCAAAGAACAGCTCCTCGGTCGAAAAGAGCTATGAACTTCCCGATGGCCAGGTGATTACCATAGGTGCTGAGAGATTCAGATGCCCGGAGGTTCTGTTCCAGCCGTCTCTGATCGGCATGGAATCTGCTGGAATTCATGAAACTACTTATAACTCCATTATGAAGTCTGATGTCGACATCAGGAAAGATCTCTATGGTAATATCGTACTGAGTGGAGGATCAACGATGTTCCCTGGAATTGCAGATAGAATGAGCAAGGAAATTACTGCACTTGCTCCTAGCAGCATGAAAATCAAGGTGGTCGCCCCACCTGAGCGGAAATACAGTGTTTGGATCGGAGGTTCAATTCTGGCATCCCTCAGCACCTTCCAGCAGGTGGAGTATCAGTTCTTTCATTACTTATTGGCGTTTTGTCATAACAGCCCTTGTCTTTCTTTCTCAAATCAACCCCTCAACTAACAATATTAAGTTAGCATTCACAACACAAACTTTAATTTCGCACTATCATAATTTATATCACAACACTTACATAGCTCGCCTGGAGCACTCCAACCTAAACACTACAATACAGTGCTAGCAACACCATGATGCACCACTGGCAACACTACTCTAGCCGCCTTGAAAATTTAGGAGTTTCCGACTAGGTTCTGATTTCAGTATCTCCTCCTTTGCAGATGTGGATCTCGAAGGAAGAATATGATGAATCTGGTCCCTCTATCGTCCACATGAAGTGCTTTTGAGATGTCAAAACTATAATATCGCACTGCTTCGAGGCTTGTTACGGATATTGATTTGTAGATTTGTAGAGTATCCAGGATTTGCTCTAGGGGTCTGTAGTGCGATTCAGACTGGCCAAAAGGATTAGTAGCAATGCTGGATTTGCTCGGTGATGGAAGCTTGACGATCCTGCCCTATTTTCTTGTGTTCGAGTAGTGCGTCTTCTAGTACCCGACTTAGATATTACTTGTAAGGTATAAAGTGTATTTGGATTGTCTGCTATATATTATGTCATATATCTAAATCAGTCTGTGGATTGTGACAAGTGTTGTATTATGGTTATGAGATGTCTATGAATTCAACAACCAAACTTCTTTCCCATGTTGGTGTCAATATGTGCTGTGTCAGTGGATAACATAATCCATTCTGTGCAGCAGCTTGGGTTTTATTGATGGATTAGTACTTGATCGAATTCTTTTCCTGGAGCTTGGCTGAATTTATCCTTCCATGTGGCTGGTAGCTTCTGTTGTGCAGGTGCCTGTACAGACCTTTTCCACCATTATCAGGACAGGATTGGTTAGATCAAAATATTATTATTATTTATATTACTTACATTTAAAAATTAATAATATAAGTGCATAAAAATAAAATTGTATGTAAGATATAAAAAGATAAATGCATAATAATAATATTGTTAAAGTAAATTAATTTTAATATAAATATTAGAAATGGGTCTTTCTGTCCGATCTGCTGTTTGAACCAGTCAAGACCGAATAAAGAAGACTGGTAGTGTTGGTTCAGAGAAGGGATCAGACCGCATTGGATCCAGTTCGAACCTAATCTGATTGAATGGATCAGTCCGGATTTCAGATTTTCAGCAACGGATTCACGTTATTTATATGGTTTCCTTTGTTGTTTTTGTTTCACATCATAAAACTATATTAGCAAACTCTCATAATTCTAACCCGAAGTTACCCATATAATTGTCCCACCACCTAAGACAAAACCACTCTTATCATCAATACTCCAAACTATAAATACATCGGCGACAACGAGAAAGGAAAAGCTTCACGCATCTGCAGTTAAATCTGCAGCTGTGAATAAGATCCAAGTTCGAGCCCCAACATTCTGTCTGTTTCTTATTAAGAAAAAGAGAAAAATAAAGCAGTATAGTGAGAAAAGTGATACAGGTCCTTCAGATTAGAGATATGCATTTCTAGGCTCTGAGAGAGAGAGAGAGAGAGAGAGAGAGAGAGAGAGAGAGAGAGAGAGAATACCGATATTTGATCTGTACAAGTCTAGCAGCATACTATAAGCTGCAAAAGGGCACTAATCTCATACTAAAGATCTTAAATAGGTCTGGATACATCACGAAAAAGTGACTAGATGACTGAAAATTTGTACTTTTGGTGCACTCCAACACTATAGTTTAACAAATGCCTAAACAAGTAGATAAGTATGTGTTAAGTTCATGCTAAATATCACAGGCCCGTGCATGCTCGGGGTAATGAGAAAATTCATAGTCAAGGTGTACAAATGCACGCTCAATTTCGGGCAGATGTTCCAGCTTCTCTTGCAATGCTTCACCAATATCATGTGCTTCATTTAGAGGCATATCTGCCGGCAATACAATGTCCACTTCGACAAAGTAATGTGAGCCGAAAGTATAAGCCCTGACCGTGTCAATGTGTCTTATGGCCTTGTGGTGATTCCAGCAGAGGTAGGTTAACTTTTGCAGATAATAAGGTGCAGCAGTCCGACCTACCAGGGAGTTGACATTTTCAAGCACAGTCGATGACCACGTCCGAATTGTATATATTGCCAACTACAGCACAAAATCCATAGTATTTGTTAGCATGAATCTGGGACTATATAATAGTCTACTAACTAGTATCGGCAGTATTTTAATCGTTTCTTCATGCCATGGTTCTTATTTACTGATGTATTAATCCAACTATCTCCATTATTTATTGAAGATCGAGTAACATTGATACTAAGTTATGTGATCAAACAATCATATGGCCAAAGAAATGAGATTGAAAGTTTCTTGAAGTTTAACCAATATTGAATGCGGCTTTAGGTCAGTTCAGAAATTATTTTATGTGCTAAAAGTTGAAAATGCATGGTAAATAGGAATATATTATACTTACAATAATAGCTCCAACAGGATCGATCCATCCTTTAAGATAATTGGCAAGAAGTGCAGCAATAAGGCCAATGACATTGGTGATAACATCGAAAAAGTGATCTTGGGCATAAGCCTTAACTATTTCATTAGTAAAAGAGCGGCAGTATATAACCAGAGCAAGCTTTACAACAGTAACCGATGACATGATGCCTATAATCCATATTTCTTGTTCCCTTGTCAAGATGAATTCGCTCCCCTGAAACAAGCAAATCACGTGGAAACATCCAATCAACAAACATTATAATCACTTGTTATGAAAATTAAGAAATATAGATCCTTCATATCAACCAACAGCATTAAACATAAAGTGATGTTTAAACTACTAGTTTCTTCGTTGTTGTTCAATTGGGTCAAATACCCATAGAAACTAATCCCATTTGCAGTAGCAAGTCTACTTGGAACGATCTCCATAAGGTAAACTGTAGCTACAGGTTTACAGTATCTGATCAATTAATGCACAGGGATGAAATCAACCGCTGCTTCAATAGAGAGATAAGTACTAAAATCTGGAAAACCTGCTCAATCAAGTTTAGATATATGTATGATGTATCTTACCTTAGAAATTAGCAAGCGAACTGACTCCAAAATTATCTGCAAACCAAGAGTTGCCATAACAGATGCAAACACCAGGATTCCCTGCACAAAAAAAAAAATTGCATTTCGTTCAAGCCACAAAAAGTTCAAGTCCTATTGCGTAATGATTCACTTCATAAATATGTTATCACCTAAGCTACTATAGGCTGCATGCTTTGTCTTATTTGCTTTCTTATTTGGTATTAGCTTATAGATCACTTTGGCATCATGAGATGACAGCTCATATTTTATCAGCACGGCATTACTGTAAAGAAGCCAAAAGAACCCGAAAAGAAAAACCTTAGATTAAAAAAAACTGCTAAGGGATCGATGATGAGAATATCCTTTGTACATCCGCAAGCGTGCGAAATAGTGACAGCATTAGTAGGGATTACCCGCTACCACCAAGAGCGAAGATTTGAGTTCTCACATCAGCCGGTATGGGTAGACCACATTGGAGAATCACATTAATTTTAACCCAAATTATAGATGTTTTATTAATTCATCTCATTATAGATATATTTCTACAATTCTACATTCCTATATTCCTTTCAGTTACCATAAAATATTTTCGACACTGAACTTGACAGCTTTATCTTATTGCTTTCCTGTTTTTTTGCGATACATTCCTTTTCCCATGATTAAATAACCATACTCTTGTTGCTAGGAACAAATTCAACAACCGTCTACTAGACAAATAGGTTCAATAAGAAAAGTATATAGAATTTAGGGAAAGCATAAATTAAGCATGTAGGACATACGCAGACATATATACGGGTACATGGAGGTCACTAAGTGGCACCCTAACTTGTAATGTGGTAACAACTAATGTATTGTGCAAGGGCATCACATATTAGGCGAAAAGTCTACTAACTATAGCACTATAAATGTTATTACAATCATAAACTCACAAATTATAAATAGAATACTAACCAGCGGCTGCATGCGCCGTTTCCCAATAGGATACTGATACGGATTTGGTCTTTGCATAGTGAAAGCTGTGAACCACAATATAAAACCTGAAAGCAGATCAAGTAGAGAATCCAGTGTGGACGCGATGATTGCCATTGAGCCACTCCTTACAGAAGCATACGCTTTTGCAGCAAACAGAATGATGTTAGCAACATTGGATAAACGAATGGCTAGTTTCTCACTTCTCGCTGTCCTTTCACGTTCTTCCTGCAAAATACAATGCTCTGTAGTTAAGAACACAACTTCAGATTCCAAGAGGTGTACATATTCCCTTTGGTCTTAGCAATAACGATATGCATCCTGACCTGGGTAGTTCTAGAAACAACACCACGATCTGTCAATGTATCCATTTCAGTAAAACCCTCTAGCATTTTTCCTTGCTGCTGATAATATTCTGCTACTCCATCTTCACTGCCTGCAATAGCAAACAAAAATACTAAATCCCTTTATGTAACAATATCAAATCCATGGCTGCCAATGCTATTTTACTTATTTAAGACTGTCAATTAAATATGTATGTTTCAAGAGATAAATTAATGATAATATGTTTGCAATATATGCAATATCTGCAAATAATCTATCAGAGAGGAAAACCTTCAAGGAACATGGACAAAATCTTATCTTCCCAAGATTATAAATACGAATTGCCAAACATCCGCATTTTTAGTCTAAAAAGTAGCACGAGTCACTACCTAATAATGCAGGTGAGATTAGTAATAATGAAATCAGACTGTCATGTTCAAATTTTCTTAGCAAATGAATAACAAAGTAAAAGAGGAGAAGACAATTAACAATTATGTGGCTTCGCAATGAAGGAAAGACAAGAAGGACTTCTATTATAAGCTTGAATAGTGACGCAAAATGTGCTAACTTGCAAAAAATTCACCACTTCAGAAAATGTATTCACCAATTGAGAGCAGGTACAACTTCATGATTATTTGTCAGTACATTTTTTGTGAAGGAATTTACTTAGCTCTATAATATACATCAAGGAAAGTGCATATGCTTTGTAGTTCGCATAATAAATTTAGAGTCCATTCTGTATAATGAAAAGGTAAGCTGGGAAAATATTGATATTCTCGCTTACAAAGCAATTCAAACAACAACCTCCAGATCTTCCAATCCTCCAAACAAACCTCAAGAATGCCAGCTCGAGATGTCTTAGGTTACAACTTATGTTAATATAAATGCAATAAAAGAGATATTTGAAAAAGAAGTATGTAGACATATCAATATTAGGTGGTTTCTACAAAAGAAATGGAAAAGAAAAGTAGATACAGACCTTTAATGTGTTAAGAAGGGAACAGTACGGAAAATTCTCATATCATCGGAGACGAGATTACTTAAATCCCCATCAGTTTTCCACACAACTCCAGAAAAACATGATGTTTGTATCTCTATCTTCTTTATTTAAATGGAATGCCGTCAACAAACAATAGACCAATTGAATAAGAAAATAGAAGCAGCTAGCTATTTAGGTCCGCTATAATTTAATGGAAAATTCTTGGCAAACTAACATGGACAGTAATGGCAGTTCCGCTACCTCATTGGTAAAAGAAAGGTATAACGTATCCTAAGTATCTCAATCAGATCTTTGCAGCCAGTAACCCTCAAAACTATCAGAAGTTAACTGCCATCTAAACCCTCTAGAACCATGTCCAAAATTTCCTTCATTGCTTTCAGAAAAGTACAAAACCAAAGATGTTGCCATTGTAATCCCTTTGTGGTTAGGAATTTTCTACAAGCACCATCTATTCCTCTAAATACCCAAATATTTGCATAAGGAAAGAAGGATAGGTGCAGCTGAAATTGCATAAAGCATAACATGCTGATGCATGCACAGACTGACTTCGAAGCCTTCATTATATCTCGGGAAAATTTCTCCATATAATACAAATAATAACACGTAACTTTAAAATACTTCATTAGAATCACTAGATCATCATATACACAACAAGAGAATCTAACTTAACTTTCTGTAACACGACAAAATTCAAGCATATATAACTGTCGAGAAATTTATATGTTAGCCTAAAAAAAGGTAGTTGGAGAAGGCATCTGAACGGTAGCAATGGTGGGATTATTGTCATTGAAGTTAGTTTATATCTTTCCAATGCAAAAAGGTATTGGGAGATTTAATAAACTACATAGAAAAATCTCCAATGCTATAACATGGGCACCTTTTGTCTTATTCTGCTTATATCGGACCTCATAGCTTGATTATACTAAAAGCTACAGAAACATCTAAAATATTCTTCAGATGCTGTCCCGGGATAGAGGGACCGGTTGACCGATCATCAGGACTTGGAGCCTGGCCAGCCCGCTACAACATAACTAGTGGTTCCAGCATGGACGAAGACAAAAACGAAAGTGCGCCAAATAAACAAAACTCACATAGAAACAATCCAAATAAAAGAAAGAGGAACAAGAACGAACCTAAGACGCCGAGGCAATCGTGGAAGCCGCGGTGTGGCTTCTCCGAGTGCTCCGATCGGCGGAAACTCTCGAAGTTGAGCCGCCATGGCCGCTCCTGATCGCCGTCGCCATTCTCGAGCAGAAGCAGCTCCATCCCGTCCACCTCCCCGCTGGTGCTTCCGGGCACTGCCACCGCCATCCTCGAATCCCAATAAACGGAGAAATTAGTAGCTGGGCTAGCAATGCCGACCTTATATATATATATATATAATTAATCTTATATATATATGAGAGGGGCTATTCTCAGCTCGACCTGAGAATAGCCTATTCTCAGCTAACATCTCAGCCGTTGATCTGTCTGATCAACGGCTGAGATTTAGTTTTAATACTTAACGGAATAACGATTCACGCCGTTAAGTGTTAAAATTAAATCTCAGCCGTTGCATCAAACAGATCAATGGCTGAGATGTTAGCTGAGAATAGGCTATTCTCAGGTCGAGCTGAGAATAGCATATATATATATATATATATATAATTATATTATATATATATATATATATATATATATATATATATATATATATAGTTCATAATCTCTACTAGCTCTACTAGACATGAGACTAGGCACTCATGTCGACTCCACATTAGTGAAATCACTCGATCCGACGGTTAAAAATACGTACGTCTTACGGAGTAGAAAGTCACTAACGATTTTCAGAAATCGCTAACGACTTTCGTACTCAAAATACACAACAATTTTATCTATCCTATGGCGATAATCTGACAGCTGCGGAGACGACAGAAACGGACTAATCTTCTGTCGATAAAAGATTTGCCCATATATATATATACGCGCACACACACACGTATGATTGAGCATGCTGCTGAATGTCCAGAAGTTGAATCATAAAAATTAGATGGAATATTGGTTAAGTATTAATTATGTCTTTTTTTAAAAAAAATAATTAAAAGAAAGCAGCTGAGGCAACATGTATTCCGGAAAAACAATGGTTGATTAATATTTCGTGCAAATTGTATGCATGCGTTGATTAAATTGAGACGGTTGTGCGATTGCTTTCTGCTAAAGTCACCTTTGTATATTTTACTGAGAAAAACTCAAATTCTATTTTAATTCTCATTTTTAATTTAATAAGTTTACTGGTGATGCCTATATTTGTAGACGAAATGTAACACGTGTACAGCAGAATATCAGAATAATTACGTCTAGAGCAGAATATCAAAATTCTATATTAATTATATTTTTTTAATATTTTTAATTTTACATTTTCAATACATATTTGATACCTTATATTTTGATATATTTTTCTAAATTTATGACATATTTGTATCAATTTTTGACACATCTATATTAAACAATAACATATTGACACTCTTTTCATAATTTTTTATATATTCTTGATAAGTTAATATTTTGTATAATAAACATTAAGTGTAATTTTTTTATAAATTAACTACAGTGTAAAGAAAACTTTTATATTGAGCTACATTATAAATATTGTATAGAATATCTTAGGCTGATATTAGATGGCGGAAAAAGCGGAGGGAATCCATTACCCTTTTTTATTCTTCGTTAAGGAGACCAAAATTTTCATATATTTTACTGAATTATTTTATTGTATAGTTTATTACGTCAGCATAATAGATGTTCATTTATAATTTAATTCAAGGACTAATTTAGGCCGATAAATATCAAAATTTTAAATTATAATATTAAAATAGTAGCGTATTTTAAAATTTATATTGCCGTTCAATTCTTAAATCCAAAATAAAATAAAAATAATCACATATTAGCCATTCAAAATTTTACTCTTATATTTTAGTTCAAACAAATATAATTTTGTGCTGATGTAGCATACTTATCCGCCGTCATATCGAATATTTTCGAATTTTTAAAATTAAAATATGAGACTATTAATTTTAGAGAGGCTGTTATACAATTATCCTATAAAATAGTCTTTGAGTTTTTACAAGAAGCCATTTAGCACTCGTGGAAGCAAGCTGATGAGCCATATTTCATTTTTAAATACCGAAATATTCTTCGCATTTTCACAGGGAGCGAATTTTAGCACGCGGAGGCAATCGGACGGGCCACGTGGTCGGAGAATAAGATGAAGTTGAAAAAATTACTTATCAAATTATACGCAACCAATCTTTACCACACACACGTCTCATGATCCGTATAATTTTTTTATAATCCGTAAAAAAATATTAAAATTATGGATATATTTATCGCTATGTGATTTTGAGTATATCACATCAGAATATTTAATTTTTTTATATATTTTTTTGGAGTTGTATAGTAAAATCCATCCGAATATCCGAAGCTGTGCTTATTCCATGAAGAATTGTTAACGTGTAACATACTAATTCTTGTCGAAGACTAAAAAATAACATATTATATTGGTTCGTTTTCTAAGCATAGCGTTGAAAGATGCTGGACGGTTATCTGCTTTGCATCTCCTTTCAAAAGGCGTGAGAAATGAGAAAATGTTCTTAAAATAGCAGTGAAGCACGCCATGGTAGCCCATCATAGCAAGAAAGTTTCTTTGAATGGATTGGTTGTCCCTGCCAAGGACCGTTCACATATCGGTCCTATTTTTCTTATTATCATTATAGAAAATTTATTGATCATTTGTATTTTTATATTTCTGATTATTTAAATATAAAAAGCCAAGAAAATACCTTTTGATCTTTGTTCAGTCTTGCACACCATATTAAAAGGAGAAATATTAGTTATAACAACAAATTCATCCAAAAAATCATCCAAACTGATGTGATAAATTTTGGATAATTTTATTTTGATATTTGGTATAATATATATATATATATATATATATATATATATAAGGAGGTGGCATATAGAAACTATTATATGTATGGGTGAAATTTGTTGGTGTTTATTTGGGTATTTCAGTATTTTTTCAACGCATAAAAAATACATTTTACAATCACGAAAAATATATTTTTCATGCGTTTCATACATAAATCTTTACTGCCAAGCATTTTTCTTTTTTTAAAAGTGGTAGTACTTCCTACAATTCTTTGTAAGTTTTGAATATATGTAATCTAATACGTTTGAAACATTGACAACAATTGGTAGCTCTGTGGTTGGATCAATGTTAATTTTTTTAGGAATAATTCTCATTCAGCCCCTGCTTTTAAAGCTTTCCCCATTCAGCCCTCAAGTTTGTGAATTCGTTTTTAGCTCCTCTCAAAAATCATGCTATTTTATTTTGATCACTGTATTACTATTTTGTTAGAAAAATTTTTAATATAAAAATTATATAGGTTGGTAAGATTTGTAATTTTTGTATTCAATATTTTTATAAAATATATTTTTAAGTAAGTGTTTTGAATATTAATAGATTTCGGATCCAATATGTTAATCAGCTAAAATTTTAAAAATCCAAAATATCCGTTTAGAAGTATTTTTTGAAAAAAAAATATTAAATGTAAATGTCTAAATCTCATCAAATCTACGACTTTTTGTTAAAATTTTTTTTAAAAAAATACTAAACAACGGTCAAAACGTCATGACATAGTTTTCGAAAAGAAGCCAAAACGGAACACATGATTTTGCAGGGGCGAATCGACCGAGTTTTGCCCATTCGAGGGCTGGAAAAAAAAGCCTCCATTTTTTAAGTGCTACTTATTTTGAAGAAATGAAAAAAAAATGGTGAGAAGTTAATTAAGAAGGGGAAAGTAAAAAAGGTTGAGAAGCTAGGAGAAGTGAATTTAAGAGTTTTTTTTTTGGGTTAATTTATTTTAAGAGGTTTGTTTGCTAAATCATAAGTTTGTGCCTCTAACGAGATAATTTAATCAATAGAATGAGTGGCTTATGAACTATCACTCATGAATTTGAGTCTCGTTTCATCCGCAGTTATACGAGATAAATATTTTTTAAACTTTTTTAAAAAAAATTCTAAAAATTCTAATATATATATATATATTCAATGACTTATCAGATGGCAACGTACGTCCAAAATTTTACTATGTAGTCACGCTCTATGAATTGTGTTTAAAAACTTATGTCCAATGAAGCAATATGATGTAATTGCAAGGAAAATTCCGTCTCATTATCTCCAAAAAAAAAGTTTGCCGTTTTGAATATTACAAGTATTATCCAGTAGCATTATAGTGTTCATGATCAATTTTGTTTCTTTTCCATCTTCAGCACGGGTGAACCGGACCGGTAGCCTGGCCGGTTATATAACCAGCCTGGTTTCAAAAATCTTGCTGTTCTTCGTTACATGGACTGGGCCAGACCGATATCCGCGGTAACTAGCCGATTAATATAATCCAAAAAAAATTTCTAAGTGAAGTCAACGCCAGCAAGAACAGGGTGCCCACGTGGTTTGAAAAATGCTTAATAATTACACTCATCAAACAGCTACTTGTCTCCGGCGAGATTTTACGTCGTAAGGAAATATTTTTTGGTCAAACCGTTTGGGAGGCGTGAGCTCATAAACGTGATTAGGTGAGACTTAGCGGCGCTGGAAGAGGTAGCAAGTCGGTGTGAGATCTATAGTAGAAGAAGATGAACAAGAAGAAATCAGTAGCGATCGTCGGCGCCGGCGTGAGCGGCCTGGCGGCATGCAAGCACTTGCTCGAGAGAGGCTTCGTGCCGGCGGTATTCGAGGCCGGGGACGACATCGGCGGCGTGTGGACTCAAACGCTGGAGTCCACTAAGTTGCAGTCGCCGAGAATGGCGTACATGTTTTCCGACTTCCCGTGGCCGGCGGACGTCGAGGAGGTTTACCCTGATCACCGTCAGGTGATGGAATATCTCCGGGCGTATGCCGAGCGATTTGGCATCTTCAAGTGTATCAAGTTCAGGTCTAAGGTGGTGGGGATAGAGTTCGTCGGAGTGAGCGAGGAGGAGATGATGTCGTGGGATCTCTGGGGTGGTTCCGGCGAGGCATTTGGCGGACTGGGGAAGTGGCGCCTAGGATGTCAAATTACCCCGGACCCGACGGGGAATCCGATTCCCGCCCCGAATAAAACGGGTTCGGGGTCGGGGATTCCCGTCGTCGGATTCGGATGGGAATAAAATAAAATTCCCCGTTAATTTCGGGGTCGGGGATGGGAACTATACCCCCCGTCCCGCCCCGCCCCGACCCACTCTAAAATTGTAATGGCATAATTATAATTTGCTTGATTTTATTGCCCCTGTAAATATGCTATATATTCTAAAATCTAAAGCTTCACCCAAAATCCTAACCTCACCGCTCAGCAGTCGCCACCCCCGTGGGTCCGTGACCCCTCCCCCTCTTTCTTTCCTCGGCGGCTGCCTCTGCTTCTCCGATGAGCACAGCTTCTGATCAACGTGCTCAGGTGATATTTCTCTTCCATCTGTATTTCGTTGTATATCCTATATCTATAGCGATACTGCTCTCTTGAGATTCTAGAATGGATATTTGTCCTTTTTTTTGTTTATTATGCCTTTTTTCTTTGCTTGTTTTTTGACAGTGGTTAAAATTTATTGTTCTGTGATATTTCTCTTCCAGTTTTTTGACAGTGTTTGCCTATATTTGGTAATGTTTCTGTGGGTGGATTGTAGGAGGGGTAGGAAATAATTTGCATATTCAGTCTAACATCAGATAATTCTGGAAGAGCATGGGGATTGGGGATTCCCGACCCCGTCGGTCTCCGCGGGGGCGGGGATGGGAAAAAAATTTTAATCCCCGACGGAGACGGGGACGGGGTCGGGGAATGGGGACCAAATTCGGGGACGGAGATGGGGAATAGTCCCCCGTCCATTCCCCGCCCCGTTGACATCCCTAGTGGCGCCTCCATGTGCAGCACGAGGGGACTTCGGCAGTTACGGTAAGCACCTCTTTTCATTTTTATTTGAGAATAATAAAAATCATTAAGATCACTAATAATTATTATTCTTAATATTAAATATTTATTAATTATTAGTACTATAAAAGAATATTTATTAATTATTATAAAGAAAAGAATAATGAAATGAATATATTTATTGAATGGATATTATTTTTTTATTTATGTGTTATAATCTAAGTAATTCTTCAAAACTATTTTCACCCATTATATTTTTAAACAAATAAAAAATAAATATTAAAATATTTTAATTTACATTTATATTTTAAATAAAAAAAATTCACACGCTTCTACTTTATTTTTAATTTCTAAATAAGCAAAAAAACTCTTTCACCATTTAATTTTCATTTCATTTCACAATTCAAGTAAACAAAAAGAGTGGACTTATTTTCTTCTTTTTTTTTTCGTCACTTTTTTTTAACTTTACTTTTCGGCTAAAGTAAATAACTCGTAATAATACTATAAATTAGAAAGCGGTTTTTGTCGAAAAGGCATACTTTGTAAAACTTTTTAAAAACATTTAAATACATAATGAATAAACACACACACACACACACACACACATATATATATATATATATATATATATATAAATAACATTAATTAATTAATTTTTAGAAAAAAATTGAATAAAAGACTTATTTTGAAACGCTTTCTAATTTTTATATTTGAAATTTTTTAAAAGTAATTTTAAATAAAAATTTTGAAATTAAAATTTTTGCAAACGGTCTACATTTGCTTTCAAACAAAAATTTTTAGGTATCTATCTATATGTATTACTTAAAAAGTTTTGGAGCTGAAAAATATTATTTTTAAATATTTGTTTTCAAACATCTTTATAATGTTTCGGAACCTTAACATGCCTATCTACAAGTACTGCTTGAAAACATCTCAATATAAACTTAATAGAACACATCAAATTTTATTTAATTTATATTTTTCTTAAAAAATATTTCTATGTATTTGTTGACTTAATTAATTATTATAGAAAAAGTAAAAATTTATTTGAAAAAAATGGACTAATTTGGAATTCTTCCAAAGAAAACAATAGTTTTAGCTCCTAGGAAAATTTTCAAATCAGCCACAACCTTTTTACCGCTCTCCCAATGAATTCCTTTTTTTTTTTTTGATAATTACAAAATCAGGTCAAAATATATATGTATAAGTATTTTTTTAAAAGAAATTTGGATATATAAAAAAAAGTATTTGATATGCCATACAATTTTTATATATTTTTTTTAAAAAAAATTTATAAATAAGTGTTCTAAAACTCCGAAAGCTTTACTAGTTATAAAAGATTTAGAGCTTCAAAAATATTTATTTAGAAATATTTTTAAATTTTTTTTAAGTATTAAATTTATATAACACACCAAAAATCTCTTTTTCTATTCATTCATTCGTTTATGTAAGGATGAAGATGCAGCCCTTTGCAAGATATAATAATTAGTTTGGTAGATATACGTTGTAGGTCTACGAAACGGATTTTGTGATCCTCTGCATTGGACGCTTCAGTGGAGTTCCAAACATCCCCATTTTTGTTGAAAATAAAGGCCCTGAAGTATTCGAAGGTAAAACGGTGCACTCAATGGACTACTCTATTATGGGCCATAAAAGTGCAGTTGAGTTGGTTAAAGGGAAACGTGTAACAGTCGTTGGATCGCAGAAATCGGCCATAGATATAGCAGCTGAATGTGCCAGTGTCAATGGTGAGTGTAATAAACTAACCTCGTTCGATTACTTGGGATGTGTTCGGCAGCGGCTGATAATTTATACAGCTGGTATCTCTATATAGTTGATTATAGTACAATTTAACTAATTCTTCTGAGAATGTTTGATAAATAATTTTTTATATAGTTGATAAATATAAAATTGATAAAATTAAATGTACAAGTCAAAAAACAAAAAGAAACTACTTGGTTGGTTGTAGTAAAGAAAGAATGACTATAATAAAACTAAAAGTTGTGAAATAAATTAGAGAAATATTAAGAGAAGAAAGAGATCTTACAACAACAACAAAGACGGCGAGACTGTTGAGGTGCGACGAGGCTGTGTGGTGTGGCATAGGCATAGCAGCGATATGACGTTGCACGATGGCGAGTAGAGCAACGATAGCAAAGCAATGATCAAACATTATAATAATAAAAAAAGATGATATAGCTATAATTATCAATTAGGATAGGAGTATTGTAGTAATCTTGCTATCCAATTTCTATGATGGTGCTTGCATCTTGGAAGAATTAAATGATGTAATCAACTTCTTTTTTTTTCTACAAGCTACCTAATAACTTATTTTACCAAATACAGATTATAACTTAAATTTAAATTATTATATAATCTCAAATTTATAAATTATCAAAAAACTGCAGCTAAACACACTATAGATCCATCGTAGATCTCTTTATAGAATTTATATAAAAATATATGTTCCAATTTAACGGATATATTTGTATGCATGTTCTTGCTCCAGGTACTGATCATCCTTGCACAATGATAATTAGAACTCCGCATTGGTTGGTAAATGACTTCACTGCTTGGGGAGTTCAACTGGGCTGCTTATACTTTTCTCGATTTTCTGAGTTGCTCTTTCATAAGCCTGGAGAAGGATTTCTTGTTGGGCTGGTTGCAACTCTGCTATCACCACTGGTAATGCATAATTCATCAAATATTTTTTTTTCTAAATTATTGAAATAAATAGTCATAATATCAAGTTACCATGCTGAAAAAAAAAAATTTAGTTTTCAGAGCTCGTACAAATCAATTATTGTCATTTTAACTTTTTTCAAAAAAATATATGACCGAATACTTCAAGATGCTCAAGACGTTTAGTTTAGTATTACAAACGGCTGTTGTAGTGTTGTCGGTTTGTATCGTAGTGTTTTGGTTGAATTGTTCTGGATGAGCAAATAAAGTGTTCCGAATAAGCTAATAAAGTATTAAGGTGAGCTAAACAAGTGTTGTGGATGAGCAAAAAAAAATGTTGTAAAAAGATAACTCAGTATAGTCATTCAAGTGTTTGATTTGTTCTTGTTTTATAAAGCAGGTTTTGTTTTTGACAAGATCCCAAATATAAGTTACTAATGTTCTTGGCAATCGTTATGTTAAAAGGAAAAAACTACTCACCCCAACAAATTACTCAAGAAACCACACACAACTAATCTCCACCACACACGTGTCTCGTGATCTATACAATTTTCTCGTGATCCGTAAGAAAAATCAAAATTACAGATATACCCATCGTGATGTGTGGTCTTAATGTGCCACGTCAGCATGTGTGATGCATAGCAAAGCCCATGTTAAAAACCTTAGTTTTCTTGTCTTAATGTCAGAGATGGGCAATCGACAAGTTCGCAGAAAGCTACTACAAAAGAACCCTCCCTTTAAAAAAGTACAGAATGGTGCCTGAACATAGATTTTCCCAAGCAATTGGTTCTTGTACCATTGGGATGTTGGCGGATAAATTCTTTGACAAGGTTGAAGAAGGAAGCATTATACTGAAGAGATCCGGGGCTTTCAGCTTCTTTAACGGCGGGGTGGTCATAGACGGCGCAGAACCGGTGGAAGCCGACGTCGTAATTCTTGCCACTGGTTACAGAGGTGATCTGAAGCTTAAAGAACTTATGCTGACACCATGGGAGAAGGAACTTATTTGCCCATCATCAAATTCGACACTTCCTTTCTACAGGTTGGTATGCGTTGTCTTTGTATAGCATAGACTCTGATAGAACACCTAATAAAGAAAACAAGTAGTCCTCCAGGCTTCAGCTGATGGGCGCGCCGTGTGTTTACCACGGGGCGGGCCGGGGATTCCCTGCATGGCTGCATGGGTTCGCCCGGGGGCAAATACTTGATAGTTGATAGTGCCAAAAGTGGTCAAGGGACCTGCCTCTTAAAAAAGAAGATGGAAGTCGTAAACGAGGAGAACCTAGAACCCAAATGATATTATTGTACTTATTCTTAGACCCCCGCCCTTGGGTCGATTGGCGCGGCCTGCCTACAGGAAAAATAGATTGAGGGTTCGAATTCTGGATCGCCTTGAAATATACATTTTTGGCGTATTTTGATGAGATCTATAACTTGATTATTGAATATTTTTTCAAAAAATATTTTAAACTAGGTGTTCTAGAACTCTAAAGTCTTAAATATATTTAAAAATAGTTTTAAAAATCTATTAAAATATTAAATTTTGAAGCCTCGAACAAATATATAAAAGTACTTTTAGAAAAAAAATACTTTTCAGCATGAAAATTGTATATATCTTATCAAAATCTATATTTTTTTTATTAAATACACACACACACACTATATATAATATATATATATATAGTATGGAGATAGAGAATGAGAGCATAAAGGCGGCAGAGGATTTGTGTAACTTTGAATAGCGCTGAGGTTATTTGTAACTCGGTATTGAGGTCACTGTATCATAAAATCCTTTTGAATTTCTGGATCCGATTATATCTAGAAGTAGACAATTCTGGACCAATATCCAGACCAAGTCTTCTACATATAGAGGTGCCACGTGCCCGTTATCTTTGATGCTCGTCCAATTAAAACCTCAAATCGACGGAACGGAAATTCAAAACCGAATGAAGACGGTTCATAAACTCTCGCTTATTCGCTGTGACACTCCGCCCCTGAACTGATTGACATTGAAACGGGCAAATGGCTTATCAGGTTTCTATGTAGTAAGCTAGTAAGCCATTGTCATCGTAAGAAAGTATTCTCCAAGTGTGTCGATAGTAATCACCTTAAAAAAAAGCTATAAGCTTGTGTCATTCTCAAAATAGTAGTTTTATATGCAATTAATCCAACAAAATAACGACAATTAACTTGACGAAAATAATTTTATTATTTCACACGATTAAGAATGTATAAAGATATCATTTTAAATAAGGGAGTATAAAAATACAAATATTCCTTCTCATTTTGAATTAAGGGGCATTAAAAACTCAAACGATGTTAGTTCGACTAGATGGAAGGTGCCTCAGAAAGCGTAACCATCCAAATTTGAGTCTGTATATAGTGAAATCTCTCAGAGGATGTTCTGAAAATCCTCCGTATCCAGTGATAAAAGCCTCCGTTTATAGAACGTCTGTATTCGGATTCTAGAACGTCGGTCGGAGCTGGATGTGAAGGTTTTTTACGAATTTGACGTCCCAACGGAAGCGTAAGCTCGTATTACGAATTCCACCACGATAATTTTACAAAAAAACACAAATATCTCTTTTCTAAACTAGCGAACTGGATCCATGTACAGGGAGATCATTCATCCCAGAATACCGCAGCTTGCAGTTATTGGATACTCGGAGAGTGTATCCAACCTATACACATCAGAGCTAAGGTCCAAATGGTTGGCTCATTTTCTCGATGGGCGCTTCCGTTTGCCGGAGATAAGAGACATGGAAGAAAATCTGCGGCGGTGGGAGAAGTACATGAAGCGATACGCAGGAGAGCGGTTCAGAAGCTCCTGCATCGGTCCGTTTCATACCTGGTATAATGATCAGCTCTGCAAAGACATGGGATGGAAACCGAAGAAGAGGAACACTTTTCTAGCTCAATGGCTCGTGCCTTTTGGACCGTCAGATTACTGTGAGCTTCCTTTGAAAGATAAAGGTGATTAATAAGTTCCATTCCTCTCTCTGAATACATATATGGACCTTATTAGGTGATGAATAATAAGATCGAGTTATTTTGATTATCGGCATTAACGAAATAGACGATCGGGTCCATTTATACTGATCTAACTAGCTTGGCAAACAGCGGGCTCTGCCTCAACTCCATCTTCTTTTGCGAAGGCCACATGCCCATTTCTCCAACGCCATTTTTCGGCGTTATGAGTTGCTTCCGTTAAATATTCAGGAGCTCAGAAGGGGACGCGAATCCACTACACCCGTTTGATGCTACTGTTTTCTGCACCCGTCTTCAAAACATCTATTTAGAAATATCGTTTTAAAAAAACTTTCAGCATGAAAGTTGTAAATTTTGATGAGATCTACAACTTTCATGTTGAAAATTTTTCAAAAAAAATATTTCTAAATAGATATTTTGAAAACGGATGCAGGAAACGATAGCACCGAACGGGTGCAGCGAATCCCGATCCCTCAGAAGGCACCTCGTTGGTCTGTAGACTTGAATGAATGTATGGAGTCTGTTACTAGCTTCAAATGGTGGTAAATAGATAGTAAGTAAAATGTTCACTTGAATGTATTAATCATACTATTTGTGCGCATGCACATAGCTGTACTCATCACTGATCATTTACAGGAAAATAAGGTTTCCAATTAGCGTAATGTTATAGTATTAGTTATTTGCTCAATACTATCTTCAGTTTTATCAAAAATCTACCGTATTTAGATGTGCGTGCATGCGCTAATGAGGGGTAATGATGCTGAGCCCAACCCATTAATCCGATTTCCGCCCAAAAGCGTAGAAAACACGTTTCACAACCCGGGAAAATGCATTTATCAAGCGTTTGGATGATTTTCGGATTAATGGATTGAACTCTTTAACATTTTCAGCTACTGAATCCGATTAGTGTTTGATTCTTGGAGGTTATTATCAGTTCATCAAACGAAGGATGATCGATCAGTTCTGCTCTGTAGTAGTCTTTCGTTTTCCCAGTTCTTTTCCCGTCTTCTTCAATTGCTTTTTCGTTTACTCTGTTTGATTCTTGAAAATGACTGCTTGGAAAACAAATTTTGTCTTGAAATCTGTCAAAAAGTTTTGTTTTTGTTGATTACAGTATAATTTTCTTAAATCATGATTTTATTATGAACAAAGTCAATATCTTCTATCAACTTTTATTTTCTGATATATTTAGAAAGTTCATTAGTTTCCTGAGTTCAGCTCGATGCATTAACATCATTTGTAGTTTGATGTATAGTAAACTTCTGAAAATTACGTTAGACAAAAAGAAGTATATAAATGCGTACTACACGAAATTCTGGATTTTAAATAGTAGCTCCCTACTGTGCACAAAGTCAGAAGGAAGTTAACCCCTTTTTTAGCGTATTTCAAATTTTTAACCGAAAAACAAAAGTTTACCCTAGAAAGAACTCCAGGATGCCTTCAACTTGAGGGCGCAAAACATTTTCAAATTTTTTCGCGCCATCTTACAAAACCTGTAATAGCTTAGGAAACTCTGTCAAAGTAATTAGAAGACTGAAAACTTCAACACTACTTCTGTGTTGATCGTCTTACAGATAAATGTATGCAAGTAGAACATGTATATAAGAAATAGCAACGAGCAACTATAATCACATTTTCTGGTGCAACTTCACCTGTTTTCAAAAACTATGTTTGCATTGGACAAGCTGATAATAGCTTTTGCAGTTCCTCAGAAATAGGCGAAGGATAAGATGCTGCACATTGTAATAAATCTGTGAATAAGTAGTACAACTGATATTTTGGGACAACGGATACCTCAACATAGTTCTATTATGATACATCACAAAAAGAAAAAAAAAAGAAGAAGAGAGATTTAAAGACCTTCATTTCTCGATTTGTGACATGTTATTTTGCAGTAACTTCTTGTATTGGCATTTGAGTCAAAATGCTGACATAGCCAACCAATTTGGTGGCATATGAATTATAAATCAACTTAATGACCAACTATTTGAGTTTGTTTAATGAGATGAACTTGAAAAATAGCGGAGATTCATATCATACAATAAGCAACTGTCTCGCATAATTAAAGTCTTTTCAACATCCAATATCACCTGCAGACTTTCACGTATTGCATTTAGAAGTACTTCTAAGAGACGCCCCGATTAAGCAAAATTTTAGATCTGATACTTGTCTCTGATCAATTATTTTCTCCTGAGAACTCAAACTAATGAGAACCTGCCTGGACCTACTCCGTTATCTCAATAATCATCAGGTATAAAAAAGAAGTAATTTTTTTATCCTAAGTTAGCTAGACATTTTTTCATCACAAGTTGTCATTTAGAGAGTTCTTATCGTGCCCATGAATTTGCTGCATCACCACGTGATTTTGCTGTATCGCTTTTTCTGGTTTTCTTTTCAAGAAGCTCTTGGCGTAAAGAGCACAAAAAACAATGACCTACAAAATGCACGAAGGTTTTTCAAAGTTTCGTTAAAAGCAATAAAATAAAGAATATGAATAGGGTTAGATGTGAAAATCTTACAGCTCCAATCCACTGTTCCCAGCTAAGGGGATGAGAGAACCACACGCATGACAAGAAGATGCTCACCAGCTACAGAAATATTTAAAGCTTAACTGCTAACTTGTGGTAGTTAAAAGAATTATGTATTGCCAAACCAAAGTTGAGATATTTATCCTACCTGCCTTGTAGTCATGATGGTGGCAAATGTGAGTGCCCCAAATGTCCTTATTGTATAAGATATGAAGAACTGGCTGGCAGTTGCAACCTGTTGAGGGTATTTTCAAGAAGGCAAATATATATGCTCAGTTGATTGAATAATTACTAATGCCCTCAAAAGAAACACCAACGGCGAACCCAAAAGACGTGCATGTTGGAAACATATGCTTAGTTGATTAGTGACATCGTGGTTTAAATTTCACCGTGCCTTTTTTTTCCCAATTTTATATCTTAATCTATTCATTTCATTTATTTTTACATCTATATTCTTTTTATTTTACTTTTACTACCATATTAAGCGTACGTGGGTCATTCTTGTGTTGTGCATGCTCAGAGTGATTTTTTATGCTGTGAACTTGTGTAACTGCTTGTCCGTGTGCTTGCTTTTTTCATATCAAGGGTTATACAGAAACAATCTTCTTTGGAGCATAACTGCGTACATCTACCCTTGCCACACCCCACTGCAGCGGGACTTGACTGGGTTGTCATTGTTGCAGTAGGCACATAGATTGGTACGATGTGATTGATCCGGGTATGAGTCAGTAGGGAAACGGCCCATTTGTCTCATGTGACGTTGATTGGTTTGAGGCTACTGTTACTAAGCTTCATAGAATATAAATCCAGCATTACGGATTTGCTTCACCAAATAAATGTATTATCTCTGATAGTAGCACAAGAGTAAAGCTATTAAAAATACAGCTTATTGCTTACTAACATGGTTAGAATGGCCTTGCATTCATTTAAGCAGGACTAGAGATCCACGTGTTTAGGAGCCTAACCAAACAAGAGTATTTACCGCAACAAGTGGTACAACTATAACATAAAGATAGAAAGACAGCTGTTCTATTTCGATAAATACTCAGCGTCTTACACGTTCTACCGCTCTTTAATTAACTTGTTCAAACTTGCACCTTAGGCAAGACTATCTATCATTATAACATATTCATGTAAATCTCTATTTGGGTTTGCGCAAAAAATTCTACTCACAGTGGATAGCAACATAACGTCGAACAGGCAATCCTGATGTCTGGACACAAAATCTACCGCAAGAAGGAGATGACCTTGTAGAACAAGTCCTGTACGAGAACGAAGCATTCAAAACAAAAGTAATGGTCCTAACGACCGCTGTATCTGTCACAGATATTAAAAAGAAAATAGGTAGATGAACAAGACATAACATTTTCTGAAGATGTAACCCTTACCTATTTTCTTTTTCCCAGAACATCATTAAATTTCTTTACAGCCTTAATCATTCAACTGAAGAAATCATAAAATTGAGCATTTGAAGAGAATCTACAGATGACTGAGGCACAACTATAACCCCTAGTAATATATGGCACTCAGGAAAAGCAAATCATAACAAGATAATATAGACACCTCATAACAACCTGTTCTCCTTGCGCTCAATTTTGTCGAAGTTAAACTTATAGCAATTACAGCTGCACACCTTGTGGTATAAAGCTGATCAAGCCATCGAATGAATTTTCTAATTCTTAAATAAAAGCTAAGTCGCCAGTTAAGGCCAATAGGACTTGAAAACCAACATGTATCTAATATCAAGTAAATCATTAGAAAAGACAAGTTAGTAAATAGGAATCAAAATTTCAATTATCAAATCTACAAATGCAGCTTATCCGAAAGAACCAAATAAATATAGTAACAAATGGTTATGCACCAAGGTCAGGTGACATGACAGTATAACATTTTTAAAGAATAATAATTTCACAAGAAAGTGTATAAGTAGCACAAGCACATACCACTTAAACTAAGGATACAAGAGCATAGTGTTGTATAAAATATTTGGTTGTGTATTTCCATGTCATATCCCTTGAAAAGTTTGTCTTGAAATGTGCTTGTGAAGCCATCAAACCTGCATGTTGCATGTAAGCAAAGCGCAATACTACACACAAACAATATAGACGAGAGAGACAATCCAAATAGCATTCACAAAATATACATAAAGAAATAACTGAAACATCAACATTTACAACCCATCAGGTCAGAATACAGCCGCTCGTATCTGAGATGTTTCGTGAACCATGAACTATGCTAAGATTTATAATTCAGATATGTTCATACTATGAACTATTACTTAATACCACCTTCATATCATGCGAGGAATGAAAGGAAAATGGAAACAGGCGCCACGGGAAGGGGGGGGGGGGGGGTTGGGGTTGTGGGATGTTTCTAAGCAAGTACATGAAGGAACTAATGTGCTGGTAGCAAAAGCTGTTGTATCCCAAAAATGAACATACAGCCTCTTAACTGTTACTACTTAGCCTTGTGTTACGAACATTACCCAAGATAACCAGCCATAAGAAAGATGCCCCATACTGTACTTTCTCTCCCTCTGTTATAGGGACTGATATCAGCTGATGCCTGCATTAAAGAAAAACCTCTTATAATTATCAAACTATGCTTTACAAGCAATGAAGTTGATAAATTTCATCATTTGCATCATACATGCAAAATTGCAAACATTTACAGACCTTTGTTGTAGCATATGTGTGCAACATTAAGCAAGTAGAATTAAAATAGCTTAGAAAGCATGTACTAATCTTTTTAAGGTATAGCTTAGGAAACACTTCATCTTATTAGAGGGTAGGCATCATTAAGTAGTTACTTTTTTAAAAGTAAAATAGTTGATCTGCATTACCGAAGCTTTTGCAACTTGCATACTTCTGTAAGAGCATATTAGGTAATATTTTTTTTGTACATATGCGTGCCTACGCATCACAAGTCAAACTGCCAACCTACCAAGCTTTGTCTGAAATATTGATATCAAGTCCATAGATGAATTTGGTAAATAAAAACATAAACAAGCAGAAGAAAAATACAGTTGATCATGAAACGGAAAGCATTAAACTTACAAGGCTTCTAGACACTAATAGCATAGAACAGAAATATGCCATAATGATTCTATATATAAGAGGTACACTTAGAACCTAGAATGGAATGAGAATAAAGGAGAATCATAATTTTGTGATCATAACTCCGTCAAATTGCCTAGATGTCTAATTTCTTAATTCATGGGACTAATATATGAGCTACCTATAAGAGCCTCAACTTCAGGTTATGCATTACCAGCTCTTCAAAAGAAGAATAATTACAGCTGGTGCATGGACTTTCCATTGCATTTTATTACCAAAATAAATAATAAACATGGGATCCCCTTAACGTCCAACCATCAATAAGTAACCCATCCCACGAATAATGTCATGTTTAATTCACTTTAGCATAGTCACACAAATGCGTTAATCCCAGACATGGCATAGGCAACATAGAAAAAAAAAGATCAGGATTCAATGATAGCAGCAGAAATTTTATTGTTCCGGAGGATATGCCGGAATCATTCACTTGATGGTTAAACTGCTAAATCTTAAAGTCATACAAGATGTTTTTAAGGATTTAAAATCACCATGAGATAATGTAGAGCCTATTATCTTCATAATACTTCAAGAAGAACATAAAATCAAGACGACATGTCAAAATACCAAGGCAAGACAATTAAGAAGTTTCACCATTATGTGGTTACCGGATACAAAATAAAAATCGAGCAACCCAATGTCACCAACAATGCAAACAAATAGTCCTTTCCGTTGTACTTCTTTTGCATGATAACTGTTCCCCACACCTTCACAGATACAACAAATGAGTTTAAGTCATTTACTGGACTTTTCAACAAGCTGTAGATTGTGTGATCAATAACAAAGAATATCAAATCAACAACAAAATATCTCTTCATGCATGTGGGTACATGTGATATCTTAGCATCATCGTAGTGTGGCGGTCGTGAGTGGTGGGAAGATATTATTTGAATAAAAAATATCTGGGCCATAGTTTCTTAATTACCTACTACGCATTTTCATCTTGAATAGAAATAGCAGGAACTAATTTATCATATGCACAGAGTTACAGCATCAGATATAGTTGCCTCAAGAAACCATAGTGCACTCACAAACATGTTAGACTCTCTATCATGATAGTAGAGTTGAAACAGATGTGTTCTTTCTTCATACAGGAGTAGTTCCCCTTCTTGCTTCAATTCATTGCATATTTCCATTCTAACATTAAGCTAGAGGATCAGGGGTCCAGGACCATACTTGATTTGGGTAAGAAGCTTCTCATCCTTTGATATTTCGACTACGACTTGGACAACAGCACATAAGTATCAGAGAAGTCTAAATCCAGTTAATTATTTCACACAACCAATGAAGTCCAAATGTTAAGAAACTTGGGACTAACTTTTTTCAAAATAAGTGCAATTAAGAATCTTTTGCAATATAGTCTCGTTTGGATTTTCCATGTATAGTCATTCCCACAGCTTATTGTAAGTTCATTTGTTTTTCAGCATTTAGTCCTTGAAGATTGAACTCTTGCTATCCAAGTGTTTAAGCTACTGTATGCATTGCAACCTAAGCCATCACACATGTGTGTTAGTTTCCTTAAAAGCACCTTTACTGCAACAAACACATTAACACTCGCGAAACTAGGACATCACAGAGCTCTAATAATTACAATCATGAATCAGGGTGGCCGATATTTGCTACTGACATCCTGTTTCCTGAAATGTGTATTTGGGGATGTATCTATAACACATATCCAACTATTTCCAGAATCAACTCGCTTCAGTTTATTATAAGCACTGTAGCACCAAGTTTGCAGGACAAAAATATTCTGCCCGCCGAATTTGTTCGGACTGTCAGCTGAAATATGTTTTGCTAACATGTCATGCATCATAAGGGAGATCCTAGCGTCAAAGTTGCAGCACAAAATGTTCTGCCCCAGAACTTTTGACTTATCCACTGAAAGGTTTAGCATGTTCTCTTAAATTATGAATATGTAATGCCGGAGATTAGCCATTACAAGGAGCATTATAAGAAATGAGAATACAACAATTGTCAATGTAATTTTATTACCCTATGGCATGTAACATGGAATCCTGACCAACAGTTATATAGGGGAAAAGTCTAAAGTAGAAAAACAGAAAAACAGAGAAACATGTAAACAAATATTGTTATACACGTGTCGTATAATGATACGGAGAAAACCAACATCACATACATGTTTGGAGAAACCAAACATTAGTACTCTACTAGTATAGAGAAAGTTTTAATACCATTACAGGTATCATTTTTGCACATTTTGCTAGCGTCTGAACTGGAAAGCTTACATACTTGAGAGCCTGAAAGAATGATAAACGGGTTTATGTTTACATATTTATCAAAAGTTCAGATAATGACAGTGATAGAAAAAGAGCAATAAAATCGGTGCCCTGCTGCTCCATGCATTGAAAATTGTTGGAATAAAGGATAATTGTCTAGAGGAACTACTTTACCTCGTACTGGCATGTTGTGGTCAGTATGTTGGAAAAGGAGACCACACAGTATTTATAGATAGGTGCAGCTGGATCGATGGATTTTTTACTAGCCTACACATAAATAAAAATGGACATCCGAAAGAGAGCCAAAAACACAATATTAAAAAACCATCAAGAACCAATTTTACCAGCAAAGTCACTGCAGATACCGCAGATGTTGTTACACGATTGCAGAAAACAAGAAATAGTGAATATCGGAAATATTCTTTCTTTTCACCATATGGAACCCTCATAATCTTTTCCTGTATAAAACAGTTCACAACCCCCAGTCAGAGTGTTATTAGTGAAATAAGACTTCCAATAGGGCCAATAGAAGTATTAAGAAAACAAAATGAGTCACGTACATACTTATGGGAATTATAACTGATAAGTGTAGAGAGGCATAAGAAAGGATTTCTTGGCAAACTACCTGTACCGTGCCTTTGCTTAACAACAACGTAGTCCTCAAAATGCTAAATACTTTGCCTTTTCTTAACAATGTTGTAGTCCAGCAAAAGGAGTCACTATATACTCTCATCTAGATATCTAGAAAGTGAACATTCAAGTACTACGCTTTTGTAGCTAACAGACTACTTTGGCTTGTGATTACTCAACGAGGTCATCCGTACCTAGTGATGCGTGAATTACAAAAGACACCAATATGACATCAGGAACCTTGCATTAGATAATATTATGAGTAAAAAGCTCATGTTTGAAAGTGCTGTCAGGGCGATAATCCCTTCATCAAACAAATTCCATGGAGAGTCTTTCTTCTTTTTCCTTTTCCTTCATCAAGATGGCTTGTATGGTAGAAGCATGTTATCTTCTTTTTTCTTTTAAAAAAAAAAAAAAAAATTAAGTAATTGTCCTCAACCATACTCATACTACTAATCTCCACATAGCAAATGGCATGTCCCTAAGCAGCATCCTTACTAAGCTTGTAGGTAGCAGCATTTACATTCTATTTAATTTGTTGAAGTATTCTACTCAATCTAGCACCTACTAATCCCCTACTGCCATTATCAGTTTGCCAAGGTTTTTATGGACTACAATAAGAAACAGTCCTCAGACAAAGAAACTCATAAGAAGGGAACACCAAAATAAAAACAAAACATATCAGTGATAGTATATAAAATGAAATCAAAAGCGAAACACAATAAGTCAAAACACAATCCAGGTGGTGATTGTACCTGGAGAACACCGTATATGACGAGGGTGCTCATGATTCCCATCACGGCGAAGGCGCACTTGAGAACCTTGTTGTCCTTCACCTCTTCCATCGGCGTGCCCGCCATGGCCCATCCAAAATCCCAGAGACGAGAATATTGATGGCACAAACGGCAACTCTTACAATTTGCGGTGATGCATGATCCAGATTCCGAGATCGATGCGTCAAAGCTCCTTGTCGCAGAGAAGAAACAGAGATTTCTCTGGCCTACAATTTGGGATCCGCTGAGAGAGAGAGAAGAGAAGAGAGAGAGAGAGAGAGAGATGGTGGAAACTGAGGGCGACGCGGGACCGCTGGTGACTGGTGAGGAGCTCGGGAAGAGCTCGGGTGCGCGCGTGAATAATAAATGATGAGAGCTGCTGCACGAAGGAATGATGACGAGACGAGGAGAGGAGACCCGGGAAAGTTGGTGGCCGCCCGCCCGCTCATATTGTCAGAAATAGAAATTCCTGAAAAATAAAATAAAATGACATGCCCTCTGACCAAAGCAAGATAATAATAATAATAATATCAAATCAGATGCGCTCTTTTAAATAAATTTATTTTTTTATAACTTTTAAATTAAATATAATATTTTTATAAATATTTTTTAAAGAAACTCTATATAGAGAAAATTTATTATACTTAGAATTTTTATGTTGTAATATTTAAAAAAATTACTTCTAATAAGAATTTAAAGAATTCAAAATGGTTGTAAAAATTTAGAGTCTTATAATATATATTTAAAATATTTTGAATATAAAAGTATATGGTACATAAAAAAAAATTTATGTTTAAATTTTTTGAAAAATATTTATAAATTTGTGTTTAAGTAAGTTTGTAAATTTTTATTTAAAAACATAAGAGTTAATTTGTCAGGAATTTACAAGCCAGAGGGGAGAAGAACCATACTATTATTATTATCATGGAGCTAAAAAGACCTACTTTTTAGTGTCCTATTTATACTCATCTATTGTATAGTAAGAAAGAGTGTTTTTCATTAATTTTTAGAATTTCCAAGTAATAATAGTTGAAAAGTGATAAACAGAAAAGTCAACTTTGCAAATGTACTTCTCCCTTGAAAAGGAAATATATAACAGAGCAAGTCATTGGTCAAAGGGAGTGTTGTCCACAATTTCCAAATTTAAACAGTTTATAACCTGATATGGACCTTTTTTTTTTTTTAAGAGATTGGGTTTCTAAAAGTTCATTTTTGGGACCACCTAATATTTTGATGTCATAACTGTTAAATGGTCAATCCGAATTAGACCCACATGAAATTGCACTTTAAACAACCAATCGGAATGCGATTTGGTCCAAATTTGCATACTACATCTACCGCACTAACCAAGTAACCAATAAAAGAAAAAAAAAATTAAAGATCTCATTTAATCCAACTCAACTGATCTGAATTTGGCCAAACTAATTCAAATCCGATCTAAGTAGATGTGTTCAGTTAATGGAATACTATAGTGGACCCCAAATTATTAAAATTAGGTTAATTGTTTAATGCAGACCTAACCCAACTCAACCCACCTGAATAAAATATTTTAGGTTGATGTACATTGATCCGAATAGGACCTTGATTTGAAATAACCTTGACACGTCCCAAATTTTCGAGTTGAATTATCAGGTTGGCAAGAATGATCTCCCCTAGTCACGATTGAGCCCACGGACCCGTTGGACTACCCTTTTCACAAAGCCGTGCTCACAGAGGCCGGCCCAAACAGTAGCCATTATAAGCATGGGGCCGTTTTCAAGTTATTCTATTTGAAGTGGAAGACTGCTGTTGTAGTCGTCACCCACTACACGAGCTACTGAGTGGACACTTTCCAGGAGAATTTATTCGTCGGAACCACCGTGATCGAGCTGAAACCGCCGCCATGGCTACCGTCGAGAAGAAGCTACCCTTGGATCTCCTGGTCGACACGGATAGAAATCGTGTGATCTTCGCCGAGTGTGACAGCGACTTCGTCGACATCCTCTTCAGCTTCCTCGCTCTACCCATGGCAACAATTATTCGCCTCCTCGGCAATAAATCATCTCTGACTTCAATCGAAAACATCTACAGCAGCGTGGAAAAGCTCGACGAGAGGTACTTTCAGTACCCACATCGCAAGGAAATGCTTCTTTGTCCCAGAAACCAAGCTGGATTCGAATGCACGAAACTAGCTTCATCGACTACAATGATGAATCCGAGCCAGAAAAGTTCTATGCATGTCCTCGGTGTGGGGAATATAGCGCATACGCAGGATGCAGGTGTAGTTGTGGAAAGGATTTGGATAAGAAAATTAAATTGTGTAAACTTGATGATAATAAGAAGTCGGATGATGATGGCGTGTTTGCTAAGAGTTGCATAAAAGTCATCATTACCGATGATCTTCAGGTGAGGCCAGCATCAACGGGTGCTAGTCTCGCAGTCATGGAGAGGTTTGGGATCAGAGATGGAAGTGTTCTTGAGAAGAAAACCATGCACTTGGGCAAAGAACAGGTATGTTCTGCTCCCTCTGGAAAGTACAGTGATTTTTTTAGTTTATAACTTGTAAAAATGATGCACATGACTGATAGTTCTGTTGTCAATATATTTCCAATATATTGCAATCCAAGTTCACTGCGAAACTAATGATGTGCTTTCTACATATGCAATTGAAGATCAAGCTGTTCTGGTTTGTAGTTTGTCCTTGTCCAAATTTTTATCTTGTCTGTCTTCAAGGTTGGTTTGTGGTTGGGTTGTATATGCTCAACGTGATTTTCTTATTCAGTAAAATTCGTGTGCTTGATTGACTGTGTGTCTTGGATTTGCATTTTTAGGCCGAAAGCCTGTTTGTCTTGGATTTGTCTGTGTCTTGGCTGCATACGTCTGTCCTCCACTGACCGGTCCTAGCGGGACTCATGACTGGGATGTTGTTGTCTGTATCCAAAGTTGATGGACTGCACAACCATATATGTCTGGTTGGGATGCAAATATATGAATTAATGAACTAGTTTTTCAAGTTATTGTTGCAAGTTGAAATGATCATTTTCTTTGCAAACCATTGTTTGGATAACACTTTTCTAACGGGATGATTTCGTAAGAGGCCTATACTTATGTTTCATTTACAAGCCATTTCCAATGGCAAAGGGCAAAGACACTCTTTACAAGCTATTAGAAATTTCAGGTTGATCTTGATATTCCGCATCATAACTCGTTACTGAGTAAAAGTAAAATCATATTCAGGAATGTTATGACATAGATCGAATACCATCAAGACGATCACAAATACAAAACCAAAGGACACAAAGGCACAACAACAAGAACACAAAACGTGGTTTAGAGATAAAACTTATATCCACAGGCGAGAAAGAAGAGATCCAATATCAATTGGAGATTATCAAAGCGGCAGTGAACTCATAAGGGGATAAACCATACAAAGCTCGATACTAGGAAAATACATTAAGCTCCTTAGAACGGTCCGGTCCTACGTTACCACCACAAGCCTTAGAAAAAATCCTGTAATTTTTTTTTTAACTTGATTGGCTACGACAAGACATAAGTCGGGGCTAAAATGATTCAAAAATATTCCAAAGAAATCTCCGCCTTTACTTGAATTTCATCAAGCTTCAACATAAGTTAATGGAATATCTACTATCTTCTCCATAGAGTGTCCCATTAGGCACAACTAGAGATGCAAAAAAAAGCACGCGCCCCGTATCGCAACCCGGCTAGCCGGCCGCCCAAGCCGGGCTGGGGAAACCAGCCCACCCGCGCGGGGCGGGCCGGCCTGCGAGCAGCCCGCGCGGGCATATACTTTTTTTTTAAAATTTTGGCCGGCTCGGCGGGCCGCCGGCCGAGCCAAGCTGGCGTAACTAGGGGCGGGCCGACCCGGCCCACCCCGCATTTAGCACCGTGCGGGCCGGGCACAACTCAAATGCTGCGAATGTTAAACAAGCTATAGATGCTTCACTCTTAGGCATCAATAGTGAGAGGGAAGACACGATTTTCTTATTTTCTGAAGTTTAACTTTAGATACTCAATAGTTGAAGGCATTATTAGGACGATATATGGATTTACCAATGACGTTTGACCAAGTAGCTATTTTAGTTCACCAGTTGAGTAGGTTGTAAGACCCCTACTCTAGGTGCCATCGTTTGCCGACACTTCAGAATTCCTTGAGGATTGCTCGTACCAGTGTCCTTCTAGTGGCTTTTTCTATGATACTTATCTGTACGAGTTTGTCCCTTGAAGCTACTTCTTAGTGATTACTTTGTAGACAAATCGATGTCTTCAACAGTTATCTAAAAGTAATGTCTTTTCAGGAACAATTTTCATGCAAAGATAATAGTGTAAACATTCGTTTTTGCTAAAAGGAAAAGCAATTGATATCTTCAAATTTTTATGGTGTAAAGTTGGATGACATGGGAAACAGCCTCCTAAGGGACATGGTTGCGTACATCTTACCCCTCCAATCCTTGCCTCAACCGAACTACACAGGGTTGTTGTTGTTATAGTTGGATGACATGGCCATAACTCACCATGCTTGAGGCCGTTTTCTCATGAGTTCTCCTTCTGCTATAGTCTACCATTAAGGCCCTGTTTATATATTATGTTCCATACTCCCATCTTCTGAGGTTTTTATAAGGTTTATTTTTCATTGTCAGATCACACTTTTTGGTTCGTTATATCCACAACTGATCTGTATTCACTAGCTGAACTTATGGATTCTTTGTAGATAATCAAATTGCTGAAGAGATTATTGGTGTCAGAGATGCCCTTGACAGAAGCTTTCCTTGAAGAACCTGAGATATCTGTTGATGCTGAAAAACAAGTGATGATGGACATGATTGACACTAGACAAAAACACCATAAAGCACCTGTAGACGCTACGAACATTATGTTGAAGATTTTCTTAAGCAAGGAGATTAAGGGTATAGTTTATGCAGAAGTTGGAGGCAATTTTGTGGACCTAATATTTAGTTATCTCACTTTAAATCTTGGGTTAGTTGTGAAGCTAATACATAAGCACTCTAATATGCCATCTGTTACCAACTTGTACCAGAGTATTGAGATTTTATGCAGCAGTGATCACTACTTAAAGTCTGACAAGTGCAAGAGTATGCTCCTCTCAAAGCTGGCACCCTTTCCTTCCGGAAGAATTCAACGGTCGGAGTTTCATCAGATGTTACCAAGAGAATATTTTAGAGGCTTAGGTAATCCTCATATATTGGTTGAGCAGAATCCCAGATTACTAACTAATGCAGAGAAAAGTGGTTTTGTCAAGGGGAAAGCGAAGTTCATGATAACTGATCAAATGGTTGTAACACCACTGTCGACACTTTCTGGAGTGAGTATCATCAATAAATTGATGGTGCCCATTCACGATGTGGAGGAGGCAGTGGCAAGCATTGAAGAAATGGAGGTAAGCCTGAGGTCCTTTTCTTTGTTTCGTTTTTCTTTCTTTTTTTTCTTTTCATGTTCGGTACTGTTATTCCCCGAGGCATTTTTAGCTTTCTTTGAAACTTCAGATCGCTGTGTACTCCCAACTCAGGCTTCTACTGGTGGCACGGTCACAGTTAGGGGTGAAAACGAGCCTAGCTACTCGTGAGCAGTTCGGGCTTGAACTCCTTTAAACTCGGCTCGAATCTTGCCGGGCTATAGCCGAGTTCGAGCACGGATTTGAGCTACAATAATTAAACGCACGTAGCCTGAGCATCGTGTTACTCGCATTATTAGACTTGCGAGCCTAAACGAGCTTTCATATTTTATTCAAATATCTTTTATTACAAAAATTACTTAGGCGATTTTTGAGCACGAGGCCAACTCGAGCTCGGTCTCATTGGTGCAATCAAGCCGAGCTCAAAGCAAGCTCAAGTCGATTCGACTTGAGTTCGACTCAGTTGATACAAATGAGCGGAGCTCGAGTTTACGAGCTTGAGATTTTCTTAATCGAACCGAATTCGATCCTAGCCTCTGAAGCTCGACAAGCTCGAGCTAAACCAAGCAAGCTAAGCTTGAGCATAGTGGTGTTTGGCTCGAATCGGTTCGTTTTCACCCCTATATTGACTTAGTATTGTGCGTTTGCTTTTAACTTCTCAACGTGAATTTGGACCATTAAACATTGTAATTTCTGGTATGTATTGATTATTATGCATCCTATTGTGCCTTTTTCAGTATGTTATCTGTTAATTTCATTCTGCCTCTTCGACTTTCATTGCCGCAGGCTGTGAACATCCTGCGGGCTTGCTTATTCTCAAAAAGGGTACTCAGTGATGCTTTATCTCCTATGACACCAACATTGTTTGACGATAAATGGTTCGGCCAACTTCCTCGCAAGTCTATTGTCGAATGAAATTTATGCTTGAGCTTGTGTACATGTATTAAATGTTTTTTAACAGAAACTTTGTTGCTGGTTTCTATAAATATGGAGTTACCTGTATAATGCTGTGTTAGCATGCAACTAAAGCTACCAGGGATAATACCTGCGATGCACGAGTTTCATACATAACAAAAATTGTAATGAATAAGTTCTATTTATGTGTTATTATTTATATATCATGTTTTATTATTTTATCTTTTAATTTCTATTTTTAGTTACTCATTGAACTTGTTTTTGCAATTTTTTTCTTTTTTCTTAAGTTATGTATTTTAGTTTTTTTATTTAGATCAGATTGAGCTTGCTGTATTGCTTGAATTTCAAGGTTTTGTATAGCTTCTGCTGCTCCTCATGTAGCTCAAAATATTGCAAATGCTTGCATTATTTTGAAGAGAGTTGATCCGATGCTCTCATGCATATGGGACAAATTTAAAAATAAAATAAATTGCAATTATTTTTGGAAAATAATTTTAAGCATGAAATTTTATAATTTTTATGTTGAAATTTTTTTCAAACTAATACTTCTAAATAGATATTTTATAGCTCCAAAGTTTAACGAATTTAAAGTAAATTTTAAAATAATTTTAAAGTACGCTTCAAATCCGTTAAAATTTAGAGTTCCAAAACATCTTAGAAATATTATTTAAATTCAATATAAAAGTTATAAATCTCACCAAAATGTACAACTTTTATATTTTTTAATTTTTTCCAAAAAAAAAATTACAAATTTTTTTTATTTGTCCCATACGCCCGTGATTTTGAATAGCTCTTTATGGAGCTTGCTGGATATCCATTGCCATGGCTTGTCTTGAACTTGTTCATGCTGAGATGCTACTGCTGTGTGCGTTGCACTAAAGCAACCTTGTTATTGAAAAAAAAAGAAAAAGAAAAGAAAATTCAATACTTTATAAATTCGTACAAATTAATTTATGTGTTCTTAACTTAAACTTAATCCTAAACCGGATACATGTAGGTGTTCAGATCAAATAGACACGATGCTAGATTGAATAACCACCGTATTGTCAGTTTGTATCTTGCGTTCTTTGTGAGCAAACATGATTTCTGGATCTTGTTGAATTCATTGAAGTTTACCTCAACTTATTTTTTAAAAAATTGCTATGCTTTTCGCAAAAAACATTTAGAAATTTCCTATGTGCCACGAGGATCATTTTTTCATCACAGCAATTAACTTCCAAAAAGATTTCTTATATAATATTCTAGAGAAATTATCATTGTTTAAATTTTTTTTACAGCGTAATTGGCATAAAACCGAATCTATGAACTATGAAGAACCAATAATCCTAAAAATAAAAAAATTGAAGGAACCATGATATTCACCTAATCAGAACAATCTTGTAAATTATCCAAACAATCTTGTAAAATTAGACCTCCAAGCACAGAAATAACGAGATTAGATAGTAGAAATATAGACTGATAACAAATACAGATCAGAGCTATCATCCATAGCGGAAATTGGAACAGAGACGAACCTACTTAAGAGCTGGTGAACTTGGTAACAGCCTTGGTGCCTTCAGAAACCGCGTGCTTGGCGAGCTCGCCGGGAAGCACAAGCCTCACTGAGGTCTGGATCTCGCGTGATGTGATCGTCGGCTTCTTGTTATATCTAGCGAGCTTAGAAGCTTCCTGCGCAAGCTTCTCGAAGATATCGTTGATGAAACTGTTCATGATCCCCATCGCCTTGCTGCTAATCCCGATGTCAGGGTGAACCTGCTTCAGCACCTTGAATATATAGATCTTGTAAGTCTCCGTGCTCTTCGCCTTCCTCTTCTTCTTCTTGTCGCCAGCGCCGCCATCTTTCGACGCCGGAATCCGCTTCTCAGCCTTGGGTTTCTTACCGGCAGGGGATTTGTCCGCCGCTGGCTTCGCCCCCGTTGAGTCCTTCTCCTCCGTCGACTTTTCCGCCGCCGGCTTCTTCTCCGCAGGTTTCTTCTCCGCCTTGGGCGCCATTGATGCAGATCGGGCGAGAGTTTCAGATAGAGAGCGACGAAGAGATAAATTTCCGTAGGCTTGGTTAACAGACACGCGGTTTTCCCTATTATGTAAGGCTAATTTACGAGTGGATCGCCAAGCTGGACAAGATCTACGCCGTCAATATTCGAGTTTCAACGGGAATTCAAACGGTTATGATTGATTACAAGCAGCACGAACAAAGTAGGCCACTGCAATGCAGTTATTGATGCTCGTCTTTTATGTTCATATATAATACAGATTCCAAGCGAAAAATCAGATCAATATGATTTACATGACTCGGACTTGATACAGTATTAAATGTGTAATGCCACGTCATAAAGAAATAAACCTAATAAAAACAGAAAATTACGTATCAGCCCTCCTATTTTTAGTAAACTAGTAAATCAGCCCTTGAAAACACATTCTTAGAAAAATAATTTGTAAAAAAATAGAAGGACTGATCCGCAAAAACTTCCAAATAAAAAAGAGCCCGACCAGGTGGCATCGTGTGGCCAAATGTGGGATGGGCCAGGGCTCTCTACAAGAGGACTCGCCTACACCGAGGAAAGACGGTAAGACTCAAGTCGGGCAGCTTCAAACCAAGCCGAGCCTTACAGATCGTATCAACGCAATTAATCACAAGTCCAAACCACTCGACCACGATTTTTTCGAATCATACAAGACCGTTAGATGTATGGCATACCTTCACATTCGCACATCGTCCGCGCTTCCAATTACTTATTTTGATCCATACGACTATATAAAATCAAAAAATTTAAAAATATTTATAAATATATTTGAAAAAGACAGTGTATTACTCCAACTGGCAAACCAAATATGAACTGAACAAATCAGCTATGTTGAATAAAACAGTTTTCACCATATAAAGTGGATATTCAACTCCATGTTTTATAGATCCTGATTAAATGTTTAGAAACAACAAATCAACTAACAAAAAACCCACCACGGAACAATGTCTAATACAAATGACCAGTCGTTACAAAGGCGGCCTCACAACACAGGGGGTTCTAGCAAAACTGCGTTAATAGAAGAAACCCAAGACTTTTCCTCCGACGTTCTTCCTCCTGGCTTCCTCATGGTCCATGATGCCGGCCGATGTTGTCAGCACAATGTATCCAAACTGCAAAACACAGATTAAATATTTAAAAACAATTCAAAAAAAAATCCTTTTTTGAAATGGCTGTTCATTTTGAATGATCTTGATTAAAGTTAACCTGTCTGGACGGTAGAAGCCTAGCAGTCCAGTTTTCAATGTCCTTGACAGCAACGTCAAAACGGGGGCTGATCACACCGCATTTGTTCAGCCTCCCATTCAACTCAACAACAATTTTTCCAGATCTGTGATCATCAACATACTCGAACTCACCAATATAACCTGCATAAGTAATTACAATATTAGCGAAGCGACGACAAACAGAATGAGGGAATAGTTGCAGTCAAATGAAACGAGATTCACCATGCTTCTGCATGACAAGAAGAAACTTTATGATGACTTTGGATGATGGCCTGATCAGGACTTGCCTCTTCCCACGCTTTTCCGCATTGTACATGCTCTTAAGAGCATCATTCAAAACGCTGACTCTCACCATATCTGCATTAACCACAAACGAGAATCGATATTGCCTTAACTATCAATAACTTGCACAAAATGTCCTCAAGTAATGAGCTCAAAATGTCTATATCCAGTTTAATTCCCTCTTACAAGAGTTTGGTTTACTCATGGTTTTCGGTGCTAGTCGACACAGTCCGTGTCGGACGGTACGTGCCTGTTCCGACAGTTGTCCGCACGGCACGTAAAAAAAATATCATATTTAAAATTTTAAATTAATTTTTTATTTTTTATTTTTTAAAAAAATAACAAATATATATATCGGTACGGTCGGCACGTGCCGGGATCTGAGTTTACCGAAACTCAGCTCGACATGTGCTGTTGCACAAGAGACATGGTTTCCTTTACCAAAGACTTACTAAACAAATCCAATAGAACCTGAACCTCGCAAACCAAAAACCAAATAATAGATTCTCTAGAACTTCCAAGAAAATTCCATTAGTTTTAATTCCTGAAATGCAATAAATCATATAGCAGACAAAACAAACTACACCTAATAAAACTAACCCACGCGACTAGAGACAGCTTTATGTCATTTTAAAGGTACAGGGGAGAGTAAAACAAAAGATTTTCTTAATGTGTCTACTCCGTGTCATAGCAAATCAAGGTTTTTGTGCCATGCCGAGTCGAGTCTCGATAACTTAGATCCCGGCAAGTTCAGACCGTGCCAACGGTGTCGTGCCTACCATTCCAACATAAAAGTAAAAATTAATTTAAAGTTTAACTAAACGATTTTTTTTCGCACGTGCCATGCTAATAACTGTCGGAATAGGTACATCCGCGCCGGCACGTGAAACCATGCAGCAAACTGGGCTGCTTATGACCCATGATTTGCATCCATTCGTCTTGGGCCTCTTGAGTGTATTACAAATAAACAAGCTGGAAGTAGCAGGAATAATTATGACAGCCCCATGCTGATAAGAACGTGCATCGATTTTCTGTTGAGTATAAGTTCATGTAAACAAAGTCCGTAAGAATAACCATAAAAATGGCAGCAGATAGTAAACGAGGCAAGTGACTAATCATGATCCGGAAACACGTTTGTCTACTCCAAAAAAACGAGTGCGAAATATGTATTCTTTCAAGTGTCCTACTCTGCTTGATCTTCAATTAAATTGATATAATGTTAATGCAGGAAAGAGTAATTCCACGCTTCTCGTGTTCCTATGCGTATACAAAGACTAAGCCATTACAGTTGCAAGTTTAAGGAAAATTTGCAAAAACTTAATTATTATTGATTTACAGTATCAATAACTACAAATTCGTGTATTTCGAACTACATATATTCAATTGAATTCAGATATTACTTCATTTATACACTACAAGCGTTCAAATTTGACCACCACTCCAAGTAAATAAAACAACAAAAAATATGCAAGCCGATGAGCGATGGTAAGAAATAGTTGCACAGAGAACATCGAACTGAAACGAAACTTTCTAACTTAACCAGAACGTTTCTCGATCTGACAAAAAAACTTATCTATTGAAAAATATTTTCAAGCACGAGATAAATCAGAGATCGATAATCTCGAAGAATTCAGAGAGAATTTTGCCTCACCTGCACGCTGGTGATCAAACAATTTACAAGGTTCGGCGAGGGAGATACAGACACTTGTTAGGGTTAGCAGAGCCGGCGAAGAAGAAAATGAAGTTGCTATGGCTTTGTTTTTAAACTTAGACATGAGTAATATCAGACCGTCCGATTAAAATCACATCGCACGGCCGAATTCAGCAGTTGCCTCCAGGTATACATGGGCCTGGATTCTAGCGGAGATGGCCCATGGTCCATTATTTCATGCCACCCATCAAAATAGAGATATAATCGTAGATCTAATGCTGGTGCCAATCTCCATTTCTTAAAAAAGAAAAGGATAATTGCATATTAGTCCCCAAAATTTATATTTTATATTTTAGTTTTCGAAAATGCGCTTCTGTGCTGATATGACGCGCACGGCTAATTTGCGCGTTTCTATATTTTCAGAAATTGAAATATACGACTGTTATTTTTAAAAAACTGATATATAATTATCCTTAAAAAAATTGTGTGCCAATCTTCTCCCCTCTCAATTATTCCAACTTTCCAAGAAGACTTAACTCTATGTCTTAAGTCTCTTATCAGAGGCGTCAGTGGGAGTTCATGATTGGTATTGTCTCCGCATTTTTTTAAACCAAATTAACAAAATTAGAATTTATTTTTTAATCACGTCAACAAAATAAATATTAATATATAAAAACTGATTTAAATATATTTGTACGGTAGAGCTGATCTATCAAAACAGCGTGAAAATGTTCAAAAAGGATTCTAGCACGTGCTTTGCGATGTGTCAAGCGGTCGGTTTTACTTTGGACAATCCCATATTAGCTTCTAATATTTTTTCTATTCGAACAAATCAGTCCCTAAATTTTTTAATTACTTTTTAAACTTTTTTTAAAAAAATTCTTTTTTGATATTTATGCCAAAATTATTTTAACTATTATATAAATATTTTTGGATAAAACTTTTAACAATTAAAGTTGTAGATTTTGATTAGATATATAATTTTTCATATTCGCTATTTTATTTCAAATAGATATTTTGAAGTTTCAAATTTTTAGTGGATTTTAAAATTAATTCATTATCTCTTAAAATTTGGGGCCTCAAAACATATATTTAGAAGTATTTTTTAAAAAATATTTTAATATAAAATTTATAGATCTCATCAAAATTTAAAACTTTTATTTAAATATTTTTCTAAAAAAATATTTTTTAAACATATATTTTAGGAAATCTAAATTAACAAATAAAAGTTGTGTTTGATTTCAGCTTGTTATGCAGCTTATAAATGATAGATTATAAAATAATTTGAATTTAAATTATAAATTATGTTTGGTAAATTATCTTAATAGATAATTTGTAGATGATAAATTATTAAAAATTAATTTTTTCTCGCATACTATTAGATTATAATATAAGCTATTAGCTGCTGTTAAATACATCTAAAATGAAAGATTTATTAGTCAAATTTAAACTTTGGGACTGCTATGGAAGTCCCCTTTTACCTTTACCACGCCGTGCGTGCTTTTGAGAATCCACGCGGCCATAAGTTGTTGGCATAGAACGACTTGCCGCGGATCGCCTTGTAATTAAATCGTAGCCGTTCGTTTAACTTTCATCATCCAACGGTCCGATTGTACTTCAATCTCCGCGCCAAAGTTTACAAATAGGCGCGCTTTTTTTTGTTCCATCCGAAGATGTGATTGACTCAAACCAACAAGTACTCCACAATAACTCGCAGAAAAGTTTCGGAGATGGAGACCGGAGGGAGGATAAAGAGCGGCGCCGGCGGCCGGAAGGGTGGCGGCGCGAGGAAGAAACCGGTTACTCGCTCAGTTAAAGCTGGCCTTCAGTTCCCCGTCGGACGCATTGGCCGGTATCTCAAACACGGCCGCTACGCCCAGCGCGTCGGCACTGGCGCTCCCGTTTACCTCGCCGCTGTTCTTGAGTACCTTGCCGCGGAGGTAAAGAATTTCTCGAGTCTGTAGCTTTTTTTGCGTCCTTACAAACGCTTATTGGTTATTCCTGGATGATTTATTGTTGATCCGGAAATAAGAAGATAATTACGTTTTTAGATTCTGAGATTCCAGAATGATGTCTTGTTGAATCTTAAAAAAATGGATAGCACTGATCAAGTAACTGTGAAGGCTACTTCGATAAACTTTTGTTTATTGTATTTTTTGGTTTTTTTTAGTGATATATAGTCTTATTTTGTACATTCCAAGGAATGTTTTATTGTTCTCTATTCTGTGTAGCAGCTCGGTTTCGTGTTTCTTACACTCGTTTTAGCTTTTAGGATTTGAGAATGATTTCTGGTTAAATCTGAGAAATATGTTGCACGATTAAAATAAGGCCACGATGTCACAGTCATGGTATGAAAATTAATAAATCAATCTTAAATCAATGCCACCTTGATGAATCTCTCTGGATTGTAGGGAACAAGTTTGGAAATCTTGTAAATGAGAATCTGTAATTACCGCAGGTATTGGAGCTTGCTGGTAACGCGGCGAGAGATAACAAGAAGAACAGGATCATCCCAAGGCATGTGTTACTTGCAGTGAGAAATGATGAAGAGTTGGGGAAGTTGCTCTCTGGAGTTACGATCGCGCACGGCGGTGTGCTTCCCAACATCAACCCCGTTCTGTTGCCGAAGAAGACAGCCTCTAAGGAGGGTTCTGAGCCCAAGTCCCCTTCCAAGGCCGCTAAATCACCCAAAAAAGCAGCTGCTTAGGGTATGTTTCGAATTTGTACGAATCTATGGCATCTTATATTAGCATTTAGATCCGAACTAACCTTAGATGCAAGGGATTGTTGTGTTTTGGTTGTAATTTTGCCAGTTCCAAGTAAATCCCTTTAATTAGATCACATCTGATTGTGATTATGGGCTTGTTAGGATAATCAACATCATTGTTTTTTTTTTTTTTTTTTTTTAAATTTATTTTTTTTGTTGGATTTCAGTATGTGCTTATTAAAAAATAGCACATACCGAAATCCTCAGAAGAACTGTCAAGAATTTTCCATGTGATCCGTTTGCTCATGAGCAATGCTGGGGACCTCTAATTTAAACTCAAAAAAGATCTCAAATATCAGATGAAAGCATTTCCATCACAAGTCCTGACTTATAGATCCTACCATGGAAACATTTGGTGGAACTCAAGCCCGCTGATATTTATAGTTCAGATTTTGAGGTGTGAAGCATATAAAACATGAGTTACATGGAGTGTCCTATGATTTATATCAGTTCTTGAGCTTGTTGCAGTTAAAAAAATCGTTTACTGCAGCTTCCTTTTGTTCAGTTTTTTCATCTGATTTGCTCCACGTTGATGAGAAAAAAACAATAAACAAATAAATATAAAGGGCAATAAATGCAGGATCAACAAGTAGAAAATGCGTCATGAAGAAGGTAGAAATAACAAAGATCAAAAAGAAAAAAAAAAATCAGCAATTTAGATCGTGATTTTGACGACCATCCTTGCAGATCGGCTGTGCTACACGTTACAAAAAAATGCACATGGATGTGTTATGAAAGTTGGAAAAATGGGTTTTTTTTTGTGATCTTGAGCAATTTCTCTCGCAGATTATTTTATCATCCGTCTGGACCATCTCTCCTAAACAACAGTCCAACTGAATTCCTCAGAAGCTCTTCCCAAAACAAAGGGGGTTAACACAAAGCAATGAACTTCGAAATATATAAAAATTAGTTCATAAATTCTGACAAATTAGCCTTTGACTTTTAAATGTTTCAAGAAATCCCTCGTAGGAAGTTTAATAGTGTTCCAAATATTTATTTTAGTATTCTATAATATGTTTAGTATTAGTTGTACATGTATTCTAATATTTCTACTGAAGTGTTCAGAATGAGTTATTTTAGTATTTATGTGGATTAAAAAGTGTTCGTACAAGCTAAAAAATATGCCGATTGAGTTAAAAAAAATATTTTCATACAACGGTTTGTGTTGAAGTTTTGAGACGCAAAGGTTGTTTAAGCAGAACCCAAAAATCTAGCTCTTATCAGAGGAATTTGTCTTGTTTATGCAGCGAGAATACCTACCTGATCGAGTGAAACAACCAGGGATAAATGGAACACATTGATCATATCGAAGAAACCAATTCAAATTAATCGAGCTCATTCTGATGTTTGACAAAGCTCATTGTTTCAACTAAGGGGCTGTTTACTTCGCGCGGAAGTCTGAGAAGTGAGAAGTAGGAAGTGGGTGAACTGTGAGAACTGAGAAGTGGGTGAGAAGTGGTGTTTTGAGTTTCTCTGTTTACTTGAGATTGTAAAGTAGAGGCTGAAAGATAGTTTCTTTGTTTACTTGGGGTTGAAGTGAGGGCTGAAAGATAATTTTTTTTTATTTACTTGGAATTGGAAATAAACTGAGACATAAAAAATATAATATATTTATTTTAAATTTATATTTAAATATTTATATTAAATTATATATTATATCCTATATTTTGTATATATCTCTCATTTAATATCTTAGATTTATATATTATATTACACAGAATATGTTATATTATATATTTTTTTATTTTATAAAATATATATCAAATAAATTTTATATTCTTGAATATTAAAAATTATAAGAGATAAATTCTAAATTTTGAACACAAAAATATTGAATACAAAGATTTTGTATTGAATAAAAATTTACAAAAAGTTTATTATTACATATACATGTATTCACCGCCAACAGTGAACTATTAAGGATCGCATGAAAAAAATAAAAAATAAAAAAATAAAAAAAAATACAAATTGTACAAGTATTTCAACCATTGACTACAATGGCTACCAGAGGAAGGAGAAGAAATCGCGAGAACACATCAGAACTCACGCGCGGAAGACAAAACGAGTTCGCCCACTTCGCAGCTAAAAGCTGCGAAGTGGGCGAACTCAAATTATTATATACTCGCGGAACTCAGAATTGAGTTCCGCGAGTTCCCGCGGCGAAGTAAACAGAAACTGTGTTCTGAGTTCCGAGTTCCACGAGATACACCAGTTCCGCGCGAATTAAACATCCCCTAAGAACAGGGTTGAAAGACCTAGCATCTTCAAAGCTGAAAAGTGAACCATGAGCAGACTGTATAACATTAACTTAAGACATTGATTATTGGATTTGATGAAGTTTAAATCACAATTACAGCACCCATGGACCAAGAAGAGTAGACAGATGACGTGCTAATACTGTACAATGTATTCGTGATTGCAATTTAACAGATAATGTTGCTGTGATGCCCCCTATGCAAGATTGACACATAAATCAAGAAATAGTTTAAATTATTTTCAGCTGAAGCTGATGTACCATCTTTTTTTTTTCTTTTGAATAAAAAGATTAGATTAGCATGATGATATACTTTAGTGTTGCAAACCGTTAGCATGATGATATATTTTAGTATTGCAAACCGTGCGGGCCGGGTAGACTTGAATTTTAAAAAATAAAAAAATAGCTTATGCGCGCGCGGACTACCCATGCGCTCGGTGCGCGGGCCGGACAGCCCCATCCTAAGCGCACGGGCTCGTTTTCCTAGCTCGACCCAGCTAGCTGGACTGCGTACGAACCACGGGCCTTTTTTTGCATCTCTAATATACTTTCACAAATCGAGAATGAATTTGTAAATTTTGTTCTCGTGAAATCTTCTCAACCAAATAGATACTTGAAGTGGTTCAAAAAAATAAAAAGAATTAAAAAACAAATTAGATAATGCATGACATGAATTATTATATAGCATGTATATTATAAAAAATATGTTTATCTGTAAATTAATTTGCTACTGAATAATCGAGATATTTTTTGTGATATGTGATGAACAAGAAAAATAGATTTAATCATGTTGTACAAAGTAATACTTGAAATTTTTAAAAATTATCAAAGAAATGGATTTAATAGATTATATAAATTTTAATTCAAAATGTAAATTCTAGCAATTTATTAGATATTTTTGAACTTTTATAAAAATTTAAAAATATAAAGTTGTAAATACAATTAAAATCATCATTTTTCTAGTTCTTCACTATCACAAATTGTGTCCCGATTTTCTGATACCAAGCTAGTTTCTAGCCAAATATTGTGGTTAATAGTGGTGTATTTCGTTATTTCCTGTTAGAGCCCTATACCAAATCCTTCAACCTTTAAGTTAGGGCAAGGAGCCAAAACTGAAACGAGATTCATTCCTTTCCCGCGTACGCATGGATTATGCGGCAACAGGAGCACGCCGGGGAACCTCCTCGCCGGCATGCGTGGCCAAATGTGGCCGTCGTCTTCCCCACCAACCTCCCCAAATCCTACCATACCACCTCACTTTTATTCCCCTATAAATACCAATTTACAATCATACTCTTCTTCACCACAAATCAAGCAATACATACCCACTACAGATATATCTTGATTAAGCAGGCAGCCATGGCGAAGTGCTTCTCGCTAGTCGTACTCTGCTTGCTCATCAGCTTCCATGGCTCCCTGGCACAGCTGAGTTATTTCGGAGAGAGCAGCCATCGCCACTTCGCATCTCGAGGTGAGTGTAGATTCGATCGTGTGGACGCGCTTGAACCAACTCGTCGAGTTGAATCTGAAGCTGGTGTGACCGAGTACTGGGAGCAGAATAACGAGCAGTTCCAATGCGCCGGTGTCGCCGCCGTTCGCCGCACTATCCAACCCAGAGGCCTCCTCTTGCCTTCTTACTCCAACGCCCCTCGCCTCGTCTACATCGTCCAAGGCATGTTATTAATCCTGCTAATTCAGATTCACTAATATAAAAAATTTACTAACAATGAGTGTTTTTTTTTTTTGGAACTACAGGTAGAGGGATTATGGGAGCTGTGTTACCTGGTTGTCCAGAAACGTACCAATCTTTCCAGCAAAGTGAAACGAGAATTGCAGAAGGAGAGGAATACAGAAGGTACAATGACCAACACCAGAAAATCCACCGCTTCCGACAGGGTGACATCATTGCCATTCCGGCCGGTGTCGTTAACTGGTTTTACAATGATGCCGAGACTCCGATAATCTCCGTCACCGTCCACGACGTTAGCAACGACGCTAACCAACTCGACTCCTACCACAGAGTAACCCAACTAAGCTCCCTTTATAATTACCATACAAATACGAGACATTTTATAATTCTCCAGATGTAAGTTTCAAAATTTATATCACACCCATTAAAACTTATATTATAGATATTTTTTAAAAAAAAAATTTAATTATAAAGTTGTTCAGAAAAATAAAAATGTAATTTTTGTTGTTCATATGTGTGAAAGCTACATACTGAAGTAACAATCTTTCTGCAAATGATGCATGTTTGCAGAAGTTCATGCTAGCAGGAAGTCAGAAGAGAATCCGGCAGCCATTCGAGGGCCAGGAGGAGCGAAGCGTGGAGAGCTCCGGCGATAACATCCTCGGCGGTTTCGACGCAGAGATGATAGCGCAGGCGATCGGAATCAACGTCGAGCTGGCGAGGAAGGTACAGAGCAACAACGACGGAAGGGGAGAGATCGTACTCGTCGAGCGTGCTTTCCATGTTGAAAGCCCGAAAAGAATCAGAGAAGAAGAGGAGAAGGGAGAGCGCGAGTGCCAACGATCGAACGACCTCGAGGATGCTAACACCGTTTGTAACATGAAGATGAAGGAGAACATCGTTGACCCCGTCGGCGGCACCGGCGCTGACTTCTACACTCCCCAAGCTGGCAGCCTTACCAGCCTCAACAGCTACAAACTTCCCATCCTTCGCTTCATCCAACTCAGTGCCGAGAGAGGAGTTCTATTCAGGGTAATACTCTCTTTTTTTGGATTGAACAACTCATTTTTAAGCTACAATATGATGTTAGAGATATAATTTTTTACAATTAACAGTTAACCTAGCCATTAGAAGCTCATTTTAATAGAGAAAAAGTATTTTTTAATTATTTCATGTAGAATGCGATGCAAGCGCCGCACTGGAACATGAACGCCCACAGCGTGGTGTACTGTACCGCTGGGCGTGGGAGAATCCAGATAGTGGGTTACACGGGAAGGACGGTGTTCGACGGCGAGCTCAAGCGAGGACAGCTCTTGGTGGTGCCGCAGAACTTCGCGGTGATGAAGAGAGCAGAGCGCGAAGGGTTCGAGTGGGTGTCGTTCAAGACCAACGCCGTACCTGTAATCCACACGATCGCCGGAAAGACGTCAGCGTTGCGTGGAATGCCGGTGGAGGTGATCATGAACTCATACAGGATCTCGAGGGAGGCGGCGATGAGGCTCAAGTTCGGCAGAGAAGAGCTTATGATGCTGAGGCCACGCCGCTCGTCTGAATTTTAGGTTTGCTTGAAAGTGATATTTGGAAGTGTTTGTTGGTGGTAGCTGGAGAGGATGAGTTTTTCCCTCGTTGGTCAATGTATCTTCCTATATATTAAAGTTGAATAAAAGAGCTACCATTTTTCACAAAAAATAATATTAAATTTTAGCTTTAATGGTCAATAATCGACAATAACCAATGACAATTTTATTATAAGTATGTATTAAAAAAAAGGTTAAATGTCGAAAATTTTCGTAATTAAAGACAAGTAACTTTTTTCTCAAATATATATATATATATATACCACAAATAAAAGAAATTATAAATATGTACATGGTGAAAGGCCGGATAAAGGAATATCATCTCAAGCGTATTGTACATCATCGTAAGTAAAACAAAACAAAACTTAAACCGTGTACATCAGAAGATTAAACAAACAAAGAAAACAAAAAGAAGAATGAATAAATTAATGTATTTCTCCGTGCAGCAAAGGAACTTTGCCGACGAGCTGGGTCCCAAAGATCATGGTCCGGTACTCCCCCTGGCTCTCTGACGGCGCGACGTTCAAATCCAAATCCAGACAAGCTGCTGGTCGCTTACCGTTGGAGTTCTTCAACTCCAGTAATCCATGGTTGGTGGAGCGGTGGCGGCGCATGTGTCCGCCGAGCGCCTGACCGACGGCAAACTCGACACCGCATATGGAGCACTCGTGAGCCCTCTGCTTGGCAGGCGCCGCAGCCACCTCACCGCCGGCGAGCCGAGGCTTCTTGTGACTCGCACGGTGGCCGCCGAGCGCTTGGAACGACGGGAACTGGCGGCTACACGTCTTGCATTCGAAAACGCGCCCGCGCCCCGCCGGCGACCTCTGAGCTTCTCCTCGTGAAAGCATTAGCAAGAAATTAGCAGCGAGGTTGATTGTCTCCATTTCTCCTTCTCGGTCCACAAATCTAATTGCTGTGTTCATAAACTGCATATTACAAATGAGAAATGAAATGAAATGAATGAGACACAGAACCCTCAATGATGGTTTTATATGGTGGTTTAAGCGACTTTAAAGAGGCGCGCGACGTCGTAAACGAGGGAGGCAAATTGTCTTTGGCGGCGCCGCCCCGTGGGATTAGTCGTCACTGACTAGTTAACAGATGTCAGCCGAGCTAGATAACTTATAACTTATTATTTTGTATAATAGTTTAAATTTTTTTTTAATTAAAAATATTTTAAAAAAAAATTTTAACATCAGATGCACATTTTATCTCAGAGACACTTTTCGGTGATTTGTTTGACAAATTCATGCCGAACTTGGTTTCTACTTTTCAAATTAGCAATATATATCGAAGTGTATGCTACAATTAGAAGCTTCCAAATAAAAATAATTTTGCATACTAATCAAACAAAAAGCTCCATCTACTTCTCCGCTTACTTTCTAGCTACTTCCCTCGCGTAAGGGGACTTAAGCGACGCTCGCACACGAAAGCGAATTCACTGCCTCTGTATTCCTATTCCAAATCTATTTTCAAATTTTATATCTGCATAATATTTTTCTTTAACATTTCTATTTTTGTAAATTTTTTTTTTTTTTTGCTTAGAAATATTATTAAAATTATTGAAATAGTGAAAAATTTATGAGAATATTATGTTGACATATTTATTACATAATTTGTTGTAGATATTTTGATACAAATATTGGGACAGTAAATTTGCGTTCTTTAAATATCACATATCTTTTTCTCCATAGGGGGTTGTTCCACTACATAACTGAAATGGACAAAAGGTTTGGAAGTCTTTTCCACGAGAATTCGTAAAAAATGAATATATTTGCTCCTTTAATAGTAAATAAGCAATGTGTGTCATTTCATTTACTCATCAATCACATAAAATTTAAAAATGCTTATATATAGAGGAACTGATAAAAATACAGCTTAGAAAACGTAATTTTTTTAAATTTATGCAATAAAGACATTCTTATAAGAGATGCATTTTGCCCGATTATGTCAAATAAATAATTAAACATTTTCGGCTAAAAAAGTACAGACACATTAAAATTTTATCTCATATAGTGTCTGATACCGATCTACGGACACGTCACATACATGTTTGAAAAAAAAAAATAAGATCACGTGTGTCAGACACGTCGGACAGAATGTCCAATAAGCGATTCCGTATTGATATTTTTTTTTTCGTTTTTAAAAAATTTATATAAAAAAAAATGTTACGTATCCGTATCGTATTATGTCCTCCCACCTATAGTCTTATACGTACTATCTAAATTTCCAGCTACTCTTTAGAGCCTTTAGGACATCTCAACAAACAGAAATCCTTCTACTCTTTCTCAAAATAAATAAATAAATTAACATAAAGTCCAAATCCAGCTACTCTTTCTCAAAATATTAAAAAAATAATAATAAATCGAGCCACTCTTTGAAGAGCTGTAAGCCTGTAAGTACTAAAACAGACTAAACAGTGGTACCCAATGGCAATTGACAAACTGAGTTCTTAAAAAAATATAAAATAAAATAAAAAGAAAATCGAAAGTAAATTAGCTTCCTTAATTTAGGCACCCATGACGTCAACCATGACATTTCTAAAACATTGTTTGAATGAATAGTGGTCGTTCATTCACCAAAAGTTTGCCATTTCTTATAATTATAATAATATTTTTTTTAAAATTAAAAATTAAAGTTATAAATTTTAATAAATTTTAAATTTTTATATTAAAATTTTTTTTAAAAAATATTAAAATAGATATGTTGGGACTCTAAATTGTAACAAATTTTACAATTAGTATTAAAATTCTATTCAACTTCATTAAATTTTATAATTCTAAAATATCTAGTTATAAATTATTCTAAAATTTTTTTCAATATAAATGTTATAAATGTTATTAAAATATATAATTTGTATATTTATAAATTTTTTCATAAATTACTCCTTTTCTTAATTTATATATTAATAAATTGTTTGTTGCGTCCACCGACGCACTCTTTTATATGTAAATGATAGAATAGGGTTTGAAACAGAACCAGGAGCTGTACTGGTTGGAATATAAAAATGTTTTTATTTTTTTAATGTATGCACCGCTAAGGAGCAACCTAACTATATTGGATTAGCGGATTGACTTTAATTGTTGAAATTTATAATTTAATTCGAAGCGTGCAAATTATAAATAAATCTTTGTTTTTGGGAATTATCTGACTGAAAGAGCGAGGTCGAATCTAATAACTTTGGATTATAATTGATGAAATTACAATATTTATTCAACAAATCTTTTAAATAAATACAGTGGTTATGAATAAAGCACAGTGAATAATAGCCCATAAGTATTAATTATTATTATTTCTATAAATATAGAATAAAGTATAAACTGGAGTAGACAAGATGAATTTTCAATTTTAAATTATTATTAAATATTAGAATTTCCAAATGGGTTGCATGTTTCCAGAAACATCTGACTCAGTTATGTTGTAATAAGAAAGTGACTCAAATATAAAGAAATTGAATGAGGCAGTGTTAAAATTGGCCTTTGTTTCTAGTTAAGACTCAAGAGAGAGTTTACGTATGATACCAATTCATATTTTACTAATGAAGAAGTCATCATATGTCATATTTTCATTCAAGCATGTAAATATATTTGTTTCATAGTAATTTTAAGTCATTTAACTTAGTCTTATATTATTTTCTAAAATTATCATAAAAAAAAAAACTTTGCAAGTAGCCGCTAATTTTTATACAACCACAGTTATAAATAAATTTATAGATGATATCGGTCATATTCCACCAACCGAAAAATTCAGTCTTGAATTTTGACATATCCTTTAGGAATATACGAGTGATAAATCTTGACATTTTTACAAATAGAGTTTGTGAGTTCGAAAATGAAATCCACCACTATATGAGATAAAAGTCTCGCCATCGATCCTGAAAGCGTGGGATTAGCATCATATTTACTTATAAAAGATGTTGACCTAGCTAGCTAGGGACTAATACCTTCGAAGTCCAACTACCTAACGGCCAATCACCAACTACCTTCTAGAACAACCCAAAAAGAAAGGCAGGTAATAGGTTTGAATTTAAATCGAATCGAAATTCAAAATATTCCCACAAGCAATATATACAAATCCTCCATCACCTTAAGTCAAGCTTGGCAGCCAAAAGAGAAAAAGGAAAAAAGACAGTTGGTTCAATTACTTCCTGTATTTTAAAAAAGTCCTGATAGTTATGATACAATTAGAAGTAGATGTTATATATCGGCATATATAATGCATACATTGAGATGCACATAATGTGGTTATGATTGTTTCAAGAATTATGATCCTGATGAATTATACACATCATACAATTTTATTTGCATAAGAATTAGTCATGGTCCTGATTAATAGTATTTTTGAAAAAGAAATATATGAGTGATGACAAAATATGTAGCATTAGTGCAATAATTGGTTGTGGCCAATAATCTTTACCTATAAATTTTAGAAATAATTTGTAATTATTTTTGATACATGCTAGCAGGTGCATTGTGCAATAATTGGTTGTGGCCAATAATCTTTACCTATAAATTTTAGAATAATTTATAATTATTTTTGATACATGCTAGCAGGTGCGTTGTGTATATATATATATATATATATATATATATATATATATATATATATATATAATTTCTCTAAAAATGTTTAGGTACTGTGGATAGAAATGTCAAATAGAAAACATGGCCTGCACGAATAATACGGGGCAAACTCGAGCTGCACTACATAGGCACCCTGGATCGAGCTAAAATTTTCAGCCCGACTAACGGCTAGAAAGGCTTGCACTATTTTTATTTTTATTTTGAAGGTGTCGTTTGAAAGTAGTAGATTGGCTTGCTTAGCGAGCTGCGAGTTGAGCCGAGCCCCATGTACAACAAGTTTAGCCAAGCCCCCGTACAACAAGCTGAGCCATCCTGACCTGCACCATTTTAGAGTGTGCTGGTCCGACCCCACTGCTTGACATCTCTAATAGTGGGACATATTTGAATGGTCTTGTCTTTTTTGATAAATCATGAGATGGCAAACACATCCACGGTGCTTCATTCAATAAGTAGCTGCATGATTGGATAACATAGAATTTCCACCTAATTTTTTCTATAAAAGAAAAAAAAAGCTTCTATAGACGTACTTCTCTTGCTTGTTCGCCAGAGTTACACCAACGGATGTGAGCATATCGATAGCATCCGTCCGCTTCTGCACAAAATCGAAGTATTCTGAGAGCTCTATTCACTGTATAGTTCATGCATGGTGAATGGTGATGCCAAGTTTCTATGGATAGTTCAGGCCTTCGGCGACAACCACACATATGAATTCAGACATGCATAATATTTAGAGAGACATCTTGGGAAGAATTTTGGGGAGCTCCAGCAATTTTTAGCAGGAAAATCTGTAAACTACTACTATCACTTTACCTAGCAGTATCGGTAGATTTTTATAGGGACGTCTCTTCAAGATCTGGAGAGTCACAAGACTCAGGACACTAAATAAGTTATAAGAAGGGACCGCTTAAAAGGAGTACCCTAAAATGAATGAAACCACAACCATTCTTTTCCAAAGTTCAACTATTGAAAGGGGTACCCCTAAAAGGGGTACCCTATGGCTCCGAAACTTCCACCTGTACGATCCTGTGGGGACGGTTGGGCTCAACATAGGACCTCATGCTAATAGGCACAAGTTTGAAAAGGGTTAGAGTTCACCTTCTCCTCATAATTTCGATTTCTTTAAAAGTTTAAAAGAAAATTAGAATTCGCATAATTGAGTCATTGTAGGGTGCTGTAATGAATTATACTAGTTTTGCATACGTGTGATGGGATGTAAGTCATATGTATATATATATATATATTAAAAAATTTAATTTCTTATATTTTTTATATTTTTAAGTCTGTGTTATTAATAGTTATTTACTAAAATATTATATTTTATTCACACATGTTATTAGATTAAGAATAAAGTCATATTCATACATAAAAAATATTAGTGAAGTAATGTGAAATGGTGGGTGTGTGTGTGTGTGTGTGTGTGTATATCTATATATATAAAATTAAATTCTTATTTAAAAAATTAATGTTATATACAATATAATATGACTTTTTATACTAATATTTGTATTATTTTATGAAATTATTTGATAAAGCATTTATGTTCAATATAGACATTTTATATCATTCAGATAAGTTATATAACTTTATAAATTTCAATCAATTAATATAATTGAAATGTGATCATCCAATTATATATATATATATATATATATATATATATATATATATATATATATATATATATATATATATATATATTAGTCTTATCAATATCACCAAGAAAGCATCAATTGACAATTCAAGGGCGAGGATTTTAGCCGATAGGTCCATCGGCATATCAGGACAGAGTAGCAAAAGTGAAGCAACGTGAACGAAGTGGATCAGAAAATTTAAAGCATATATGATAGCGAAAGATGGAAACAAAGAGAAAGATGATAGAATTGTGGGCAGCACACAAAAAATTTGGTGCTCGGCACGTCATCCTGCTCGACTTTTTCATTGCTACTAATTAACTCCTTTTATGTATGCAAGCTTTGCGTCTTATCGAGTTCGATTCTCTGATAACCTCCATGCATGCAGTGCATTCATAAACCCTAGCTTCGGATTTCTGGCCTGCATCTGTTATTGCATGGCCGATATATCCAATCAGCACGTGTCACTTACTGTTGATTTAGTGCGATATGTTTTGCTCTAGTGGTGGATAAGTATAATTATTATTATATTATAATTAATAACTAAATGTCGATGATAACGATGATAAGTAGGAGGTTAACTAAATTAATTAAGGCACTATTCTTAGTATATTACTCAACTTTCTACAATTGTACCTTTTTATAAAAAAAAGTTTGCTCCACTTTGTACCAGACGAAGCAATAATCAGGCGACAAAGCGAGAAATTATATTTCACACGGATCTCATTTTACATGCCCATCAACAGGGCCTTCTCAGATGATAGGCTTATATTATGGTAGTTATTAGTACGGTACAAAACGACACAGTATGTGCCTTTAAAGTATTAAATTAACTTTAATATTTTATTTTTATATTAAAATATAAAAATAACAAATAATATGTTATTTGTTATATAAATACACAGCATTTTATTTGTTATTTTATAAAAATAACAAATAACATGGTCGGTACGTACAGTATTATTAGCACGGTAGTTAATATATCCTGAAATTTGAGCTTAGCGAAACTCGACTATCCATATATCTGGATCTCATGCAATAGGGTGCGAACAGATCTGGATCTTCGGTTGATATATTATAAACCGCATTATTCTTCCTGGATCAAAGTTTTTACGTTGCATCTTCCAGGAGTACTTTCACAACACATTCTACATCAGATCCATGCACGCGTTGGCGTGAGACTTCCCAATCCTCATGTATATATGTTGCAAATTATATAAAAGAAGAGGAATATTCTGATGCACTGTTGATAGCCGTCAGGTCGTCAGGAGTTCCTAAAATAGCAATGCTTAATATATAAATAAAAAAGATAATCGGCCATAACTATTTCGGTGGAAAATTTCAAGAGCCTAATTCACTGCACCAAAACAAAACCTTCACGTTGAAATATGTTACTTAGTAAAGGGGGTAGCGGATGTGGTAGGGTGGCGTCTCAGAAAACGTTCATGTTATGGATTCGACTTTCCGTACTGTCAATATGAATAAAAATTCCATTTGCAGGTACATATTCGCACCATCTCACATGCTTTGGGTGGCATCGACCGGAGATCAGGCTAGGATAGTCTCCTTCCATTGGATACGAGCTATTACTGTAATGGAAATGTGCTAAAAAAATATTAATTAGTAAATCCACAGATATTTCATGAAGGTTCTCCTAAGCAGACACGTACTGAAGATTAGGGTTTACTATATGCATCTCAATCTATGTGTAGGTAGCTGGTGCTGATAGTGGATTAACTGTAGCTCCTACCTGGGACCATAAGATATACAACTCCCATGATAGATTAGTGCGAGCTTGTCATAATCCCACCATTATCATATCAATATCAAGTGGAACTACGTGACATCACTTCCCCATCTTCCAGCTCTCTCTCTCTCTCTCTCTCTCTCTCTCTCTCTCTCTCTCTCTCTCTCTCTCTCCCCCCTATAAATTACACGTTCACCTCCATCTACCTCGATACGAAAAGTATAGCAGAAGAGAAGAAGCAGGAAAAGAAGAAGAAAAAGAAGATGGCGGGGGTGATGAAGAACGAGGAGATAAGAAAAGGGCCGTGGACGGAGCAGGAGGACGTGCAACTGCTGTGCCACGTCGGGTTGATCGGTGATCGTCGTTGGGATTTCATAGCCAAGGTTTCAGGTTTGAGGTGTGGCGGGGGAAATTAACCATAGGTAAATCATTACTTATGAAAAAATCAATATAACAAGCTCCCACTCGAATTAACCATCTTCTCCATGGATTATATTTTTTTTCCCTTAGGTCTGAACAGAACCGGGAAGAGTTGCAGACTCCGTTGGGTGAATTATCTCCACCCTGGCCTAAAGAGAGGTCGTATGACACCCCAGGAGGAGCGCCTAATCCTCGAACTCCATGATCGCTGGGGAAACAGGTAGTTTAGCTCGTTCCCTCTTGTGTACGTGCACTACGACAAAAATAGACTTCAACGACCGAATTTTCCCCAGCCGACCAAAATCGGTCGGTAAAAATGATATTCTCCACCAGCTAAAATTCGGTTGCTGAAAGTATCGTTTTAACTGACCAACTATAAATCCGTCGATAACTTATAGTGACCGGCTTGGAATCGGTCTCAGAAAGTGAGACTTTCAGTGACCAGTTATAAATCAATTCACCTAAGTGGTGCTTTCAACGACTTCACTTTAATTCTTGCATGCTATCAGCGACCCAATTAGCAACGCTCATTGAAGGTGGGCAGATCGACCTAAAATAGAGTAGTATTTCTGATGTTGAGTTTCATATTTCGTATATACAGTATGTTTAAAATATATGTTACATAGATCTTTGGTTGGTAGGGTACTTTAATCCGAACTGTGGTAATATGCCCGATAAAGTTTTATTTTTGTGCGTAGATGGTCTCATATTGCGAGGAAGCTACCCGGCCGTACAGATAACGAAATCAAGAACTACTGGAGGACACTTATGAGGAAGAAAGCGCAGGAGAAGAAGAAGAACTCAGATAGTCATCATTCCTCATCATCTTCCACTTCTTCAAGTTCTTCTATTCTTACCTCACTAGCTATTTACAACAATCAAAAAGCTCCAGCAACAGCAACAGTGGAGAACAGTTATTATCATGAAATAAATAGTGCAAATGATCTTGAGAGCTTTCATGCATCAGCAGAGTTGGAATTAGAAGGAATTAAGGGATACCCTATGGATCAAATCTGGAAGGAGATCGAGACGTCGGAGTCGGCGGTGAGCGGGTTGGGCTTCAAAGGGAGCATGAATCATTTGTTCTCTCCTGTGTGGGAATATAGCTATGTACCTCTCTGGAAGATGGATGATCCAGAAGACTTGATCGGTCTATACTCAGCCTCTCTCTGATCAGCTTGCTTCTGCTGATGATTATGTATTTTGTTAACATATATTAAAGTGTTGGAGATAACTATTAATTTAGATTACAGTAGAAAGTTGTGTGTTTGTTTGTTTGTTTTTGTAAAGATTGTGTGTGTGGATCTAATTCGTAAGTTTCTTTTTTTGGTTAAATTATTTGCATATTAATCAGCAAAAATTTTTAGAATATCGGGAAATTTCATATCCACCTGACTGCTACAAAAAAAATAACTAAATTATTAATTATTCTTGAACGCCCCTGATGGCCATTTCCCAGCTAAGTGCCTCAAAAAACTAACTATATAAATAATTAACAAGAACGCAATCACATTTTATGTTGTATTTACTAGAGAGAAAACTCCAACGGATTTTTGTTTTTTAAATTACATACATAAGAACACTACACATGGACTGGTTAATATGTGATTAAGACAGCAAAAAATCTATTAGAATATAAGAAAATAGCAGAAATGTATTCTGCAGTCTTTTTCGATTATTTTTTTTCGACAAAATGGACAGTGTACTTATTCCAGATCACTCGGCTCTACCAAAAAAGGACTATGGCCTCGACATCTAGGCGAAGTTTTCCGTCACACTTGAGATCGAGGACGCATGTGCGCGCTACCGTCAAGCTCGTTTAATTAGAATCTCAAACTAACATGATAGAATTTCAAAACCAAATAGGAAAGGTTTCTAAGCCCTCACCTATACGTGGTCTTTGTTATCACCTTTTGAAGAAATGTAGGAAGTCGACTATCAAAACTGTAAAAAATGACCTAGAAAAATAAATTTTTGGTTTTTTTTACTACCTTTGGAATATATATATATATATATACCAAAGTATTCTTATTTGGCTTTTTTGTAATATTGTTTTTTATTTGGCTTCAATAACTATTTTTTCATCTTATTTCATCAAGAAGATGTCGGAAATGAACATCAATATATGTTTTTCAAAGTGGTCGGAAGTGATTTCCGGATACTTCCGTGAAGTAAACTGCACTCGCTATCGTTCTCTTCTCCAATAGTTTCTGCAGCAGCAATGATAGATGCAGCTAATTAGATCAAATTAACAATTTTAATTAGTGGCAGAAAAGGTCCTTTTATCTCATGATTTGTTTGGTAAATGGATAGCTTATCTTCAATTAAATAGCAAATAAGATCAGATTATATATGATTAATATACAAAGTGTTTTCAGAGTCAGAAAAGCAAATCGAAGAGAAGTCACTGGTTGGATTTGTTGCTGTGAAAATAAAGCATATACTGATAAGGTAGCAGCAGACTGCTAGTCCGCATCTCAAACATTATCAGTTTTTACATGTGTCTTTACTTTTCATATATATATATATATATATATATAAAATAAAGTATACAATATATAATTCATTAGTAACATATATAAAATTTAGGGAGAATTATGGATCACCCCTCTGACTTGTAAAATCTAATTTTTTAGCCACTCCAGATTTAGATTTAAATAATTAACCCTTATTTTTCAATTTTCTTATTTTTTAACCCTAATAACTACCATATTTTAAATTCTGACGAAAATACCCCTATTATTAATGTTATATTTTTTAGAAAAAATTATGGATAATCTCATATACTTCTAAAAAAATATTTTTTAACCCCTCATTTTTTTAAACTCAATAATAATTTTTTTATTTTAAAATTACTTATTTTTTTTCACCCTTTTATCCTTTAATTGAACACTAATATCCATATTAATTAAATCATTAATAATTTTTTTAAAAAATTTTCATAACCTTCGAAACCTCCGGCGCGGCGGCGCTGATTATCGTTGACATATCGCTATCGCGATGTCACCACTCTTAGAAAAAGCGATGACGACTATAGTGGAGAGATCGTGGCGGGGATGATTGTGACGGAGACGATCGAGGACGATCTTGGCGGGGAAGATCGACGACAATCTTGGCGGGGACGATATTTGTAAAGACGATCGTGGCCGGGACGATCTTGACGGGGATGATCGTGGCATGGACGATCATGGCGGAGATGATCTCGGCGGGAACGATCTCGGAGAGGACAATCTCGGCAGGAATGATCTGGATAGGAACCATCTCGGTGGGGACGATCGTGGCGGAGAGATCGAGAGAGAAGGTGCGCTAATCGGTATCACTGTCGGAGGCTTTAAAAAGCTTAAAGACTCATAAATAAATGTTAATAGTTTTATTTGTAGGGTTATTAGTGTTTATTTAAAACACATAAGGGTTAAAAAATAAGTAATCTTAAATAAGATGTTTATTATTGAATTTAAAAGATAGAGGGGTTAAAATATAATTTTTCAGAAAAATTGAAAGTTATTCATAATTTTCCGTAAAATTTATCACATAAAGTGGGCGCCCAATTTTATGGGCTTGGAGTTTATTAACTTAATATTTAGCTATAGATTTGAGCTTTGGGTTTATGGGCTGCTTGCAAGCCAATCTACAAAAAAAAAAAAAAAAAAAAAAAAAAAAAAAAAAAAAAAAAAAATCAAAAAAGAGTTGTTTTCCATCTGGTTTGTTAATTAGCAGGTCTATATGTTAGATTTAGGAAGAGAAAAGTATTTCATAAACACAAATTTGAAAGTTTTGTAATCCAATTGGCTGATACTCATATACAAATTTGATTTTAATTTCATAACACAAGTATTTCACCAAGTTAATAAATGAATGTAATGTCAACAACATTCGGATAAACCCGTAGAGGCCGCGCATAGATGAACCGATAGACCTCCCATCTTAAAAAGCACAGATAGGTCTAGCGAGCCACCGGCTCGTAAAAGGGTGAGCGGAACTGATTTTGCATGCTAAGTTAGTCTAAGGCCGAAAGTGACCACGGATGAGCGTCCCCAAGGTAGGACCCTCTAGTCCGAAGTACCATAATATTCTATAGAGAGATAGGTTTTACTTTGAACAAAGGGGGACTTACGTATCAGTCCCTCTTCTCAAATGCATCAATAAACTCCTTGTTTACAATCCATTATTTTCTTTTTAGTCCCAAATGTCAACATATAAGTTTTTTTTTTAAAAAAAAAAAAATTTGAATACAAAAGTTATAATTCACTTTTTTTTTAATTCAAAGCGTTTTTTTTTTTTTAAAAGACTTCTAAATAGATCATTTGAGACTCCAAAATATTAGCAAATTATATACTAATCTCTTAAAACTTTGGAAATTTAAAGCACCTCTTAGAAATATTTTGAAAAAAAATTTTGATACAAAAATTGTAGAGCAAATTATCTTTTTTTTTTTAATATTTAGTTTTTTTTAAAAAAAAATACTTATATAGTTGCCAAGAGATACAAAATTCGAGATAGGGTTTCATATGCAATTATCACTTCAACAATCAGACCATGAGCTTGTTGAATTAGAAAATAGATCTTTGAAATTGACTCACAATGGAAAACAAAGTGGGGTTACATTTACATTCACGATATCCCACTTCAAGGCATGCACATAAAAAACGCAATATATAACACCACATATTATAACACATTATGATCCAATAATTAAGAGGAAGGAGACAACAGTACTTGGATCTCCACCATCCATAACAACATCACCAATTAACTCTAGTAATCAGCGGTAGGGATCCGCTCGTGTGAGTCCTGGCCGATGTAGAGAACGTCGTAGACGACGGCGGCGATCGCGGCGCCGATGAGCGGGCCGAGCCAGTACACCCAGTGGTTATTCCACGTCCAGCTCACCACCGCCGGTCCGAACGACACTGCAGGGTTCATGGATGCACCGTCGAAGGCGCCGCCGGCGAGGATGTTCGCTCCGACGATGAAGCCTATCGCTATCGGCGCGATCACTCCGATGTTACCCTTCTTGGGGTCAACTGCGGTGGCGTACACCGTGTAAACCAGTCCGAAAGTCATCACGATCTCGAACACCACCGCGTTCCACACTCCCACTCCCGACGACAACGCGAACGCCGGCGTTTGCTGCATAGAAAATCAAATTATTATTGCAAAGAATTATTACAAATTCTCTCACGTTGTGTACTTACGAGGCCACCGGTGGAGAATTTGAGGAGAGCACAGGCGACCACGGAGCCAAGCAGCTGCGCGATCCAATATAGAATCCCCCGTAGAAGCGAGATATTGCCGCCGAGGAAGGCGCCGAACGTGACGGCGGGGTTTACGTGGCCTCCCGAGATGTTAGCTCCGACGGACACCGCCACAAAAAGCGCAAATGCGTGCGCCAGCGACGCCGCGATCAGCCCCGCCGGCGTCGCTGCTCCATCTCCGGTCAGCTTGTCTTCATTCGTTGCAACGACCGACCACAAAAGTAAGTTTGTCAAACGTAGTATGCAATACAAGATTAAGAATTTAGGTATATTGTATATGCGCGTGGATTTTATCTACTGCGGCAGCTTCAAAAAGTGAACCGATTACACTCTAAATTTTTAATAATAATTAAAAAATAAATAGAAAGAGCTAGGTTTACTGATATAGCATAATTTAGTGCCATTCTGAATTTAGTTGGCAAAATGAAAATACGCTCCTCCGTCAAAATTTTACAGTTACTTCATGAACAAAAGATTTAGGTATAATCTTACTGAAGGCCATGCCGGAGCCAGAGCCAGCGTAGACGAAGATGAGAGTGGAGAAGAACTCGGCAAGCACCGCCTTCAAAGCGTCGGGGTGGGTGGCCTCGCCGGGAGCACCGACGGCGATCCGACTGATCGGCATTTCAATCTCTTATCAATTTCTTTGTCTACGAATATTCTTCCTGATCTTGGGAAGAGCTTCTGAGTTTATAGCGTTTATATACTAAGTGAGATGAACGGCTGTGGAACCGGCAAGACAAAGTAAGTGGCGGGAACACTGCTCACTGGCCGCGCCTCCTAACCAATTAGCTACTGCCACGTGTGGCTCGATTGGCTGTGGGCGCCGACCAACTGACGTGCTCTCGCAGCCTCGCTTGTCAGCTTCTTCGGCCGTCCCTTTGATGTAACTTTTAAATTTCTTTTTTCATTATTCAATTTACGTGTTTTCAGAATTACGGTAATTTTGCATGATTGAATTGCAATGAAACTCGAATTTTGGATTCCATTACGTTTTTATGCATTTTATAATATTTGATTGTTATAATGGAAATATATGTTATAACATAAATTAGTAGAAAAAGGGGGTGTGAGTTACCGATTATTTATGTGTCTATTTCTAAATTTAATTTAATCTAATGCAAATAATCAAAATGGACAACCACCATTCATTTCTGTTAAAGAAAAATAATTTTTTTTTAGAATGATAACATTTTTTTTGAGAATGATAACAAAAATTAATATAGATGTAATAACAAAAATTAACAACCTTACGAGGATCCTAAGTACTAAGAAGAGCTAGAATTTTGTCCATATAAAATTTTCATATAAGTTCTTCAAAAAAAACACTCTTATATATGAAAAGCTCCTTTGCGCACGAAGAGAAGCATTGTGCATATGCCGGCTAATATAATAAATTTTTATATCTAGTTGATAAAATGAAAAGTCGAATCTGATATAATGAGATTTTCTGAGACCTACTCTATCACGATGACACCCCACCACCCGAGGTCTCAATCACCTATATGATGCTTGAGCTACTTATGGACCTAGAATTTAATTAACCTTTTGTTTTGCTTTCATTTTTTAGCTTTGATTGTGAGTGATTGAGAGCCTTCCAAGAGAATAATTCCTATATGCTTGAACTACTTATGGAACTAGAATTTTTATTTATTTATTTATTTATTTGGCGGGTTTTGGGTTTGAGTTTGTGAACGATTGAGCGCCGACCATGATTGAGCGCCGACCATGAGAATAATTTACATTCGTGACACTGGAACGAAGCTCGGCCACAGGTTTAATGGTGTGTTTGGTAGATAAATTGATTAATTGGTTTAAAAGATATTTAATTGCTTATTTAAGTTTATTTTGTGATTATATTAGCTTATCTTTGAGCATTATGATAATACCGACTCTAACCATCACACTAATCTCATTATAAAAAATAGGACATAGTTTTTCTTTTATAAAAAAATACATCATTTGATTTTTTTTTCATCTCGGGGAAGTTCCACGGCTCTAGGGCCTCATCTAAAGTCGCTTAGTTGGATACTTTAGCATGGATTCTGCCTCTCACGTACGATGGGCTGACGTGTCGCTCTCTCTCTCTCTCCCTCTCTTATGAGAGAGGTAGGCTGGTTATTAATATTAACAGTTAGTAAGTTAGTCAACTAGACATAGAGGAGATAGATTTTTACGTGGTTAAGCTAATAATACAGTCTTCGTCCATGGATGTAGAAGAACGCTCTATTAATGACGTTATAAGGTTATGAGAGGATTTATGGTGGCATTCTCCTGTGGATAGATAAGAGATGTTACATAAGTAATTGCTCTAAGGGTGGCACTTTCTCTATTTTCTTTTTTTTTCTTTTTTATTTTATTTATTTTATGATAATAAGTGGCACTCTCTTCCTTACCCACTTTTTGTCTGTCTGTTTGTCTCCATCCATAACTCTAAGATTCTCAGACCATTAGATTCCTATAACACCTTTTTCAAGACTCTTCTTCAGATTACCTTCTCTTGGTGGCGGATGGGCGTACTTATACCGCAGGTTGACCCTCCCTTCATTAGTTTTACCTATTAACTATGATAAGACGATTGAAAAAAAAAAAAAAAATTGAGAATGGTCGATAGCCAATCATAGTGCTTCGTGGTGGGCTACCTTAATTTCTTCTGATACACCGCGATACCAGTCATCCTAGGATTAGATCGTTAGGTGGCGAGGTGACACCAGTATGAATTGCACACATGCTAAGTTGCGCGCATGAGTAGATCTCATTCTACCTCCGTGCCTAAGTTTAGTGTGCACCAAAAAAAATAAAAGTTATAAATTCTGATTAGATCTGTAATTTTATGTTGAAAGTTTTTATATAAAAAAAAAAAAAAAACTTCTAAATAGGTGTTTCAGGACTCCAAAATTTAACGGGTTTCAAAAATATTTTTTAAATCCACTTCAAAACCGTTAAATTATGGAGCCCCAAAATATTTATCTAAAAGTATTTTTTGAAAAAAAAAATTAACATACAAGTAACAGATTTTCACAAAATATACAACTTATTTAAAAAAAAATTAAAAAAATACTTCTAAATTGATCTCCCAATTAGTGAATTTCTTGTTATGCCGGCAACACTCTTTATACTTTTTTGAGGATGAGAGACTTCCATTCCTGCAACTATGATTAAAATCGTAATTCTTTTAGGCGTCAAAACGGATTCATAAGTGTTATAACCGTCGCACGTGGAAGAGTCACATATATGAATAGCCTACACGTCGATTTCGTAAGTCTGAAGTTCAGATGACTAAATCGAACTGACGAGGCTAGACTTACTGAGGTCCCTCTTATCACTGCGATACAAACCAGGCTTGGTTATTCTATTGCGTTATACAGATTATGAAGAGTATGATTAAATGGACGGGTAAAGTCGTTGGTGTGGAAAGGATGACTAAACAGTCTGTCTATTTTCGCAACAGGGCCTCCGCCCGCTGCCCAATTCCATAGAAGGCTCCTAACTGGGCCCTATTTTGAATATCTATAAAGCCTATGAATTATCAAGCTCTAGCTATATAGATTCTAATATATCTATATGATAGCTTATAAGAGGCTATGAAAAAACTTTAGAAAATTACGTTTTCTTATCTATATTATTATTTTGCTAGCAGAGGAGGATGGTGACTTCCCCTTCTCCCCTCTTCTTTTGTCCTTTTCTTATCTATATTATTATTTTTTTTAAAAGATAAAATCTGTAGGGGTAATGCTGAGTGCAGCGGCATATTTACCAAAATATTTATAAATTTGAATTATCAGAAAAAAAATTTTCAATATTAACATTATAGATTTTAATAAAATTTATAATTTTTATGTTGAATTTTTTAAAAATACTTCTAAATATGCACTTTTGAACTCTAAAATTTAATTAGTTTAAAGTTGATTTTAAGCCCCCGTGTGAAGCTCTTGGGCTGGCACAAATGTGTTCTTGGTCACTTGAAGAAATGGAGGGAATGACTTCTTTAGGTTCTCTCTTGGCCTACCAAGATGTCAACTTCTCTTTTCCTTTTCCAATTCCAAATCTTCATCAAAATCAAGAGGTAATCCCATATTCTCTTCCTTTTCCCCCTTCATATTCTTGAAAATTCAGAAGATGGGGTTTCCGACTACAATTCACAAAATCTCACTTGAATTTCCAAACAGAAAGTTTCATAATTTCCCTTTAATTTGAATTTCCTAAGAAAAAATAAAGTAATTTTACTACTATTTGTGGAATGCAGATGGTGCAAGAATTGAACCAGAAGCTCATGTGGACAATAATGGAGTTAGAATCAGAACGCATCAAATCCAAGGAAGAGAGAAGATTAATGCAGGAGAGAATAGATGAGCTCGTTCTCCTTCTAAAGTTCTTAACTCAAGAGCGAGACGAGGCCAGAGAGCAACTCCATCTCCTCCAGACCGAGCTTGCTCACCAAACAACGGCAGCAGTTTACGATTACTCTAGCGTACTCTCAGTCCTCCACCCAAGCACGCCGCCAGCGAAACCCAACGCCGTCGGCCGTTCCGAATCAGACAATCTCTCCGCCACCTTCGGCTCCTTTATCGATGCCACTGCCGCCGTTTCCTCGCCGGAATTCTCCAACGTTCACGTGGCCGACACTTGTGGTGACGTACCACAACAACAACAGCAAGCCATGCACGTGGACACCGAAAGCAACGTTAACGTTAACGGTATAGCGACTGCTTCGACGAACTGCAGCATCAACGATAAAGCGTCTGCAGCGATCGAAGCGCTGGCTAAGCGGCCGTTACCGCAGAAAGGGAAGCTTCTGCAGGCGGTGATGGATGCTGGACCGCTGCTGAACACGTTGCGCATGACCGGATCGCTGCCACGGTGGCGCAACCCGCCGCCGCTGCAGCCGGTGTCGATACCTCCGGTGGTGGCCAATGGACACATGCCTAAGACTTTCGGGCAAAGAGACAAAAAGAGTTAGTGAGGAAATAGGAAGCCATGGAAGTCAAAGTCCTTGGTCTACAATAGATTCTACATTTAGAGTTTTTTGTATGTAGATTTGACTTGTTATCTGCACATTGGTTTTAGAATATTTGTCAAAATATATTTTTATAATTAAAAATTATCAAAAAGATACTTTTAATTTAAAATAACCTTTTTGTATTTCCTTAATTCTTATAAAATTATTTTTTTTCTTTTTAAACTACAAAAGTTAAATTGACAAAAATGAACTCTGAATTATGAATTGATAAATTTTAACAAATACCCTTTTTTTCCCTTTAGCTTTGACAAATTTTTTAGATGTTCCGATAGTAAGAGTAGTTGGTTGAAGAGATGGTTGGGTAGGTGGTGCTCCAATATTTAGATAGAAGAAACAATTGTATAAAATGGGATGAAATTTCTTATTCCTGTTAAGATACCACCAGTGTATATTATAAGTAGAAAAAAAAAGAGGGGGGGGGGGGGGGTCGCTCATGTTCCATTTCTAAGGACTCGAGCGTACCCATTTGATCTTCCACAAACCAGAGCGAAATCTCCAACAGATTTGTCTCGAAGGTAGGACTGTGAGCTCACACGCTCGTCCTTAAGCACTTGGTGCACGAAAACATGTTTTGACCAAAGTTTACCGTACCGTACCGTTTCGAATTTCGATAAATTCAGATCTCAAGACGTACCGACCGTACCGATCGTGCCGATAATAAAATATTATTTTTATATTTTATATTAAATTAAAAAAAAAAAAATACAAAAATAAATAAAAAGAAAAAGAAACAAAATAAAAAATGTTTAAAAAATAAAAAGTAATTATAATACATTTTTAAACACATTTATAAATTATAAAAAAAAAAGATTCAAAAAAAAAAAAATAGAAAATGGTCCGCGAGCATAAATCAGGTCCGCGCGCGTTTAAAAAATAAAAAGTAATTATAATACATTTTTAAACACATTTATAAATTATAAAAAAAAAAAGATTCAAAAAAAAAAAAATAGAAAATGGTCCGCGAGCATAAATCAGGTCCGCGCGCGTTTAAAAAATAAAAAGTAATTATAATACATTTTTAAACACATTTATAAATTATAAAAAAAAAGATTCAAAAAAAAAAAAATAGAAAATGGTCCGCGAGCATAAATCAGGTCCGCGCGCGTTTAAAAAATAAAAAGTAATTATAATACATTTTTAAACACATTTATAAATTATAAAAAAAAAGATTCAAAAAAAAAAAATAGAAAATGGTCCGCGAGCATAAATCAGGTCCGCGCACGCGCGCGGACCACAACCAATATAGGTCACGCCAACAGTGTCGTCTTCCTCACGGCAGCGCCGCGAGGAAGACGGTGAACAGTAATTTAGAAAATATAAAAAAAAAAAAAAAAATAAATAAAGAAAAACTGGAGCCGCCGGCTCGGCACCGTTCCGGTGCCTAGCGCCGGCTCCGGCACGTTTCGGACGGCACGTCGAACCTTGGTTTTGGCATACGTTTCGGGGGTAACAATAGTGAGTCAGGCTACCATCTCATCCCGCAATTGTAAAAATATCACAAATAGTCAATTATCAGGAAATGCAGCCTTAAAATGACTCCGTTCCGATCTACATTCATTCTAGCCTACACACAAATGACATCTAACTAATATCATCGAGCAATAATCCACGAGCATATGAACGAATGAATAAGATTTACAATGCATAAAATGCAGTTTTTCTACGGAAGACAACAGAATTTGACGTAACTGAAGTGGTGAAAGGCCCACCTTTAGAGCTTCATTCTTTATGTTCTATCAGACTCGTGCAATTTGTAGAAAAGTTGATTTGAAATCCCCATCTTGGCCCAAAAAAAACTAGTACGCTAATCCAATGTTTGCTATTCCTTGCTGCAAATAAAAACTGCAACAGCATCGGAATAAGTGATGGTGAACGCAGAGGCTCAAAATACTTCCAAGAGATGGAACGTAAGCTTATGTAGGGGTGAATATATATATATATATATATATATATATATATATTATATATAAATATTATAGAGAGAAAGAGAGATGATAATCTCCTCTCAAGAGAAGCAGGCTATATTCATATGTGGTAATTTTCGATAATCGGAGTCTCAAAGAAAAGGAACAGTTAAATATGATCTTGGATATGAAAAATTTTAGGTACCAAAAGTTAAATATGCTCTCTCTCTCTCTCTCTCTCTCTCTCTCTCTCTCTCTCTATATATATATATATATATATATATATATATATATATATATATATATATATATATATATATATATATATATATATATATGACATCAAACACAAATTGAAGTTTTAAATACATTTTAGAGGAATCACCTGGAAAAGGGGCTAGCTCCGAGCAGAAATATCTCATTTTCCAAGTCCCTCACCCATTGACAGACTCTATTGCATGTCTTTATGGCCATTGACTGTGGATTAAAATACATGTAATTTCCGCCAAAGAAAAGGGATAAAAGCTAAAGTTAGGTATCTACAATGTGAAAGCAGCTCAACACTATATTATGTCAGGTACTTAAAATTGTTGAAAATAGCATTCTTGCCAATAAAGTGCATCTCCTGTAATATAGTTCGTAAACGCAACAGCTCCACTAATTTTGTTAAGATGCCATTAAAAAAATTAGAATATACATTTACCACCTCCGAAGAATATGCAACTTTTAAATAGCTATAATTAGAACATCTGCTCCATACAAGACCAAGTTTTGTTAAGCACTACACTTTTACCAGGATTTTCAGAAGGTATTGTATTAGGCGAGGATTGTTGGTGGCTAAACAGATAGAGACAAGCTCCCACTCCCTTATACCACTCGACTACAATTCCAACTAACTTCCACCTAGACCATAATGCAGTTGAAAGCTCCTGTGCTAATAATATCTTTCAGCAACTAGCATCACGCTTTAGACCTAATATATGTAGGATTTTCAGTTTACTTTGAAAACCTGATAACTCTGAACTAGTGGAATTCCACATTTTTGTTGATTCCTAATAGTTTAATCAAATAAAACAGTCAAGAGTTACATCAAGAAGCCTCACTTGTAGTATCAACTTGCACATCTAATGTCAAATATTGGCATCATAAACATGTAAGAGAACAAGACATAGCCATAGATTTCGATTGTATATGTTCAACATAAAAAGAATATACTTTGGGGAAAATAAAAGAACCTCCAACCTTGTCAGCAAGTGGATCAAATGCCGCATAAAGTTCAAAATCTTGTGTGATCCAGCAAAGAAGAACTGTCAAATGTATCAATTGCGAGGCAAGTTCATTACAATAACGAATAAGAAAAGACGACAAAAGCTATAAAAAGAACAAGATAGAAGAACATAGCCAAAGCCCAGAAGGATTCTGTTTACAAACAAGAAACTGTCGTAGGTATAGAAGTGGTTGAGCACGAGGTTTCAGAGTTATACAGTAATAGCAGAAATCCATCACATTTTCACTAAAGCTATACAAACTTCATTTCATAAGATATCGAAAGACTGAACCTTAGAATTTCTTTAGTATGACACAGCTATCACTAACTCAATGAATATTCTCAGTTCTCATATTGTCTGCTGCGCAAGTGAAGATCAACAGTTGCGTTTGCTTTAAAAACTGAATTCGAGTTGTGTTTATATATTTTTATTATGTACCGAATAAGAATAATTTATATAAATTAACAACTTCTCACCGTAATTTTCATCCTTTCTAAACTGGGTTTTATGAGGCCCAGTTCCTTTATCATGCATAGATGCATATAACTTTTCGTAGGCCCTATACAATCTGCAAGAATATGACAAAAGCAATAGGAGTATGGTTAAAAACGAAATGTTCTTTTTTTAAAAGAAAAAAGGAGAAAGAATAACAAATACTATAAGACATCTTCTTTCTTGAAAAGTAACATACCTCTTCTGTTCAGCAGAAGAATTTAATGGAGACGAGAACTCTGAGGACACATACTGACCAAGAGTGATGCTGCGATATATAAAATGCCACAGTCCAGCAGGACCACCAAGGCCTACATCTGAAGGAGATCGAGCTACCCTTTTTTCTCGACCCAGATGAGGTGCCCGAGATCCAGATCGTAAAGAAGAATCAAGTGGTAGATCTTCAACATAAAGACCACCATCTAGCACAGATCTTTGAACTTCACTGAGGACATTTGATTTTAACAGGACACTCTCAATACGCACCCTGTGAATTAGCAAAAAGAAAAGCCTCAATTATCAAGAGAGAAAGCATGACAACACAGATAATTATAACAAACTGCAAACAATAATCTTATAATGAAATCCTAACAGATGCATCTTTTTGGCATCAACAAAAAGCAAAAAAAAAATCATGAATTCATCGAAAAAAAAAAGTATTCTTGCCTACATGGAGCTCCTATGAACAAAAAGCAAGATGGGAGGCTAGCTATTCACCTGCACTCTTTGAGATGATAAAAGGAATCCTGGCTTGTGGACAACAATATCAAGTACGTGTCTGCCTGCATAATACAGACGGCTAAATTAGCTATTACATCAGTAACATAGTTATATACAGAAGCATCATTTCCCTATTAACACAACAACGCACTGTTAGCTTTTGAAACACAGAGACTAAACAGATAGCTCACTTACATCAAGATAGTTGATATAAGCATACAAAAATGCCATTGCATTGTATTCGGGTAAACAGATAGGAGTGAAAGATTCAGACGCCCTGCACAAAGGTACAACCTAATTAGTATAAAACCTGAACAAAGAAACATTATTTTGCCCTCTTTACAAATTGATGGAAGTATCTTCCATAGCAAATAATATACAAGCAATAGTTATTTAAAACCTTTTGTATAACAATTAACATTTTATTTAATTCACCGGATGGAGTAAGCCCGGTGGCGCACTGGTAGGAGTTACCTCCTCCCAGAGCACTGGTGTGGATTTGAATCCTAGCAAAGACATGAGGGAAACAACCTCCGCTACTAGCGGGTATGGGTGCATACGCCTAACGCGACCCCCCCCCCCTACAGGAAGGTAGCTAAGAGATATGCAACGGCAAAAAGGCTGTTTATTAGAACCCTTCCAAACACAACAAGATACTTTGAGCTTTCAGCACAAGCAGGCTACACTCTGGTCATTTTCAAAGTATTATCTTCTATTACAACACCATATGTCATTTCCATGAATTCAACATCACATATACAAATTCACAGTAAATTATTGTATCCTTGTTTTAGCAATATCGAAGAAGCTTACCTAAAGGATTCAGACGACAAGATAAAGTTTGAGAACAAGAGCATATCATCTGGATGGAGAGAGGCCTTTTGTGCTCCAACAAGACTAATAACCTGCATCATTACATATACAAAGCATTTCAAACTGGAATAAATAAAAAGAGAAAACCAAATATTATGCATCTTGATAAACATTTCCGGAAATCTTGTCCTGCAAGTCATGCACAAGCGTCTGAAGATTCATGTTGTCTAACGGTCATTCTTGGCATCTCGAAACAAATGTTATATTAGAGATGGCTACTAAAATATGTAGACCTTGCACATGTCTCACCAGTGCCCCCAACTACACCACCGTGTTAAAACTATGGTACAAACCTTATGCTTGCACATTAAGATTGCAAATAGAACCCCTGAATCAGCAACATCTTGCAATACAGCGGTGGCAGCTTGTCTCGTTGTATAAGCCAGAGGAAGGCAAGTGTATGCATGAAGGAATACAGCAGCGTTCCTGGAAAAGTGCAAGAGCAAACAGATTATCAATATTTCAGCCATAAGCTTGGTAGCTACATCAAAATTAATATTTAAAGAAAGAATAGAGCTAGAGTTATTTGTCAAAAGTGTAGATAACTATCATAAATAGATAAACCTAAGTAGGCAGTTCGTATCTGTCAATTGGCAATATATATAACTTTCAGTTGCACGCTCTGTGTTTAGTTCTCTGTTTTAAATATCAGGTTCTCAATCAACCCCAGTAAATGACAAAACTTCATACTAGCATTTGGAAAGAAATGAAAAAACCAAATTAGAGAGAGAGAGAAAGAATATAAAGCACTCCAAGAATTCTCTCCATTTTCCAATTTGCTTTGCAAGAACTGCCACCATAAGGTGGTAGAATATGTAATATCATCCACACGGCTCCAAAGTAAATAGATATGTCGAGAATAGGTGCATCAACATACCAGTGCCCATTATAAGCAAATATATCATGTTCACATGTTTTGGGACGCGTCAGATGGCTTAGAAACATGTGCATAAGAAAGTCACATACAGTAATTTTGGCATTCCTCTCTCACCATGTATGACTATGTATGCATTAAAATTTAGAACAAACTAAATGGTAATCAAAACCTACCAGACCTTGTTCATTTATCCTCAATCACAAGATGCTAAATCTTCTCAAGTTTCATTGAGCAAAATGTTAGCCTACATAACACAATAACAATGAAGAAGACATCCATGAAATATTTTACTGATGTGCTAAATAGTATATGCGTTTACAAATACTACTGGAGCTCATACAATCAAATCCAATGCAAAGCAGCCAAACAAGAATAATATCTAATTTGTTTAAATGCAAGATAAGAACATCGAGTAGCACAAACCTGTTGAAGGAATGGATTAAAGAGGAGAAGATTGCACCTGTTCCTCCTAGTAAGGGTGACATGTCAAACTTTGAATTTTTCTCAAAACAACGATCAATAGATTTTGTTAGGATAAGTAGCATCTGCAGTTGCAGAAGTAATAATCAGAAAAGCGTTAATCACTAACTCTGCAAGTTGGACAGATAACAGCAGCAAATGATTCATGGATCCATAAATCATTAAATAATATCCACAACTATTGGTATAACCATCGGAGGTACCTGACCATAGATGAGTTCTAATTGTCCCCTCAATGCATCATATGGCTCTTCAGTACAGCTTATGCAGACTAGATATATCGGACCTTTCACAAGAAAAACCACCTGAACATTACAGTCCAAAACAAGATAATTGACTACAAGAGCCACAATCAACCTAGAAATTTGGAATTAATTAACTATGTCAACATTACATCCGAAACATGATAACTGTTACAAGAGCCACAATCAACCTAGAATTTTGGAATTCATTAACTATGTCATCGCTTAACCACTTGTACAGTTTATGTAATAAACCATACTTGCTCTATGTATATATATACCACAATATAGCTAGCATATTTTAATTGGTGAATACTAAATCGCAAACTTAATAGGGCCACTTTATTAGAATAATATGAAAGTTTGTGATGAGAATGTTTAACAGTATTTAGTTAATCCTATAGTAGCTACAATATATGATCTATAAGTATGAGTCATTGCCTGCCACTGCAATGCTTAGTCATCATTAATAAAATGTTTTCCACTACGAAATCTACTATTGTAAGAGAGCTGGTTTTGTAGCCGTCAATACGGCCTAACAAATTCTACTGTTTGTTGAAGCTGATTGTAGCTGCATTTGCCCATATTTATCCTACCCCATAACTCATCAATTTTATCACCATTCCTACATCCTTGCCAAAGATTACTTCATAATTGTCTGTACGTGCTACCGCTCTCCCGCATGTACAACACACTTTCTTCTTGGTTAAAGACAATCTTCGTGTTCTTATTTTATTTCTGTTCAAAAGCAAATTCTCAACTTCCACTTTATTTCTATCCCATGACCGAGCTGCGGCTTTTTTCATTTCTTTCTACAATTAATTCAAGCTCAGTCTTCTAATGATCACCTTTCCATCATATAAAGTTTATTTCTCTCTATCAGGCCAGAATGTTGTTACTGCCTACTAAACTCATTCTTCACACACTTTCAGTTTTCACATTATTATTATCCTTTTACATTCTCTTTCAATTATCTATGGCTGTGATTGCTAAGCTCTGGTTACTCTTTTACTTTCCTCATACTTCTAGCATACTCTCATCTTCATTTCATCTTTACTTTCAATCTTGACCAACTGTTATTGTTATTGTTATCGGTACAGTTGCTATTGTTGTTAACTTGACCAAGTCGCTTGGTGGTGTTGATGGACGACGGAAGTTCACTCTAATGCTTTCATGTTTAAGCTTTATCAATGTTCACCAACGTATTATATTAATTTGTTTGTCCAAACTTAAGGTTCATCGACAAACTTAAATTTGCGGGGGTATTAAGAACAGTTTACTAGAATATTAGGAAGGTTTTGTGTTTAGGAATCGTTTATTAAAAAAAATGGGATAACTACATATCAGGTACAATCTTTGATCTATATATCTATCTACACACACACACACACACACACGTGTATGCGAAATATTTTCCTCTACCAAATCCATTGAACCTAGCTCCTTCAAGAAGCACTAAAACTGAAGCCAATAAGTTAAAATTGGCATAGTAAAGATATTTAATTCATATAGTACATACATTAACTCAATGTTGTCAAAGGCGCAAGGCGCACCAAGGTGCAAGGGTGGTCCCGCAGCCTAGGCGCGGCGCGGGCCTTATTAACGCAAGGCGTGCTGTTTCCTTAGATATAAATATCTCCATAAAAAATACAAATTTAAACCAAAATTGTCATATAAAAGATCAGAACAAGCCTATTAGCAAAGATCTTACACACATCAAAATACATAGATAAACTTCTTACATCATTCTTAACTCTTAGCTCTTAACATATGTATAACTTGCTAATTACCTCAAATTTTACGGAAGTTAGCTTATTGATAGATTCTGGACAAACCATATTGGAAAAGCACATAGTCACATCACATGAACATGTTGACTCAAAGTCTCAAAGTGTAAAAAATGATGAATAGCTAGCTTGTTTGGAGATGTTCAATAACGAACATGTTCATTATGAAAAACTAGCTCGTCTCCGGCCTTCGCCGTCCTCTTCCAATCCAGCTGGCGTTTTGCTTACGAGAAAAATTAGGGATTTTTTTTTTCCTATTTAGCCCACTGTAGTGAGTAAGGAGCTCTCATATGGACTGAACAGTAAGCTCTGATGGTTTAATTCGGTTCACATAGTTTATAAATGGGGCATGTTCACTAGGCGCAGCAAGGCGCGATAAGGCTGCGCCTAGTGAACGGGGGCCTTGCCTTGTTCTTGGCGGGCGCAGATTCGTGTTGCGAGCCTAGGCGCACAGCAAGGCGCGCCTTGGCGCGCCTTTAACAACATTGATTAACTTAGGATAGAAACTACCATAAGGTCCATACTTGTTGTATCCATAATATCTGAGAAATGTGTGGGTGTGTAAATAGACAAACCGCTTGCTGAAACATCAGAATGGAAAGTAAGCTAACCTGGTGTTTTCCTGCCTTGACAAACTTAACACAGTCTCCTCTGAAAAAAAAAGAAAAGAAAAGTAACACTAAGCCAAGATACTCAATGGTAAAGTCAGTCCTATTATTTCCTAGCACATACCCCAAATTCATGGGATAGTGTTTTTCAGTTGTTGTCCAAGACACTCGTAGGAGCTGCATACCCGTTCTCCACAAACGAAATGATGGCTTGCAAGGTTGCTGAAAAGCCAGCTAGCTTATGTTCATCCCCATATCTACAATAGAGTTTAAAGCTTCCTATAACAACAACCATAAGAGCCCACAAGGATAAAACATAGGCAGCATATAAACCTCGAGTATATTGGCTTCCCGGAGTTGCTCAAGACGAAGAAATGTTTTTTGCGCTTTCTCCATGAAACAGAACCATCATCCTGCACATACAAAATATGTTAATATCGGACTGGTGGCTCAAAAACTTTCCGCAACATCAACCAAAATGACCACAAAAAGTTATACAGCACTCTTTGACAAAAACCCAAGCTACCCAATTTAATAGTCATTAGATATTCATTTGTAATTCGAAAAGTCATGTTTGATTCAATCGTTATTACAAAACCTTCTTGAAATGTATACCTTACAAGTAATTGTCTTTTAGAACGACAAAGTATTCGATTTAATTTACAGTACAAATGATTGAACAATTGCAATTTCCAATCTGCTTTCACAATAAAGACGATAAATACCTCATCTCGATGCTGTTTGCCGGCAGCCCAATCATCCCTAAAGCTCTCACCATCCTCGGCCTCCTCAATCCCGCTCGTCGCGCCACTACTTCCGCGCTCGCCGGCGTAACCGCTGCTACTGGGGCTGGCTGTCGGCGCTTCCCCGTCCTCTTCCCCTCCACATGTCGCCCGCTCCACCGCAACACGTGGTGTTCCCTCTACATCTCCCCCGACAGATTCCGAGCTCAGCACAACCATCGTCTCTTCCGCCTCGCCCTCCCCCTCATACTCTTCGATCTCGATCCCGTCGCCGGTGTAAAGCTCTGCTGCCGCGGATCCATTGCTGGTAAGCCCACCGGCCAAGGATAACGAATCTTGGCGCGTGGACTCGGCATTCGGCACAGATTCGGGATCAGAGGTGGGATTGGTTTCACGGTCAAGCTCCGAGGCCATGGCCTAGGGTTTGGAGTTCGGGAAGAGAGAGAGAGCAGAGAGAGAGAGGCCGTGTTGGGTAGTGAAGATGTATGTCTTGATGTACCGGTCGGTCGTTCGTCACGTGGGTCGAAGGTCGGAAAAGGAGGGTTTCCCGGTGAGTGGCTGTAATTAGTTGCTAGTTGCTGCAAATAGGCTGAACGAAATTTCCCCTCCACACCAAGGTCGAAATGGTAAGATCAAATCCTCCGAAAACAGTAGTCATAAATTTGAATTATAAGTATGCATTAAAAAAATTAAATTGATAGATAAATTTTGGAGGAATTATATATCATTCCTCGTTTTCTGAGAAGTTGATCAAAACAAACAAACGTCCGACGTGACAGCATACACGTACTACCGTATATTTTTTTAATTTTCAGATGCTGATTTGCTACGATCCCTAAAAATAACGGACTGATATATAATTTTTATAAATTTTTAGCTGAATTAGTCAAATAATGGCTGAATATTTTTTAGTATTTTATATTTAGATCGAAGCAGACGTCTGATCGGAATTTTACTTTCTAATCTTTTCAGCTTTAATATTTGCTGAAAAATTTAGTTTGAAAATAATATTCAATAAAATAATTATATATATTATTAAAAAAATTTACCTTATTCCTTAAAAAAAAAGAAAAAAAAGTTTGTAACCATCATTTCATATAATTTGTGCTTGCTTTAGTTAGATGAATTTAACATTGTTGACTTAAACTTTTAATTTATTTATCATTAAAACATTGTTGCAATTTTCGTAAATTCAAAATTATTTTAGTTGAATTGAAGCGATAATTAGAAGAATTCGTAGAGCGATAATATTTAAGCCGCGGGATAACTCAAGCCTAATAATAAAGAACTGTTTTCATAAAAGACTTTGGCAATCAAATTGTTGCTTAGCTACGTAGCTTCATTTTGATACAAGCCTGCACTCCTATACAAGCATGTTCTGTACACCATATTTTCCATAAAACGCAGTGCTATTAAGTTAGAAATTTTGATATGATCTATAAGTTTATAGTTGAAAGTTTAATCATCATTTAGACATAATATTTGATATTTTTTCAAAAAAAATTTAACTATAAATTTGTGAATCACATCAAAATCTATAAGATTGTAGTTCAAACTCTTCTTTAAAATACTCCAAATTTCAAAATATGTCAAAAAATCGATACAAATTTTATATAATATTTCAAAAACTGCACAATTCAGATTGATGATTTAAACAGTCAATTTCATACTTCTTGCTTTCTCATGAAGCATATGAGCCGCGTCCGGCCCGTTACCCTAAACTATGAATAGACGAGGACTTAACTACCAAATTTCCCACTCTCACACATTTCTTTCCAATCCGTTGCCAAATGGGCTTATCTTGCGATTCACAATGTGACGATGTATAGGCAATATATCATGCCAATGGTCTTTTCTATTTATTTTGACAGATAAAATTTTATTGGTAGCTAGATGTGAGTTCCTTTAGAAACTAAGATCAGTATACAACAGTTAGTAACTGTTATAAGATATCATATCACGCTAATTTCTCATTGTAAACATGAGATTGTATTGAACAATTATCCAGTTTAATAGCAATATGTTCTAGCTGCTCGCGCTTTTTTTTTAACCAGTAAAAGTTTATTGACTTGTATCATCTTTTCCGAAGACACATTGTTATCTAGATTTTGGGATGCCCTTGGCCTTGAAAAGATTAGAATAATGAAGAGTTAGTGGGCATAGTCCCCTTTTTGGACCCCCCCCCAAGAAAAAAAAAAAAATTCATTTCAATCAATATAAGAAGTACAGGGAACTTCATCTATGGTTAATTAAAAAACAATTAACACATGGCGTCGCCCGGACTCGAACCGGAGACCTTCAGTGTGTTAGACTGACGTGATAACCAACTACACCACGACACCTTGTCTTTCCATGACTCTCATATACCTATGATTACAACGGCACTAAGTACAGAAGTCTACCTCTTTTCGATTAACGGATCTCTTCCCCGAACCCTAATTCTTCGGTCACCGCCATGGCGAGCTCCTTGGATATGTCCCTCGATGACCTTATCAAGTCCAACAAGACTTCCACCGGACGCGGCCGAGGCCGAGGCCGTGGTCGTGGCAGCAACCCACCGCCGTCCGGCCCCACCCGCCGCAGCTTTCCCAATCGCTCTGCTCCCTATCCCTCTTTCAAGGTACTTCGTTTCTCCAGTTTTCGAAGCGATTATCCTTCTGCCTTGAATTGTGCTTTAATCGAGCTTAATGCTCGTTGATCAGGCCCGAGAGGACGCGTGGCAACATGACATGTACACGGCGACGGGGCCGGCGCGTGGGTCGTCGATCGAGACTGCTATCAAGCTCTACGTTTCCAATCTCGACTATGAAGTCTCCAACGAAGACATCAAAGTTTGTTTATTGCATTTTATTTATATGTGGTACTGAGCTTTTGCCGAAGTATAAATGTGTATCGGCACACGTATTCAATTCGAATACATGCTGAGAAATCATCTGTCTGAATTCAGCAATTGACTTTAAGTAGCTTTATCATATGACTCGTCATATGCTGAGAAATTATTTGTCTAGCAGACAACAAGAGCTTTTTCAAATTTAAAGTATATATCAATATGTATATGTGAAACGAGCATCTATAACGATGTCTTGTAATCAAATTTGTTTCTGTAGGCAAAAATACGCTATTTACTCCCTTCATGAAACATTCTTCCATGACCGGCTTGCAGTTTTAAATGCCCTTTGCAGACTACCGTTAGTTTTGGCCATCATATTTGCTGATACGGAAGAATTCAATAGGTTGACACTTAAAATAGAAGCAAGCCATACCAGCAACACTAACGTCAAGACCAAGGACAGTCCGCAAAGGGTATCAAAGCCTAAACTTTGAAAGATCTAGGGCACAGAATTCACAACAAAAATTCACGGCTATGAGATTACATTTCATTTAGGACTGATAGTGTACTTTTGCCTTTGCATTTTTAAGTTAAACTGAAGTCTACCCTAAGCACACTGGAATAGAACATGTATTTCCACGTATAGACGCTGTACCTTTGATGAGTACTCTTGTTGCTTCAGTTTAGAATGATTGCTTGTGCTCTGTTCAAAATTTAAAATGGATATTTAGTTCTTTTCTTACATTCTGATTTTAATTTTAACCACATTACTTTCTTTGCCGCATCCTGTCAACTTTTTTATCCATCTCACACGTTGACTAGACAACATAAACTCATCATATGTCGCATGTCCATGTTTCTTAACTTCATATAATGTTGCCTTTGCTGTATTTTGTGCATACTGCGTATGATGCAGTTGTTAGTTCGCCGTCCTAGTTGTTTGTTTAAATGGGGCTTAGTTACTAATCTCCTATCTGGTTTTGATGGTGAACATTTGAGGCATGCATATTATTCAGTCTGATGTTAGGGAATCATTGTTGTCTTGCTTTTGAATCTCGTGAGACCTGACTTCGTCCAATTTGACAGAAGTCCTTTGAGATGATTTTCCACTTTCATAATGTTTTGTCGCTATACCTTGTGCCTTTGTGATGTGGGCATTGATCCAAATGAAATTGGTATGTCTCTTGGTGCATGGCTTATGTTGGTGTTTGCAACATTCAGTATTGTATTCTAGTTATATGCCATTTTATCTCTTTCAATATTTTTTTTTAATGTTTTGGTTTAGCTTCTGGTACTCAGATTCTGCGTTGCTTATTCAGGAACTATTTTCTGAGGTCGGTGATTTGAAACGCTGTGGAATCCATTACGATAGGAGCGGGAGATCAAAGGTATACTATTTGAAGTCTCATGGTTGCTCAGCTGATATTTTTTCGTCACATAGGAAATGAAAATGGAATATATAACAGGGAACTGCAGAAATAGTCTTTTCAAGACAGTCAGATGCTTTGGCTGCTGTAAAGCGATATAACAATGTGGAGCTTGATGGGAAACCGATGAAAATTGAGGTTTTTGGAACAAATATCATAGCTCCACCGCCTATTCGTCAGCTTACGAATGGTGGTTTCAGAAACTCCAATGGTTTTGCTAGAAGGTTTTATATCTTACTCATATGTCCATCTCCTTTCGATGAACATTTTCTCTAGTATTGTGCAAGACCTTTTTAGCTGAATCTTGTCTAACCTTACGTTTTACACCTAGAGTAAAGGTCATTTCATATGCTGCCTTCCATCTTTAAATTCATCTAATTCTTATCCAAAAGTGTAATTCACTCATCAATGATCTTGAGTTGCATAGATATGATGTAGCAGTTAGATAATGGTCTAGTATCATGAGGGATACTGTTCGAATGGAAGATTTTAGAAAGAGGGGAGAAATCAATCACATGCCAATTTGTGGCTGCTACGTTGCTCTTAATGAGAATTAGGTTTTATTTTTTGGGATAAGTAACATTATTCAATCCAAAAAGGTTGGCGGCTAAGGAAACAGTTAACTTCTAAATTGTACGGCTTCTGTCTTTGAATACTGATCTCCAGTTTTTCCCACTTCTACTGTAGCAGTGGACCAGGAAGGGGAAGTTCTGCAGGACGAGGTGGTGCTGGTGGCAGTGGGTTTAGCGGACGTGGAAGGGAAGGAGGACGCGGACAAGGCAGGGGCCGAAGTGAACCTGTTAGCGTTGCAACACTTGATGCCGAGTTAGACAGGTATCATGCTGAAGCAATGCAGATCAACTGATAAAGAAACCCGTTCGTTCTGGTTCACCGAGCATTTGCTTGGTTGGTTTTCCCAATCATCTACTTCCTATAAGAACTTAGAACACTAGAACTGTTCGAGAAGTTGCTCTGTAAATTCACTTACAGAGTTCCACCGTGACTTTTCGTGGGGATGTATCCTGATAACCGATAGGGAAGAAAACTGTAGATTTAGAGTTTGCAGGCAATAGTGCACGTTTTCGGTCTAAGAGGTTGCGGTTAATTTTCTTTTTCCTTTTTAACATGGTATATTTTACTTCTTCTAGTTCTTGTGTATGTTGAGAAGGTTTATTTATGCAAGTGGTGTTTTATGCTGGTGGGCTACATATATGTTACTTATTTCTATATATTTAATTGGATATCTATGACGATCGCATAGCGGAGTGGATATCGCGTTAGACTCCGGATCTAAAGGTCGTGGGTTCGAATCCCACTGCGATCGATCAAGTGCAAGCTGAGAAGGAATTGCATATTTTGTTCCTATTTGAGTTTGGTTTTGTTCTTATATGTGAGCAAGGAGTTCACGAGAAAATGACTTCCTTTTTGTTTGTACATGATGGTTTAAATTAAAAACATTATCATTTCAGCCCTTGCAAATAATTTTATATATAATGACAACCCACAAGAGGTTCATCTTTCAATTTAGCCTTCGTTCGATCGCATTATGGCACAGTGTTGCGCTGGTAATGCACATTGTTGAATTATTTAAAAAAATTCGAGGATTATGAAATTTGCTGCTAGTTATTTGATTATGAAAATTTGATATTATATTATATTAGCTACTAAAACAAGCCAATATTATCAAGCTCATCTCTTCTCAAAATCAAAACAAAGGAAAAAAAGAAGAAAAAACACAAAAGCAAAACCAACGAAATATATATATATATATATATATATATGGTTGGTTAAATATTTTTAAATAGTTAAAATACATCTCATCGTCGCTTAAAGCATGTTATTGGTTTCCTTGCAGTACAGTACACCATCTTGCTCGCATCCATAAAGCCAATGAAGATTTCCTGCACCAGATTTTATACATCTTTTCATACACGGACATTTGAATATTTGCATATATTTTTTTTAAAAAAAATTAATGTTAAATTTGTAAATTTTAATGAGATATACAATTTTAATATTAAAATTTTTTAAAAAAATAATTCTAAATAAATATTCTGAGACTCATAATCTTAACGGTTTAAATGTAATTTTAAAAACTGTTAAAATATTAAGACTTTGAAGCTTAAAAAAATTTATTTAAAATTATTTTTTTAAAAAAATATCAATGCAAAAATTATAAATATTATCAAAATTTATAATTTTTATATTAATTTTTTTTTAAAAAAAAAAGGTTTTTTAAATGTTAGTATACCAAACGGTTTATGGAATTTGATGCAGAGGATCTACGAGGCTCTTGTTAGAGATGAAGCGGGCGCCGGTGATGAGGTAGCAGGAGACCCGATAACCCGATAAGACTGCGGACATGGCCAGGAAGACAAAGCCGGCGAGTCCAAGCGCAACTGAGATGTATGCCTGCACGCAGAATCCATTGTCATCTTCGCACGTCCTTCCCCTCCGCAGCCCCCTAGCCTCCGCCACCCCCACAGCCTCCGCCGCCAGCAGCATATACCCAAATACCTTCAAATTCTTATTTTCTTTTAGATACTGATTACAATATTAAAAAAAAAAAATTGGAAAATACATATAAATAGCAGAAATTTAGGTAAATTAATTACTTGGTCGTGGCTGAAGTCGAACCATAGCTGTATGGGTTCAGGGAGTGGGGTGGCGCCGCGGATTAGCTCCCATAGAGAAGCACCCATCTCGGCAAAGGAATAGACGGCGGCGATTGCATTTGCCGCGAACACAAACCTGCAAATGAATTCAAAGTTGTTCAGTAGTTGGAATTAGTTGTTAACTGATATAGCGGTGATGAGGTTCCAGAAGATCATCGAGTGGATGACCTGAAGGTGGAGAAATGGGACCAAGAACGGGAGGAGTGAGAGGAGTTGTCTGTGAGCATGAAGAGAGCGGCAGTGAGGGAGAAGGAGAAGGCGGCGAAGCGGAGGAGGAGGGAGAGGATGTTGACGCGGCGGAGCTTCTGGGAGGATACGTGGACATTAAGTGCTGCTGATGGTGGCAGTGGCTGGTGGCGGTGGTGAGGAAGAGACGTGCCGCCATTGGCGGCGCCGGCGGTGCCGTTGCGCAGTGGTGAGGTCATTGGTTTAGGAGGAGAAGGCCGCGTGATGAAAGTAGGGGAAGTAAGGGAGGGGCATTAGGTTAAATACTTGAAAAAGCATGCATGTCCTCGTGTCACCGGCCATATTTTTGGCTGATGATAATTCATATTCCTCGGATCTCATCTCATGGACGTCCACGACGAATACAACTCCTATATATAAGCAAATTTCTGGGATGTGCTGATAGTATCGGACGCGGACGCCGAAAAATATTCGGACTTTAGAAATATGAGCAATGCTATACTTTCTAATAAAATTAGTGTGTGGTATAATGTACGGAATTAGTAATGGGATCGATTGTGAAATTAGTGTGCAAGTTTGTAAGTGTGGAAACATCTTTAAATAAGTTTGTGGGGGAGTAAACAATTTTCTAAAAGTTTTGAGTTCTGGAACAACATATTGCTGGAAAAAGATTTCTCTATTCAAAATTTTGAAATAACACGTGATCTTCCATTCAAATAATATATTATGAAACTCTAATAAAGTATCCCAAAAGCTGAATTTTCGTTGTAAATCTAAGTACAATTATCATAAAGCCGGAAAAGGGAAGAAAAAGATGTCAGAAGTTGGAGGTCAATTATTTCTCTTATTTTAAAAATACAAATAATTACGGATATGAAGAGTGAAAAAAAAAAAAACAATCTTTTTGTATTTTCTTTATTTTCCATTCCTCCGCCACAGCCGCTACCATTGAAGCTTTTAATTTTTCAATTTTTTTTTTTTTGGGATTCAGATATTTTTGGACAATCATGATTGTCTCAACATAGTTCTATCTAAAAGATTACTCATCATCTAAAATTCGAAACAACCGCTACAACTATCTGTCAGCAAACTATCCAAAAATACAACTATTCTGACGGCACAAAAACTAAAACTATATAATAACTTATGATATTCCGTCAATCCAATGTAATACCACGTCATGTCATTGTCATCAGCTTGTTCAGGTATGAACGGAAAGAAAAAAAAAAGCTTTGGAGGATGAGAAGTCAGCAGCAACAACAGCTACAGTGAAATCGAGCAGGATCATGGTACTCGGTTGGTTGACTTAAAAGGATTAACCAAAAAGGTTATATTTTGTTTAATTATTACAGTTGAAATTGTGTCAAAAAGCAAATCTTTACAGCTAACTCACGACTCCCCAATTATGTCAGATGATTCATACTTCTTTTTTTTTATAAAACAGGAGTTCAAATGATGTTTGCTTTGTCTTTCTTTTAATATAAAGAGAAATACATATCAGTCTATAATTTTAAAATATTTAGAATAATTATAATATTTTAAGTTTTTATAAATTATAAAATTTATATTAAAAACGTTTTAACTATTATGTAAATATATTTTGAATATAATAAATAGATATTTCGATGTGACATAGAACTATCGTAGTTAAAATTTTTATAAAAACATATTTTTAAGTATATATATATATATATTATTTATTTATTTATATTTTTTGAGACTTCAAAGTCTTAGTGCTTTTTCAAACTGATACGTTGAACCGTTAATAGTTTTAGAGTTTTAAAATAATTTATTAGAAGTAAGTTTTTAATATTTTTAATAAAAAAAATAAATTTTGTTGTGATCTATAATCGTTGTATTTAAAAAATTAAATTAAATTTATTTTTACATAGATATTTTGAGATGTCGAAAATAACTGATTATGAATGAAAATTTTATTCATAAACAAAGTTTAAGGGAGGATCCGATATGCTAAGTCTTTCATGTATAAAAACAGCAACAATATTCTTTCTTTATGGTTTATTAAGCTTTCCATTCTTAATATTCTAAGTAGAGATTTATGCAATGTGCTATTAGGAAATGTTTTCAAAAGATACTATACTTATTACAATATATTTATTTCCTCATAACAAACTTTTTACACTTTAACATGTATATATATATATATATATATATACACACACCTGTCTTTTAGTTTAATTGATGATAGATAGTTTCGAAATAAAGTTTTTTACTTGCGCTAGTCATATTGTAATTTCAATTAAAAAACAGTTTGGCGCTGGTCAAGTCACATAAAAACCCCTAAGGAAAGGGGAAGAAGTCTCCTGCACTTGGGTCGAGCGGCACGATCAATCTTTTACAAATAATTGATCGTGAGTTCAAATTTTAGATCTGTTTTGATGGTACAAGCTAAATAACTTTCAATACTTATCTGGTTCGGAGGTGGACTCCATGACGAAATTTTATTTTCTGACTATATTCAGGTCTAATACAGACTGAAAGTTTCAGTGAGAAAATAATATTCAGTAAAATAATCTACTATATATTGTTGAAAGAGTTTTACCTCGTAAATAAATAGTAATAATAGTTAATATTTAAAAAATAATAATAATAATAATAAAGGAGGGAATTGGAGGAGGTTTGGCAGGTGGTAGTGCTGAATACCCAACGTAAAGCAGGTGTAGTAATGTAGTATGGAAACAAGGTGTCCTATGCGACGGATTTTGACAGAGTCGGTGGATTCTATTCTACGCGGCGGCCAATGGCCATCAGCTGCCGACTCCATCCACTAATAATTAAATTAGTCTATACAACTATTTTATTCGATCATTACTACATTCTATGCTATTAAATTGACGTTTAATTCAATTTTTAAAAAAACCATGGAGATGCGGGGTATCGATCCCCGTACCTCTCGCATGCTAAGCGAGCGCTCTACCATCTGAGCTACATCCCCATTTGCCAACGTAGATGCTTATCATTATAATTATAGAATTAAGCAAGAGGATGCAGGAGCTCCACGCCGCAGAGCAACTCCTTACCGGAGAGGGCATCGGAGGACCAGGTGTGGTGCAGATGGTCGGCTACGTCCGTTACATAAAAGCAGTTCGCTTGCAAAGCTACGTTAATGCGCCCACCCGCCAGTAAAATAATCACCATCTTTTCTATCTAATATATATTTTCCTCTATATATACTTACAAAATATATATAAATATATATATATTCCTTAATAATTTTATATAATTTATATTTTCCTTTATAGGTGAATGAAAGATGCCTGGAAGTGTTTGTATTATATGGGGTTAAATTGTCAATAGTGTTTGTGAAACCGCAGGACTGGCAAAAGCAGGTGTTTCATAAATCATTATTTATAATTTGAGGTCCACTAGCCAGTCTAGCCCCATTACAGAAAAGGAATTTTTCAAAAAAAAAAAATTTCAAAAAGATTGTAAAAGATATACGGCCGACTCTACGTCCTGTTGAGAGATAATGTACATCAAACATTTATCTCTAATAGGTTGGAATAAAAAATTATGCCTACTAAAATATTGTATATATCTTTAAAATGAAAAAAAATTCGATTTTCCACCCGTATCTTCAAAAATCTATTTCTGCTATTACTGTTTTGAATTTGCAGATAACTCTGAAAGGCAGGCAGGAAACAAATATTAGTAGCATGGGTCGCCCTGCACTGATGCTGAAATGGGCGGAGATTCATCCACTCGAGATACGTGTTGCTCGATAAAAGATAGATAAATTAATAAAGGTCGCTGTATATTTCCTCCCACCTAATATAGGTGACAAAAAAAAATTTGATATTATTATTTTCATATATGATCCGTATTCGTGCGTGCATCATACGATGCAAAACTAAATTGTATAAAAGAAAAAGAGAGCAAAATGCATATTTTTGTTCCTTCACCATGAGCTTGGAACGTGACAAGAAGTTCTCATTTTCATTTTATTTTTTATTTTCTTTTTAAATAGGGAAAAATAAGACGGAAAAAGAGCAGCAGAAAATGAAGATTCTGATGCCTACTAGAAACATTAACAATAGTTAAACATCAAAACAGAGACTCATCAATCACTGATATAACACTAAAAGCTTGAGCATTCTGCCCGCCAAACTCGCATCATCGACCAAAGACGGATGGATTCTGCAGCCCTATATGCCTCAGAACAAGCTTAGAAACAACATTAAAACAAATATTCCAAGATGATGAGCAGTTCAATTTTCCTTCGTCTCGCCTTCATCCGGTCAGAGCATTTCCTGCGACTTTCTGACAATGCGGCTAACTTTCTTCTTGAACTCGTCCCTTCTTTCTCTCCATTCCTTCTGTGAGACATCTTATATATGTATTTATTATGATATAAAGTGCAACAAAAATGAGTAACTACCTAGCAAAATCAAAGAGATTTTTAAAGATAAATCATTAAACTGCTCAATTTCCATATTTAATGATGATCTCTAGAACACATATATAACTTAGTCAATAAAAATGACGTCGGTGTAAAAAAAGTATAATTGATGCAATATTTGGACTATATATATATATATATATATATATATATATATATATATATGTGAATTCTTGTAGTGATGCTTAATAAGACATGTGTCACTGGATAGACAATTATGAAAACATTTCATCCGCAAGGACAAATACATACATACCCTGCAACTCTACATATATAATTCATCATATTATCCTAGACATGTTACTAAACATATGAAAGAGAAGATATTTAAAATAAAAGGCTTCCATTATCACTTATACATTAACATTACTGAGTAGATCATAGCATGCTAAAAGAGGAATACTAATTCAGTGGATGAAAAATAATTGGACGAAAAGGATCTTCAGATAAACAAAACACCCATTGGACTTACAGCAGCTTCAATGTTTGCTGGAGATTCATCATTTGGACTTGAAAGCATGGAAATGATGCTCAAGACAATGCTCTCAACCTGCACAAAGTCAGCCGATTTACGTATACTCAAAATTGTAGAGGGAAATTCAATATCCTAGTTTAAAGTGAATTTATGATTGATCACGAGCTGCTTTGGGAAAATTGTTTGAGATCATCGATATTGTGCTAGGTAAAGAAAATGCAATTTTGAGAAGCTTCACTAAATTGGATCGAGTGGCATGATAGTAATTAAGGATCCTGCAGAAGTTCTAAAAAAGAAGGGATCCAGCATATCCACGTTATCGCCCATAGCCTAAGCTCGCAAATTTGATGGACCAGTTCAATATACAATCAGCACTAGCCTTAAGGATTTTGCTGGGAGAGCCAGCCACAAAGACAAACACAAGTGACAACTCATGTTTGGAACGGGTTGAATACAAGATAGAATAAATGGTAAGATAAATGCTTCCTGGAATTAAGATATATGATTTATCGAAAAAGACAAACGTAAAGCGAAATGCCAATAGGACGCTGGCAAGCAATCACTATATCATATTCCCAAGTTTCTCTTCAGATAAAGTAGACTCATCGAAGAGTAACTTCAATCTATTATCATATTCATAATAAAAGTATACCGTGTGCACAGGCGACCAGCGCTCACTTGCGAGCTCATAGCCATTAGGATCATCCCCAGGAGCATGAAGAATTGAAATACAAACCCGTCCATCAGGATATACTGTCGAAAAGTAGGCAGATACTTAATTACTGCCTTCTGGATTTAACAAGTAGATCAAACTTTTCGAGAGACACGAGTTATGATTAAAAAAAGGGCTCACCATTTGGGTGCCACATCTCTGATGTAAACCTCACAGTGGGAGGGCTGTTGGGGTAGTTCTGAGGGAAACTCATAATCGCATTAAAGTAGCCCCCATCACTGAAACATTTAGTTATAAACGGTGAATTCATACCGAAGCTTCATAAAAGCAAATATAGGTAATACTCCGCTTGCATCACAGATATTCTCAAACTAAAATACAACAAGCATAGAGAGAATTACATTTTTTCAGTAATTAACAAAAGCCAAAAAATTACATTTTCCTTGAAATATATGAAGATCAACTAAAATTATATGCAATTAAAATCATTTAGTGGTCATTGTAAACTTTGACAGCACTAAGGTGGCAAGAAAAAATAAACCAGGGTCAACACCTTGCGCAACCCGACTTGTAAAACCGCATGTCAAAAAAAGGTTATACAAGCCCATACACATACCCAAAAAATAGCTAAATTAAATTACATGGTGCAATAAGAACAACAAGAAATCACAGAGACAAGTTCCTAAAAGTTAAGCACCCAAAACACATGACAGCATCAAGCAATTTCGGCTAACAGGTAATTTGAACGCTACAACCTACCCGGCAAGTAACTCGAATTAAAAAAAAAAAACCTTAATTTGATGTTAATTGCAATTCAATTTAACGAGAGAAATCAAAATTTTCCTACAAATTATCAATCTGAACAACTTACTATAGCGTGTCTGGCGGCCCGATGATTGTTACTTGCCACTCGAACACATTGCTATCATCAACCAAGCCAGCCGAGAATCCGTCCACGGGATTCCTACTAAGATCTGATCAGAAACACGCGGAAAAAAAACTACAAAATTGATCAAATAATGGAAAAGACGATCAAAAGATCAGAATCTCGTAGTAATTGAAAACATAAAACCCTAGAGAATGAATCAGGGATAGGTTGTTGGAGGATCAGAGAGCCGACCTTTTAGTTGCTTCATGAGGAGAAGGCTAGCTTGGCTCTGGTTCGCCATGAAAGGTCCTCTCGAAGGTCGCAGGAGAAGAGAAGAGAGCACAGGAGAGAGAGAGAGCACAGGAGAGAGATATAGCGAGCGAGAGAGAAGACGAGAAGAAAGACGAGTATTTTAACCAAATATTAGCGGCGGTAACTTCTCGTCTTCCCTATCTATTTTCCTTTATAAGGTACATGTTTGTTGGTATCATTTCCCAACTTCCATGCTTGTTTCAACATCTTTTGGAGTATTTTTCACAATTTCAGACAAAACATTTTGCAATAGTTCAAAAGAAAATTAAAATAATTTTTTGATAATGCTTCACATAATTACTGAATTACATACTATCATCTTTGACTTTTTAAATTTTGGAAAAAAAATCCTTTTTAATTTTGCAATTAGGATGTTGAGTGTATATTTTTCTCTTAGTGTTTCTTTATATTTTAAAATTTTCGTGGTAGAACTTATAATACGAACTTACATTCCCGTAAAAACTTCAAACTTTTGAAAATTTTCACGTCTAGTCTCGAGTCTCCTGACCAATATTCTGGCATCCGAATATATACACTACATAAATGAAGGTTCTTGTTAGGGAATAGAGAAGAAAAATCGAAAAATTTTAAAAAAAATTACACTGCGCCCTCTCTCTATTTTCCTGACTATCCATTCAGCACCCCCGCCCCTTTCAAAAAAAAATTTTACGGCGCGTCCCCCGACTGTTTTTTACTCGGACGGAAATACATCTATTTATATATAATTATTTCGGAACTCCAAAATATCTATTTAGAAATATATTTTAAAAAATTTTCAACATAAATATTGTAGATCTCTTGATGAGATTTATAGTTTTCATGTTGAAATTTTGTCTAAAATACTTTTAAATAGATATTTTAGGACTTCAAAGTGTAAATGGTCGACCCATTAACTCACTGAAATGAAAAAATTACTAAATATCTATTTAAAAGTATTTTTTTTTAAAAAACTTTCAACATAAAGATTGTGGATCTTGATGAGATCTAAAATTTTTATGTTAAATTTTTTTTTAAAAAAAAATTTTAAATAGATATTTTGGGACTCTGAAACGTTACCAGCCATATGGATATTTTTGTCCAAAAAATCAAATTTTATGTCATCGGGCTTAATCGATGACAGTGACGCGTGGAGGGACTACAGAGCAAGAAAAGTTTTAAGTAGGTAACTGAATAGTAATTATCCCAAAATTTTATCTCATACATAACAGAATCCAAATAGCGACACTTTCTAAGACGTCTATATTCGATCGAGCTAACTGTGCTTTCGAAAGTGTTTATAAAATGCATTACTTTTTCTTTTGTTTCTGGAACCTCAAAATTGCACATTTATAATTATGTTTGTCGTTGATTATTTAATTTTTAAATTCAAATGTGACATGAAGGGAATTCTCAAAATATTTGGTAAGTTACTAATTTTTATTTTCATATGGTATCAAGTGATAAGTTTGTTAGCGATGGGAAACATTCCAAATTGGATAATTAAATATATTAATATTTAGTTTTTATTCCGATATACAATATTTGACCAATTGCTTTTTATTTTGGAACATTCCAGGTTTCTTTTATAAATTAAGGATAAATGCAATACCTTCAAGAACTGTACAAATTAGCCTTTAAAAATAAAAAATTTCAGATATGACAGCGTAACGTACTGCCACATCAGTATATTTTTTTATTTTCAGTGACTGATTTATATAGTCCAAAAAAAGAATGGGTGAGAGATTTTTTTATGCTTTCAAGAAATTATAGAAATATACTTCCTTATTTCGAAATGAAGTTTTTATACTTTTTTAATCTTGTGAAATAATAAAATTGTTCACGTCAAGTTAAAAACCATTTTTACGGAAAAGGATAATGACAATTTTATTATTTCACATGATAAATAGGAAATAAAAATATCATTTCAAATTAGTAAAATAAAAATATAATTTTAAATTAGAAGGGATCATAAAAACACAAACACTACAAATTATTATAATTCTCATAAGCCATAATAACAAGTAGTTTAGGTGGTGCTTTTTGGGCTTCCCCAAACATAATAAAACTCCGTAGAAAGTACAGACACATATACATGTACGAAAATACAACACGACATAAATATATGATACAATAATTTTCAAACAAAAATATTAAAGTACGATTCGGACAAAATAGTAAATATAAAAATAAATAAAAAATTATTTTCGAGTATTTGAATATATAAAAATATAATAATATCAGTAATAAAGTACATATATAAGATAATATTTGTATTTTTGAAATAAATTTAAACATTAAGATAAATAAAACTTATATCTTTATATTATATTATATACTGCTATATACTACGAGTATTATATAATATTTTATTTATTAAATTTTTTTTTAAAATAAAAAAATAAGTAAGGACTGGTGTGACGGACGCTATTATCTGACATACTAGATATGCATGCCCAAAATTTTTAATTTTTAATTTAATATTTTTCATATTCATATATGTTTACAAAGTATCGATATCAAATACCATATAAACATTAGATAAAAAAAAATTATCGTGTTTATGTCGTCACCGTTCCTTCACCTAATTGGCGAGCTATTGTATTTATGTCGTCACCGTATATTATCAACGACTGTTTTGTAGCGTTTGGAAGTCAAATTGGGTATTAAGTTCATAATAAGACTCCTACTTTACAAACGTCTAATAAATCAATCTCTATATTTCTAAATTTTTTTAAAAAATTCTAACTGAATATATCTAGATATTCCCATAAGAAAATACGGTACTAAATCGAGCAAATACAATATAATCAGAAAATAAATATTATCAGCTTATATTATTGTGTTAAAAATATAATTACAGGCAAACAAATATATCATTTTCGGACGGACAAATACGATTTCTCGATATATATATATATATATATATATTATATATATATATATTTGGGTGAACAAATGAGATGTTGGATTAAACATGGTATTGAATTGAGCAAATAAAAATGTTGAATTTGAGAGTTGATTTGTTCGAATTTTATAAAGTTGGATTTTTTGACAAAGTCCCCTTAATTTTTCTTGTCAAGTATGATATTGACGGGTTCTGAATGTTCTATTTTTGGAGCATTCTAAAGTGCTATTAACTTTTCATTTCACAGCCCTTTATTAACTTTTTGAAGCATTCCTTACATGATGTCTTGCAATTTATTTTTAATATCCTGAAAAAATTTATCCGTAAGTCTTTTATTTTTGTGCGACCATATAACAGGTAATTTTATTTCAGAGCATTTTAAATTGACAAATTTTTAACATTTTTCTAGTATTTTCTAACATTTATTTATTTCAGAGCGTTTTAAATTGACAAATTTGTACCATTTGCTAGTAATTTTTAACCTTTTATATTAATATTAGGTGAAGACCATTTGACCATGGTTAGGTTGGACTTGGACCTATGCAAAGCATAATGGATATGGAATGGCCACTCACCGGTCTCTTTCAAGATACCATATCCATCAATTTCTTCTCTTTTTCAGCATATCAATCTCATATTCTCCATGTACCCCCAATTTGGGCGGCTCCAGAAATTTCAAAGCTCATGAATAAGAAAAATAATATTTAATGTCTATATTTAATCTAGAATTATTCTATATATCATAATAGTACTAATTAAATTTGGGTATTGACTAAACAAGATCAATTTCTAAAATTTAGAAATCACTCCAAAATTTTGAATTAAAGTAAAAATAGACAAACAAAGTTATACAAATACACAAAATTTTAAACGGTATGCTCAAAATTTTAATTTTTTTTTAAATTTTAAAAATTGATATGTCTAATCAGTACTATTATCTATTCTATCCGTACCACATGTTAAAATTTAATTAATATTATTCCGATAGATAAATCAGGATATGTCAAAATATAAACATTAAATATAATTACTCCATAAATAATCTCTCCATATGGGACATTCTCCTAAGATAAGATATTAAATTGGACAACTATACTGCAGTCCTATTTTGTATCAACATTATTTAAATCTTTTTAATTTTTTTTTTGTATTTTAGTCCTTTATATCGTTTAATGTATATATAACATATTTTAATAAATTTCTGACACGTTCGACATCTTGATATCAGGACACCTTTAGTGTTAACTTTTGACACATTCGTGTTAAAGGATAATATTACAACACCTTTTTGATAGCTTATGACACTCTCTTGATAGCTTTCGATGTCTTCTTTTAAAGGGCTTAAGTGTAAATTTTTTAGACATAAGTATAAAATTTTTTTTGACAAATAAATCTAAGTGCAACATATTTAATCTTTTAGATCTTAGTACAAGTCTACCATATTAAATTCTAACATTTTTTTAGCATGTAACATAGTACAATTTCAAACATAATTTAAAATACTATTGGCGTAATTTCAAGGGACAATTGCATATCAGTCCCAAAATTTCACTCTTACATTTTAACCTTCGAAAATATATTTTTGCACTGATGTGGCACGCTCACGCACCGCCACGTCACGCATTTTTATATTTTCGAGGACTGAAACGTGTGACTGTTGATTTTAGAGGGCTGATATGCAATTATCCTTATTTTCAAAGATGCTAGAATCTATAGTACTAGCATCTTTCTGTCATTGTTTTACACCTTTTATCTCTCCTTGATGTGCCAAGGGTGGGAAGTGATGATCATCTTCGTAATCGATGCTTTTTAGGACATGGACTAGGAAAAAGAGGTCAGGTGCAAAAGAATTTACCATACTTGGATTGGCGGTGAAAAAATGAGTCTAGCTAAGTAACACCTAACTCAAGCTCAATCCAGTTTGAATTATAACCATTTTCACTATAATAGCTCGAACTTGACTAGAAAAATCTTTGCTCCGGCTCGGCTCGATTACAACAGCTGTGGTAAGTTTGAGTTGAGCTTGACTCGATTGCAATAATAATGCAGAGCTCGAGTCAAGATCTTTAGATTAGAAGTCTATCGAGCTGAATAATACGGTACTTATACTCGACTTATTTAATTAACTGAATTTGTATACTCAAACACAGTTCGAGCTTGGAAATACCCGAGCAAGCTTTAACAAATTTGAGTCCATGCTGCTCGCGAGTAGCTAACTCCTTCCACCACTACTTTGGGTCTAGATATCTCCAATGTATACTTTAGAAAGCACCTCAATTTCAAAAATGGAAGGCAACAACATGTACAATAAATGGTTTTTTTTTTTTTTTTTTTTGACTTAACTGTTGAGTTCGATTTTTATCATACATTTTGATTGGATACTAAGCGATAAAAGATAGACCCTTCCAACTAAATATTTCTGGGATTTGAAAGATATTTATAAACTATGAAGCACTACATTGCCAAGCTTTTACTACAGATCCAACCGGTCCTAAACCACATTGGCTTATCTAGGCCTTTTACCCGTTATCACGTGATTGGAGAACCGATCATGCAACAAGATGGGCCTTATTGGGCTTCCAATGGGCCGTTGGCTCCTCCGAAACTTCTCCAACACACGCGAAAACGCGGGAACCATCTCCTCCTCTCTCTCCACCATGCCAGTCAATCAAATATGATGTCTACTTCTTCTACCCAAAGCTCGAAGCTTCCAGAATTTCAAACCCCACTTGTATAAAACCATTCCCTCTCCGATTATTGTTTCATCAGACAGTAATCCCGGAAATCTACGAAATTAAGCAAACTCGATTCAAAGCTCTCTTTCTCTCTTTGTCTATTATTGCTTCACCAGACGGTAATCCCGTAAATCTACGAAATCAAGCAAACTCGATTCAAAGCTCTCTTTCTCTCTGTCTGTGTTTCTAGCCGACATTAATGGCGAAAGGCGAAGGTCCGGCGATCGGAATCGATCTTGGAACCACGTATTCTTGCGTGGGAGTGTGGCAGCACGACCGCGTCGAGATCATAGCAAATGATCAGGGTAACCGCACGACCCCATCTTATGTTGCGTTCACCGACACAGAGCGTTTGATCGGTGATGCTGCCAAGAACCAGGTCGCCATGAACCCAACCAACACTGTTTTTGATGCAAAGCGATTGATCGGCCGGCGATTCAGTGACCCGTCTGTGCAGAGCGACATGAAACTGTGGCCGTTCAAGGTGATCCCCGGCCCCGGCGACAAGCCGATGATCGTTGTCACCTACAAAGGCGAGGAGAAACAATTCTCTCCTGAAGAGATCTCATCCATGGTGCTCACGAAGATGAAGGAGATCGCAGAGGCTTATCTTGGTACCACCATCAAGAACGCCGTCGTCACCGTGCCAGCATACTTCAATGATTCTCAGCGGCAAGCTACGAAAGATGCCGGGGTCATCTCCGGTCTCAACGTCATGCGAATCATCAATGAGCCTACTGCTGCAGCAATTGCTTACGGACTCGATAAAAAAGCCAGCAGCACAGGCGAGAAGAACGTGCTCATTTTCGACCTTGGCGGAGGTACTTTCGATGTTTCTCTACTCACCATCGAAGAGGGTATCTTCGAAGTGAAGGCTACTGCTGGTGATACCCACCTTGGCGGTGAAGATTTTGACAACAGGATGGTGAATCACTTCGTTCAAGAATTCAAGAGGAAGCACAAGAAAGATATTAGCGGGAATCCTAGAGCTCTGAGGAGGCTGAGAACAGCTTGTGAGAGAGCAAAGAGAACGCTCTCTTCGACTGCTCAGACCACCATTGAGATCGATTCGTTGTACGAGGGCATCGATTTCTATTCCACCATTACTCGGGCTAGATTCGAGGAGCTAAACATGGATTTGTTCAGGAGGTGTATGGAGCCAGTGGAGAAGTGTTTGAGGGATGCGAAGATGGACAAGAGCAATGTTGATGATGTTGTGCTGGTCGGAGGGTCTACTAGGATTCCAAAAGTTCAGCAACTTCTCCAAGACTTCTTCAATGGCAAGGAGCTCTGCAAGAGCATCAATCCCGATGAAGCTGTCGCTTATGGAGCTGCTGTTCAGGCGGCGATTCTAAGCGGCGAGGGTAATAAGAAGGTGCAGGATCTCCTGCTTCTTGATGTTGCTCCTCTGTCTCTCGGATTGGAGACTGCTGGTGGCGTGATGACTGTTCTGATCCCGAGGAATACAACTATTCCCACCAAGAAGGAACAGGTGTTTTCGACCTACTCTGATAATCAGCCGGGAGTGATGATTCAAGTTTATGAAGGAGAGAGGACGAGGACGAAGGATAACAATTTGCTTGGCAAATTCGAACTCTCCGGAATTCCTCCAGCTCCTAGAGGAGTCCCACAGATTAACGTCTGCTTTGACCTCGATGCTAATGGCATCTTGAACGTCTCTGCGGAGGACAAAACCACTGGTCAGAAGAACAAGATCACCATTAACAACGACAAGGGCAGGCTGAGCAAGGAGGAGATCGAGAAGATGGTACAGGAAGCAGAGAAGTACAAAGCTGAGGACGAGGAGCACAAGAAGAAGGTCGAGGCGAAGAATTCCTTGGAGAACTACGCGTATAATATGAGGAACACAATCAAGGATGAGAAGATCGCTTCGAAGCTTCCTGCTGACGATAAGAAGAAGATCGACCATGCGGTGGAGAAGACCATCCAGTGGCTGGATGGGAATCAGTTGGCGGAAGTAGATGAGTTTGAGGACAAGCTCAAGGAGCTGGAGAGTATATGCAATCCTATCATCGCAAAGATGTACCAAGGCGGAGCTGCCGGAGGGCCTGCCGGCATGGACGAGGATATTCCTAGCGGCGGCGGAGCTGGTGGTGCTGGGCCTAAGATTGAGGAGGTGGATTAAAGAGTGGCAGTTCTGTTTGTTGTGTTTTTTCGGCCGCTGTTTGGGAGGTGGTGTTCTGATTTAGCTATCTTGTTTTTACTTACTATACGGTAGCGCAATGTACTAAACTCTGTTTTGGTGTTAAAAATTGCTTTTTTAATTATTTTTTCTTTCAAATAAAAAAGATATCTGTTGGCTACTTGTTTATTCTTCCTGTTTCTCATAATATTGCCGAGAAGTTCACCTACTAAGAGCCAATTCGTCATTTCGAAGATTAAGCTATATTTTTAATTTTTAATTTATTATTTTTTTTCTTTTGGAAAATATTAATTTATTTAATTTATTTATAGACTGAGAGAAGAAGATTATTTTTTAAGGACACAAGCAGGAGAGCAATTTAAGAAACACAAAGGCGTCTTCTGTAGGATCTGAAATACTTTCAGATGGTTACCATTGCGTCTCAACAAGGCCGAAGCCTAACTGACCGGAGGAATGATTGGGAGGATGCTCAGACTTGATTTGAATAAAAAAAAAATGGTGTCGGAGGGATTAGCTCTATATATATTTTACATTTCTAATACCAACCCTTGCAACACCTATCTAGGCAGGATTTGTATGGGTAATTGTTATTTAGAGAAAAATGATGTTAACAGCAAAGATAGAAAAGCAAGAGGATGAGATTTTTTACAGAGTGAGAAAAGGTGATTACTGAAAGCAAACCAGAAAATGGTGGAATGTAAAAAGTAAGTTGTACATAGGAGAATTACCAGAATGTATATGTATAAATCTTGCAATACCACCGACTATGATACGGCTAAGACTTGAGAAGATTAGAACAAATCGATCGAGAAAAGAGCTAATATCTTAGACATAGAAAGAGCTTAGACACACATGATCATGTAATACGATAAGAATCAACTATTGCACGGCAGCGATGGTCACATACATCATATAAAAGAATGGGACAGAAATCATCTAAATTGCATATTTCTTTAACACTTTCTATTGAATGGTTAGATCTAATTCACTAAAATATAATAGTTCCAACTAAAATATACTCAGAACAATTAGTTACTTTAATTTTTCGATAACTGTATGAGTGATTCTCTATAGATTCAATAAAAAATTTTGGAAGAATCTACAATAGAGAGAAGCCATGTTTAGAAAAAGTAACCCTTAACAGTATTTAAAAAGGATAGGAACACTGCAAGCAACTCTTAAACAATATAAAAGGCTAACAAATAAACTTGATGGGTGCATAAGAACGTCGCATTTCATAATAATTTTCTGATGAATACACAAAAATCCACGCATTTCTCTCTTGACCCACAATATCCATGGATATATAATAAAGTACTTGAACTATGCATGATATTGATATCTCAGGTTAAGTATCCATCTGCTCTATAACTTCTAAGATTAACGAATTTTAAATAATTTTTTAAGCATGATGACAACATAGAATGCTTGTCGCATAAAGTATGCCAACAAAACACCAATGAATTATCAGATTTATAAAAGAAAACAGCCATTTTAAGCGAGGTGTTATACAAACCAAAGGCCTCTGCAGATTGCTCCACTGAGGATCTTAAATAGAATATAAGTAGAATTTTGCTTGTAGAACAGGTGGTAAGTCTGCTCAGAAACTCGGCAATACCTGCACCAACAAACTTAAAGTAGAATACCAGTCATTACCAAAATTATTCACTGAACTTGGGAGGGGAGTAGAGCAAAGGAATACAAATTAAATCAAGAAAGGAGCAACAACCATGGACACCGCCGAGCTTGACGAGGCATAATATTCCATATACTATTGTAAATGGTTTCAAAAGAAAAGGAGTAGGATAGAATTGGAAGAACAATGGATGAAACACCCTCTACAACAAGGTTAGGGGTAAAAGCACCGTAGGGTGCCAAAAAAAAAAAAAAAAAAAGGGGAAAAGAAAAGAAAACAACTCGTGAGGAAGATTTCAAGGAACAAAGAGGAACTATGACGATATCTATAACAGGTCAGATAGAAGACAGGCTAAGAGGAGTACATGCTTTCTTACAAAAACTTATGAGAATGCAAGCGGATTGATCAGGCTCTTATAATGAACCGTCTCCCAAGTTTTATTTACATTCAGAGCAGAAATTTTAAAACATAGTTGCCATCTGAGCACAAATGTGACCGGTAAGTGAATATAATGACCCAACCGGTAAGGAATATAATGATCGAATGCAAGGAGTTCTGAGAATGCAAGGAGGAAAACAAAAAGGACAACTCCTCAAATATTAGATGCACAGAATCGGTGCTTCTGCTGGCATACGTGTGCATGGGGGTTATGTCCACGTTGGAAATAACTCAGGATGTTAAAAATGCATGAGGACATGGTCACAAACTGCACATTAATCATCATAGTATGCACCCTAAGAAACTTACCAAAATAGATGCAGCTATTTCCCCCTCGCTCCAGTAGTGTCCTTCATCAACTGCATAGAACATCAAAATTTTTAACTCGAATACAGCATCCATACCATTAAAACCTAATATTTACAGCTATGGCCTTATGCAAGATAGCAACACATTTACTGAAACAAATGAAATGTTTTAGACTTTAGAGCAACTACTTATCCATGTCCTACAAAGTCTGAAACTTCCATAATACACACCTCAGAGGAATCAACCTGAAAATGATGAATATGACTAAAAAAAACACAAAAAACAAAGCATAAGTAATTTTTTATCTTATTATTACATGAACGATCTATCAAATCACAACTAAATAGAATACATTGTCAGTACACGATACAGCATATAGCCCACCACCACTTCATTAACTAATTTTGTTGAAAATTTTGAAAAATTAAAAGAAAACATTGACAAAAGCTCCTTGCTACAATTGGATATGAATGTCTACAACTTCTGACCCGTCATGTTCTTGAAAATTAAGTAGAACATAACGCCAAATGTAGATATCCTGCAATACGCAGCAGGAAATGCCTATCAATACACAGTGGAGAATTGAGCTTGAACAAATTTGACTAAAACTCTAAGGGTACCAACAACATGATAAGGAGGCCTAGAGTGCATGCCCTAACAATTTTCCTCAAAGATGTTACCCCCAACCGCTCAGGAATATTCACCTCATCATAGCAAAGCATAATCACCGGACTTTCAGCAAATCAAATTGAGTGCAGGAGGAAGCGCATATCATAAGGGCAATCTTCGTATCACAGGCAACCTTTTTTCGTTACAGTTAGCAAATATCAGGAAAACTAGTAATGAAAACCACCCATATACAGGTAAATCCCTGACGCACGCTCAAGTCAACAGAAGTTCGTTTGCCCCCAGATTAGGTGGCCGCATGCAAACATGAACTTCATGCTCTTCCGGTCCGACACGGTGCTTTGGAACCATGATCTCTAGCACTGTACCCGTTTCATCATAATAGGCCTCCAGTTTAGCGTCTTCAGGAATACGGGTGGCAAGTGGTATCTCCCTTACAAATTCACCAGGAGGACAATGTTCCGGAGAAGGGTCTGTCAGTTTGAATATCCTGTCATGTCTCTTAATGGAGGGCATACGAGCAGTACTACAACAAGAAATCTTCACAACCCCATGAGTAAGACAGTTCTTCCACGAGACCTTGACTCTCTGCTGATCAGAGAATGGCAAACTTACCATTATCAAGTATCCTTCATCATCCTCATATATAGTCTTTGCAGCAGTAACAGGACCGTAAGCATGCCTCATAACACCACTAAACTCATGCAGCCAAGCAGGTTCAACCGGATGTACAGCCATTTCCTGCGTCTTATCAGCATAAGAGTTCATAGGCAGGCAACAGTCTTCATCCATTGGATGCGGTAAAAACCCACCCTTTTTGCGTTTACACGTTGGAGAGAGATCCATCCCCTCGTTACCAGAATGATTCGATGATGCCTGGGTAGACAAATTGAGACCAGCACCATTAAGCAATTTCCTCTGGTGGCAGTGTGAAGAGCCATTCTTAAGCGGTCCGGGAGGCCTTTCAATGTCAATCTCAGTGCTGGGAAGGTTTCTCCATGAGCCAAAATCACTTGCTTCTGGTGGAATTGAAAAGTTGATCTCACGACCCGTGAGCTCAAACCATTTCTTACGATCAGCCTCGGAGAGGATACTGAGATTTGGTGATCTAACAAGCTCGATCCCATGAAGACACTGAGGATTAGACAAACCACGGTACTGTTTCCTCTGCATACGATGGGATCTAACAAAACCTTTGTCAACACTGAAAGGGAACTGAGGCTCCCCAGGCCGGGAATGGCCATTCATGTAGCTCCTGAGCTGCATCTTCCCAAGGGCATTTTCAGGCCGCTCCTTGAACACCCACATGTACATATTCTCCATGTCATGTTGCACGAGAAACACATCTAGCCGAAGATCAGACTTGTCAAATCCCGATGCACCATTTTCGTCCCTGGTGATCTTGTTTTTGGATTTCTCCGAAAGCACGGGCTTGAAGTAGAAGCTGAAAAAGAACCAGGCGCCCCAGATCGAATCCCCCCGTTTTGCGCACTTACGATTTTGAGAGCATGGAGTAGGAACAGTAGGGTGTCCAGGCTTAGTTGGGAGAGAAAGAATTGCGGTGGCGGTATCATTCGACTCATAAATAGTATGTGGAGCAAGGCTAACATTGAGAATGTCACATGCATCACCCCACTGATTGGGAGGAGACGAACGATCAGAGGACAAAGGGAGATTGATATCTGGGGGGCGAGACAGCACGTTCACCAGCATCTGCTGCTGCTGGCTATGGGTGTGATTGTGAGAGCGGTTTTGATGGTGTTGCTGGATAAGATCACCGTCGTCAGAAGGAGATGAAGAGTGATGGACTCCGACAGGGTCCATAGAGAGTAGGGTAGAAGGATGATGATTCTCCATTGACAGCGCAGTTAACAACGATTCTCCCATTATCATCGACGACTAAAATCAATTGATTAATTGATTACCGCAGCGGCTGGCGGCCGCCGACACTGATACTATCTATCCGGGGGTTCCCACCCAAATCCCTCAAGTTTCCATTCCATAAATCCTCTAATCCAAAGGCAGTACAGCACCGACCAAACCTCCGAACCTCAGAATCCCCAAATAACCCGAAATTATAAATTCAAAGAGACATGCTAGGCAGTTGAGACTTCAAACGATCTGGAATCAGAAATCCGGCATAAATTTAGTCAATTCCCATCTACATGTCAATAGAAACACGAGTAAATCCGGTGAAATTTCGGATCCAAATTCGAAAATTAGAAAAAATTAAATGATGGAGAATAGAGATTACCTGTGAGAAATTGATGCATTGATTTTAGATCGATCATAAAAAAGCCAAAACAAAGAGCGTTACCGCCATGAATCTAGAATCTAGGGTTTCGACGGAGCTTGCAAGAGTTGAGAGGAGAGAGAACGGTTACCGGGGGTAGCGGGTTAAGATAACCGGCGGGAGCGGTAGACGCCTTCACCGGATGCTACCGATATTTTCGCCGTTAGCTGACAATAACGGCGTTAAGTGGGCTGGTGGATTGCTGGCGCTGACGAATACATGTACACCTACCTAACTTGCTTATTATCCTGGAATATGATAAGATCTCGTGCTTATCCACAAATTATGAAATGTACTCCTGCATTGATTTTATTTATTATATTTCCTGACCTACCTTGAAAGTACTTTACCTTGATTATTGCCTTTTTTTTCATTAAAAAAAAAGATTATTGCCTTTTAACTAATACTCTATTCCATCAAAAGCAATTCTCTACTATAATAGGTTGAACGATACGCTCAGTCTCTTAGAAATAAGTATATCATGAGTTTGAATTTTGATAATGCCGTAGAAAAAAAAAAATTAGGTTACTCGATAAGTTTTCTAAGAAATTAGCTAAAAATAATGGCCGGATAAATTTAGTATTTCACATCTGGTTTAAAGTGAACACCAGAAAGAGATTTTATTTTTTGACCAAATCTAAATTTAATATGAACTGAAGGTTTAAAAAATAATATTCAGTAAAATAATTTAGTATATATCGGTAGAAAGATTGCCTATTATATTAAAAAATTATGCTTACTTTTGGCATTAATACCATATATAAATTATAAACAGAACATAAAAAATTATAGATATGGACATCATAAACTGTAAATATTTAAGAATAAATAATAATAAAGGACTACAATCCAATTTCCTTTATATTGCTTAAGGAGACAAGTGAAGCAATTCACCCCATGACTAAATTGGTTGTCATGCCAAACTTTAATTCCAAGAGGACGAGAAATGGATGAAAAATTATTTTCTGTCCCCAAACTTTAATTCCAAACTTTGTCTCCGTCTCCGACGGGGAGGATAATTCCATCTCCATCCCCACCCTCGTAGATACATTCCCTATTATTTACTTAAAAAAAAATAAAAAACTATTTTTTTAATGTAATATTAATTGAAATATATACTATCTATAATATTTATTTAATATATAATATATTTTATATATTATATAATTAGAGGTCGAAATCTGATCGGAGCGAGAAATAGGACCATATCTCTATCTTCGATCCCGACAAAAATTATTTATTCCATCCCTAACTCTAACGAAAAATTTATGACCACAAACCCATTTTGTTTAGAACGAAGGATTAGATTTTTTTTTTTTTTTTTTTTTTTTTGATACAGAATAAATCGACATTCCTATGCAAAGATGATGAATAAGAAAAGAGAGCGAATACTGATATTTATTATTAAAATATAAAACGATCTTAACGCAGTAGTTATTTCCTCCAAAAAATAATAAAAAATTGCGCATATAAATGGAATATAAAGGGAAGAAGACGATAACCAATTAAGCAGGTGAAGACGGCCGTTTAGTTGCGGCTTTGCTCCATTCCAAGGGACATGAGCCCCCTCTTAATTAGCCTCTCCAAAATATTTTAAAATGATAGATAATTGCACTGCACCCCCCATATTATTTAATATCATTTAAATCCTCTTTAAAACCTTTTTTACATTTTCGTCTTCTAATATCCTTATAATACTTTTTAATAAATTTCTCTCATACCCTTCAATTTGATATCATGACATATCTGATGTTAACTTTTAACATCTTCGAGTTAAAAATAATACTATAACATATTTTTAATAACTTATGATCTCTTGATAATTTTTGACATTCTCTTAAGTGTAAAATTTTTGGACCTAAGTGAAAAAAGTTTTAAAGAAATGGATCTAAGTGTAAAATATTTAGATTTTTTGAACTTCAGCGCAAATCTCCCTAATAAAAAGTGGGCTATTTTTTTCAGCCCTTGCAGGAGCTAAACCAGTTGGTTCCAGCCCCTGCACTTTTAATGTTTCATTTTTTGCCATCTTCGATTAACGTGTCATATCATTTCGATCACTATATTAATATTTTTTTAAAAAAATAATATAAAAATTATAAATTTTGATAAAATTTACCACTTCGTTTTTAATATTTTTTTTAAAAAATGCTTTTAAACTAGTATGTTAACGCATAGAAATTTTAGCATGTTAATAAATCTAATCTAAAATTCGTTAACACTTTGAAGCCTCAAAACACCTACTTAGACATATTTTTAAAAAATATTTTAAATATAAAATTTGTAACTATAATCAAATATATAATTTTTATATTAAATTTTTTTTTTATTAAATATTGATACAGATGTCAAAATAATATGGCAAGAAAAATAAAAGAGCGGCTAAAAAAAAAAGAGTAAAATAGGAAGGCTGAACGGAAGAGATTTGCAAATGAGGGGCTGAAAATCAATTATCCCAAGAAAAAATCTCTCTCTCTCTCTCTCTCTCTCTCTCTCTCTCTTAAAATCTCCCCCTCTGTGTCTCTCTCTCTCTCTATCAAGATGGAGATGAAGTCAGGGCATACGTATCTTAGCTTGTAGGCCCGCCAGCCTGGATAAGTTCTATAAGCCGTGTTCTACAGATTTTTTTTTTAAACAATTCAACAACTTCAAAAAAAAAAAAAAAAAATCTGGCGAAGTTAGTCAAATATTGTTTTTTTTTTGTCTGCATCGTATAGATTTTAAAATTATCTTTAAATTCTAAGTTTTAAAATTAGTTTTTTATTTCTAAGAATCGAAAATTCTTTTGCTTTCTAGAATCTAAATTTGGATGCAACCAAATCAGCACTGAGGCTTGTTTTGTTGCTAATTTTCTGATTAAAATTAATTTTGGAAGGAAGTTGCTAATAATTTTTTTTTAGCTTTTTCAGCAGTATTTTTATCCCACAAGATGAGACCAATCTCAATAAAAGATAAACAATTTTTTATAATTTTCTCCAATAAGTATTTACTACGGAATTAAATTTCTGACCGTTTACAGATATTCTTCAACACTTATCGATAATAACAAGATGATAGATTCATTACGAGAGCTATTAATTTCTTACAGGTTGCATTCGTTAAATATATTTTCGTTGTTCAAAATTGGCCAATAACACAATTTTATTATAATAATGTTCTTTCATAACAGGTCATCAACAATAGCATATCCTAATAATAACCGCCATACGCGCGAGATCTAAGAATAATAAGATATACGAAATTTTGTTAAAGATGAGATAATATGTGTCATCCTCATCGATTATATAAATGAAAGCTTGACGCATGCCCCTATTTCAAAGTCTTAATACCTAAATAGATATATGAATAAGTACACACTTGTGCTTTTATATATATATATTATATAATATATATATATATATATAATATATTATATATATATATATATATATATATATATATATACTAGCGGAAACATCACCCGCGATGCGTGTGAAAAATTTTTTTTAATTTTTTAAAATTTAAAAATATTTAATTATTCAAAAATAAAATATTAAAACAAAAAATTAAGATATTATACATATACAGTTAATTATTATTAATTAAAATATATATTATTTTAATTTTATATATATATATTTTAAAATATTTAAATATATATATATATATATATAATTATTTAAAATTATATCTATATTTTATATAATTATTTAAAATATTTTTTAAAATATATATATATATATGGGGTGGGGGGGTGCACTGTAGCAACTCCCCCCTCGCCCTTAAATTTTTTTTTTTTTTTTTTTGGTAAGTAAGTTACTTTGTATTAATCCAAACAAATAAACGTATATCAATTTGAATACTGAAAAGTTTAGCTCAAGATATAGCCTAATTACAAAACTTATGGAAGAAATCATCTCCATGTGTGTGCTAAATTCCACTCTCCAACTCGATTACAAACAATTTCCTTATATCAGCTTCAGAACCTCTGTAGATCCTCATGCATCTACCTTCATAAAACTTTTTCTGGCAACCATTCTCTCTGCAGCTTTTATTAACAGATCAGCCATAACTCAGACAACCAATTCTTCATTTACAGTTATGTAACAACACGAAACTTTCATGGATGTGCCAAGACAAACTTTCATTGTAAACTTTTACCTGCAAAGTTAAGAGAAATTTCTCATATAACAGATCTTCATTCTCATATATTTATATAGACTAAATGGGTAAAGATTAACGGATTTAGACTATATGTAAAGGATCAGAACCTATGCCAACAGTTTTAATAGAATTCCCAATCTCAATACAAAGTAGGAGCATAGCCAAAAAGTGCGTCTTATTAATATCAATTAATTCACAGAAAGCATGAGCAAATCAACTAAGTTTAGGTAGAGGGAACTCAAATATGACATAGAAGAGACACAAAAAAATATACGTAACAGCCATTTAATTCAAAAGTACAAGCCCACATAGAATCCAAAGCCTTTTTTGGTAGATCCACCAGGTTTTATAGGCACCAATACTAGGGTCTTTCTTTTTAACTTTTCAATTCTTTTTTCTCCCGTATGAAAAATGCATGTGTGCCTTCTTTTTTTTTTTTTTCTTTTGGGTAGATCCAAACCATTTTGAATTTTCTTATATTAGCCCTGGGAGGCCCACATGGAAACCAAAACCTTTTTTGGAAGAGATAAATATTTTATATATATATATATATATATATATATATATATATATATATATATATATATATTATCATGATGAATCGCACTCTCCGTATATAAGTTTATTAACGATTAGATAAGCAACTAATCTTAGCACATGATCGCAATTGATATAAAGTCCAAGGTAGCTTTTCTTACAACCACAAGCAACTCGGTTGCAACTAGACCGGTGCTTCCTATTATTGACTTTCAATTTAATTATAATATATTTTATTTTATACATCACAAAAAAATAGTCTCTTTCAGAACACAACTGCATACATCGTTCTTTTTCAGATATAGCCTCGACGAAAGTTGACTAGAATATTATTTTTATTTATTTCATACATCATCAATTTAAACAAATTATATATTTTTGTTGATAATACAATCATAATTAATGGGAATAAGTTTGGTCTTTCCGCCAATTGGTTTTCGAATTGCATATTTAGTTCTCAATATGATATGTACCCTGAAACTCTAACGATATTCGGAATATGTCAAATATCAAAAAATATTTATTATATGACGTTGCCGTCTTATATTACGACGAAAGTTCTCGCTCTATTTAGTATGATTATCATGGTTTGTTGACTTTATATCCCTTATTTTAAGTCTTTTAATGAAAATTTGTTGCATGCATCAATTTTTACATGCTAGGTTAGGTGTGGACTGAATTGTTGTTCTAGATATTTTATTTGCTTGAATAATATTGTGCATGTGTGCTTGAGGTTGGTTAATTGGGTCGAAGATCTTCGAACATAGCCTATTTTGAGATATAATTGCGTATTTCTAATATTCCTAGATCCATTTAGGCGGAAAATTTGATGGATGGTATTGTATTTATATCATCGATGTATGGCATTATGTAAATAAATTATTCAAAATTTTAATTTTTTTTTTGGAGTAATAGTAATAAAACATTAAATACAAGTCAATAGTTTAAAAAATACTATAAAGGGGCACATAAAAGGATGTGGAAAGGGCAAGCAAGTTCAATGGATTGTCAACAATAGAGGTAATTACAACTTTAAATAATAATTAGTGGTGTTAATAATGAGCTAAAATAATCTAATTATTGCATATTAAAGTACATGCTTATGACAGAAAATGTAGGCAGTGTAGCTCTAATTGGCTTAATTTAAAAGTTGTAATCTTAGTAGAAGATACACTAGTAAAGCACAATTATTGAGATTAAATTAATCTCTATAATGCAGATTAAGGAAATAAACTCTCATATTAAAGACTTTCTATAGGCATAATAAATTCAAAAAAAAAAAGAAAAAAATCATTGTGGAAGGCTTGCTCATCCGCGTACTTCGCCGCATACAACTCTATCGCAAAAAGAACTCCGCAATAATTAGAATAAAAAAAGGGATATGTCGGCACCGTAAATGATCAGAGTGCAACACGATTGAAGCATCAGCATAGCTCTACAAATCTAATTTTGTGCACATTAGGTTGATTTATTGGCTAATTGAATAAGAAGCATGTAAGATAGGTCAGATAAGTGTACAAAATTAAGATAGGTCAGAATTTTTTTTTTTTTTTTTTTGAATTTTTAATATAATACAAACATACATACTTTATTTAGATTTTTTTTCAATATATCCGAGTAAGAAAAAAATGTAATTTATAGTTTTGTAATTGGTGTAAGAAAATGAATGGAAATTGGTAGAGCAATAAATGGCGATAATTTTATGGATTGTGTCTTAAAAAACCAAGGGCTTTGTAAAGTTTTGTCAAATAAATTTTAAATTTTTTTGAAAAACTTATAAAATCAGTTCATGTAAATAGGTTTTTTTAAAAAGTTTTAAAATAAAAATAGATATTGTTGTGCTATACAACTTTAATACTTAATTTCTTTTAGAAAATATTTCTCAATTGATGTTCTAAGGCCTCAATATTATAGACAATAATAATTTATGAGTCTTAAAATATCTATTTAGAAATATATTTTTTTTTTAAAAATAACACATAAATTACAAAGCACATAAAAATCTATTTATTTTGAATTCGAATTTATAAAAAACAAGTATACATATACGTCGCATAAAAATAACTATCAGAAAAAAAATTGTTTGAGAAAAAGAGGGACTTAAATGAAAATATTCCTAATTTTTCAGTAATTTTTTTATTGAGATAATATATGTATATAAGGAGCACAAACTATACTATTATAATTTAGAACTAATAATGTATAAATAAATATTAATAAGAGATGCATTCTGGCTGGTTATCACCTGGTATTATTGTCTCCTTCCAACTTTTCATCAATTATTGTGGGTCAATTTCAGTATCCATAGAGATTTGAATATCTGTGATTCCATGAATGGATTTTCTATTAATATTTATTTAATTATTAAAAAATAGTCTAAAATATATGAATGTGATTCACATTTTTTATGAAAATCTTAAGTTATAATTATAACTTTAGTGGGACCATGACAACATGGACCTGCACTGTACTAGAAGAAATAAAACCAAAAGGAGATTTGCATTTCTATTCCAAACAGTAATACGAAATTATCCTCCTAATTAATTTTTTTTTTGTCTTTCAAGAAAAAAATAGTTTTATTATTTTACAAAGTCAAGAGAGTATAAAAATATTATTTCAAATTGTAGAGATATAAATATATTATTTTAAATTATAGAGAGTATAATAATATAAATACTCCAAACAAATATTAATCGTGATTTTTTAATTTAAAAAAAAAAGTAGGCTTATGGTGTTCAGTTTGAACAGTCTACATTGAAAAATAGTTATTTATACGGCAAACTTTTACCTATTATCCATATATATATAAATGCAATTTACAAATTTATTTGTTGGTCTATAACTATAGAGTTTAATTTATGTTATATCTTGAACTACGGAATAGTAGACCATCAAAATTAGATATTGTTAGAATTTAATTTTTGATATATTCTTAATAAAAAATAAACTATGATCATCTTTCGACATTTAATTTTGCTAATTAATTTTTTATTTCAATCGAAGTTATATCAACCTTAAATAAATATCTAGTCCATGCACTCATGGATTTGTACTGTAGGTGAAGAACAATACCATTTTATTGAAAAGGATGGACTATTTCTGCAGGTTTGAAATTCCATTCCTACCCACGGCATCTTATATAGTTAAAATTATATATTATATATTAAAATATATATATAAATAATTATTTCAATAATAATATATATAAATTTAAGGGTAAGATTAACGGTTCTGATTAATAGCAATACGCTTTAACAATTTATTTGAGTGTTTTTGCACCATTAGATATATGAATTATTCACATTTATATTGCAGTGCACACTTGGACCGACACTGCACAAAGAGAACGAAAACGAAAGCTGTTTGGAGTTTTTTTTTAAAAAAAATTATTTTCAAAACAATTTATTACTTCTTTTTTTCTTAAGAAAAATATTCGCGAAGTTGGGAATGTTTTAACCATTTATATACCCCAGGTTTTGCGCAAAAGTTAGATTTTTTTTTATTGGTTTTAACTAAAATTGTACGTTTCAAGATATAATTCTTTACAAACTTGCTGTAGTTCAAACCTATTTTTATAACAAATAGGTCATATTTTTTTCTAATATCCAATTATGCTAATTAATTCAGCCAATATTAATCGGTGCAAAAATTAAATTTTACTTGATAATAGCATAAACAAGTATAAAAACCGCATGATTCCTCATGCCGTGCAAGTCCCCGCCTATACTGAGAAAATAGTGCTTTGGTGATATGTACAACAAATTTTTGCCTATTATCCAAAACTAGGAATATGATTATAGTGCACCGAATATAACACTAAAACATTTACTTAGTCAACTTTTATATTTTATATGATGAGGAAAAATATTTTATTTTCTAATTGACAAAATTGTTGCAAATTGCATAAAAAAAATTGTATGAAAATGGTCATACCTTCTACTCAAATGCTAACCCCGTTAGCTCTATAAAGATATAGCACCACTTATTTACATGGCACTCTATAAAAATTGAAAATAAAATAAAATAATATGGTGCCACCTTTTTATAGAACTAATTGTGTTAGAATTTGGGTTGATTTCACATTAAAACCAATTTTTCTGTAGTAATTTGTAACAAAACAAAACTTGGGTATCAATCTAAATTTAGCAAAAACAGATATTACAATTTTTTTAAATTTTAAAGATAAAAGGGGTACTTGCGTATCTTCCCTCTCACTGTTTAACCTTCAAAAACCGTCTGGTTTAAAACATGTTTATCTCTTATGCCCAAACACTTAATTAAAAATATTTTTTATAAAAAAATAAATATAAAAATTATAAATCACAAAAAATCTACGTCCTTTTTGTATTCAAATTTTTTTTGAAAAACTATTTGTTAGTAGCTATTAGGAAACTTTAAAATCTTAATTAATTATCTACTAGTTAAAATATTTTTTATATAAATTTTGAATGAGGAATTAATTTATAAAAAATTACGATAAGAATTAATTTATTAAAAGTAAGATTTATATAACAATTTTTCCATGATAAAAAACTGAAAGGTAATTATTTGTCTTTTTTTTAAGGAAAACAAATCAATCAGTTCCAATAGATTCCGTGTGGAATGCAGCTAAGAAGCCTCCGGTAAAATTGAGAAAGTCAGCAACGATGGCTAGTTTCGGATCGGTTCAATTCCAAAATAAAATTTGTTATGCTTATTTAAAAAAAATTATATAATAAATTATTATAATATTAAAATTATATATTATAATAAATATAAATATAATTTTAATAATTTATATAGATTACGATATAAATATGTAAATTACGAAACAAAAATATGATAAAAATTAGCGTATGATTTATTGAGGTTAGTAATTTTTCCATCAAAAAATTTGACACGATTGAGTCAATTCAGGCTGGCACAATATAACTTAGGCTCCGACGAATGCAGGGGCCCACTTTATACACGTGTCCGGCTAAGAAAATATCAGATGACGTCCAAGACACATACGTTGTAGAATCTTCCTATCTCCTAATTGACCCAAAAAAAAAGGAATCTTTCTTCCTAACTCGAAACTCTGATGAAAACTCTTGAAAGAATCTTCAAAACGAATCTACACCAAGTTATATTCTTTAGGGTATTTTGTCTTTTTGTATTTCCTTAATTACATTTAATTTTTTGTTTTCGTTAATCTGTTTTGAAAATTACAGTCCAGACCTTCTTTTCAAAGTTTGTTGCTAATCAATCCTCTAAATTTCATTCCTCATTTCAGCTCATCTCCAAAAAATTTTGCCGTACGCCAACTCCATTTTTTGAATTAAATGGATGAAAAATCACTCCCATATATTATACTTTTAACGCCATAAAATATTTATTTAAAAATATTTTTAAAAATATTTAATATATACTAACTTTCATGTTCAATATATTTTTTAAATATACTTTTAAGTAATTATTTCGGGATGTCAAAAAAAAAAAAAAACTCGTAAAAATCAAACAATTTCATATTTAACTTTTGAAGTCCCAAAACACATATTTTTAATTTTTTTTTGAATAATATTTCACATAAAAATTACAGATCTCGACGAGATCTACAACTTTCATTTTGAAATAATCAAATTGACCAAAAATATCTTTTTCCTTGTTGCAGTATTATTTTTAAAAATAATAATGTATGCCTCTTTTTTGTGAATCCTTTCTCCCTCATATCTCTCTCTTAAGCGCAACCAGCAGCGCTGCTCTTCCTCGAGATAGTCTATCAAACGGAGCCGCCGCTGCATGCCGCGTACCAAAAGTCATAACTTCTTGAAGAAAAAGTTAAAAAATAATAAATTTTTATCTACCAAATGTTTATTATATTGTCTAAAAGAGGTTCTAACGGATTTTTTTTCTTCAATGACAAGAGAATATCATATAATTTAATCCAAGCATATATAAACTCATTTACTATGTATAAGAATGTCTAAACACACACATCAGAACACAAACTCCAAAAAAAAAAAACTCGCGGTGTTTCTATGTGTTCATGTTTGTTCGTGTGTTGCTTATATGTTCGTGTGTGTTTTTAAATGTTCTTAGATGTTATGTATAGTGAAGACGTTTCTATACATCTAGACAAAATTATATGATGCTTCCTTAACTATTCTTTAAAATAATGAATTTCTGTCTACCACGTAGATGTACGTGTATGTTCATATATATTCGTGGGTATCCGTATATATTTGTGGATGTTCATATATATATATATATATGTGTGTGTGTGTGTGTGTATTTGCGAATATTTATGTATATTTGTATGTATTCGTAGATATTTCTAAGATGTTTTTTATGTATTTTTATGCCTAGTGTAGTAACATTATTTAGCTCAATTACATACTCTTTATCTAGCTAGCATTGTTGGTCAAGTTAGCTCAATTAGTTCGAGTCCTTGCTATTGATCTGGGCCCAGGCCCATTTATAGTACAGCGGGAAAGGTAGTAGGTTTTGTTAGCCTGATCCAAGCCTTAAATTGTTGGACAATTTCCCTGCCATATAGTAAATAATATTTACAAAACATATTCGAAAAAGCTCAGGCTTTTATATATATATATATATATATATATCCAACTATTCTATCTGCAATCCAGATGGCACAACTATGTACAACTTGATAGTTCGTCATCTTCCAATAAAGTAGTTGAGAAGATCGAAATTGAGACATTTTCTATCCGACTGCACCTGTCTACTAGTGGCCACACTCATTTCTTAAATATTATGTCTATTTTGTGAGTCTATTGTCTATTAATTGAAGATGATGATTCTCTCTGCTACATAATTAGATGGTTCAATTATTTCTAGCGTCATGACTTAAGATATTCCTCAAACAATACTAATTTGCAGATACACATTAAAATTTTTTTGGAAAGCGAGTGTTCTAACTATTGGAGCCGCAGATAAAAGATTACCAAATAATATTCACTAGTTATTGCTTTTTCTTCTTTTTTTTTTTTAACCAAGGACCCCAATGATTGAATCAAAAGCTTGTAGGTGAAGCTTAAATAACAAATTCACAGCACCATCAACTGGCAAATTTTGAAGTCTATCCAAGCTAAGAAACTATGATTCACAGGCATAAATTCCAACCACAAACTATCCAAATATTCCTATAATCTATTCTCATTCCTTCATGTTCACATCCATTTGTCTTGAATACAAGCAAATGATGCCAAACTGCAACTTTCTACCCGCTACGGAGCAACCAACCCAACTGTCCTACTTCTATTATAACATAAAAAATGTCAAATCCCTTCCTAATTTTATCTTAAATAAATTTTATAACATTCTTATTAATAAAATATAAAATATTATATTATTTATAAATTTATTAAGTATTATTATATTTTAAAAACTTTAATATAAAATATTTTATTATTATTATGTTCGAATTATATTATTTTATTTTTAAAAAAGTAATGAATTTTATGTTCCTATCGTGTTGTGTTTTCTAACATCAAGAGCTCCTACACTCGCTCCACCTAGATCTCCACCCTCCGTCTCCTAACACGCATCCCTAGACGGTGAAACACAACCAACAGGAGCGACCCAAGCAGCGAGGAGCCAGAGATACCGTAGGCAAAGTAAGCATGGGGAAAGAGGAGTTCGACTCCGGCTCGTACTTCTTCGTCGCCATCGTGGGGATCATCTCCGCCGGCATCGCGATCTCGATTTACCACTGCGTCGTCGAGCAGTGGTGCAACCGCCACGGAGGCCGGCCTCTGCCGCCAGGAAACGGAGGAACAGCCGCAGAGGATACTGCAGTGGCGTTGGAGATTCTTAGTCCGACGGCATACGCTTACAGCAAGGGCGGTGGCGGTGGCGGAGAAGATGAAGTTTGCGCGGTGTGCTTGTGCGAGCTAAAGGATGGAGAACAAGTGCGGAGGCTTCCGGAGTGCAACCACTGTTTTCACGTCCCATGTGTGGATCTGTGGCTAGTGTCGCATTCGAGCTGCCCAGTTTGCCGGGCAGAGGTGGTGCCGCCGTGTCGCCGGCATCCGACGGGTACGCCAGCGTCATTGCCGAGTGTTGGAGGGGTGCCACAGTTGGGAGGATAAGTGCAAGTAACTTTCTCCACCTTCATAGTTTCCGAACGAAATCTTGAATCTGGCTTACTTTTGGGTGGTACTTTTTTTTAGATGACGAGACGAATCCTACATGATTTTATTCGGAACTATTTTCTAACAGATATGCATTAAATCTCTTTAGGCTCGATCTGCGATCAGATAGTTAAACTCTAGGGTGACGTCCGCCTCAGACCACGCAGTGGAGCAGGCATTGGGCCACCATCTTCGCACAGGTGCTAGAAAACGCAGCGCTCGCACTTATCCCACAGCCCCGCGATTCGAACCTATGATGTGATGGTTGTAGCACCACGCCCCACCGATTCGCTCACGGGCGGAGGGCTGGGTGGTACTTTTTGACGAAGAAGAAATAAAGTTGTGCACCAAACCCTACTTAAAAAAGAGGAAATTATAGTATTTTTTTTTAATAAATAATAGTTCAAAATTTTGAATTTTAGAAATACTAATGTCTATTATTTCCTACCAACATTATGTTTAAAATTGAACTCAATCGAAATAGGAATTCCATGAAATACTGGTATCATTATATTAGCCGTTCAAAATAATAAACTAATCGTCCGAAATACTTTTAAATTTATAAGTGTTAGTTTTTTTTGAAAAAGTTGTTAAGATATGGACTAATTTGTATAAGTTTTCAAATTTTGAAAAAGTTGAATTCTTTTTATATTATTCCTACTTAAAATTCATCTCGATACTTTTTAGATCGCGTTTATGCGATCCATGTGGCGATTAGTATTTTTGCACATCTTCTTGTATTATAGCAATACTCATAAACTCCCGAAAGTAGATGGCCAGTTATTTCAACTGTCATAAACAGGCCGGGGATGGACCCACACTATGGTTTCTTTGCCTTAAAAATAGGCTATAAGGCCGGGCTTATCATAAATTGGTGGACCAACTTATCATAAATAGGAGTATTTTAGAATAATTATTAAACTGTATTTCTACTATTAGAGCAAAAGATCCTAAAGTCGAATCATATTTTAGAAAAGAAATTTATCCTTAAAACAAAGTCACTGTTATATATACCGAGCAAGATCAACTTGTGTATGAGAACGTGCGTACTACGGTGTATAAAGCCATAAACCGACCACACTCTTAACATAATATTCAGTTGGAGGTTCGAATATGAACGAGAATAGGACTAGAAATTCACCTGAAATCATAATGGAAACTGATAGGGCTTGGATTTGGACTGCCATATGTCAGAAAGTGGTAAAGCCCATATACGCATACAAGTAAGCCCATTAAGGGAAGGCCTGAAAAGCTCCCCTCGGTTAGTCGATCCGAGGTGACATCTGGAACTCATGGTACCGAGACCTACCTCGGGAGTCAGCTCGCCGGAGGTACGCGACAACCTCGGAGATGATCCGAAGCAAGTCCTCATCTCGGGGAACTACGCAGATCTATCCCATGCATGTACATCAGAGGCCACGTCATCCATGTTACTGCCGCACGAACGTCCACCGTAAGAACTGATCTTCTGGGGATTTAGGCGTGGAACGAAGATGATCAAGTCAAACGAGATCTCAGCCAAGATTCAAGATTTTCTCAATTGTCTCCCACCTGGCCAGAGCCTCCGCGGTGCCTATAAGAGGCCGCTCGCGGCGCTGTCAGGCGAGATCCGATTCTGGTCGTCTGAGAGAATACTTAGTAACTATCTGTATGGGAGAGTTGAGAGCGCTGTGTAATTTTTGTAATCTTTTTATTTATAGTGTATTTATTTCCATTGACTTATATAAAAAATATTTGTATAAAATAGAAAAGTTCAAATAGGTTTGCGAGCCTAACGAGCCGAGTAACACGATGCACAAGATCGGCTCGTTTAATTATTCGAACTTGAATTCGTGTTTGAACTCGATCAAGCTCAGTAATACTCGAGTTCGAACTGAATTGAAATGAGTTTGAACAACTCGTGAGCAGTTTGACTAGTTTTCATCCGTACATTCTATCCCTTCTCTAATTCTTTTTGACACCTCGACTAATTAATGGGCAAGCGTGCTGCTGTCATAGACTGCATTTGCAATCTTCAACAGCTAGTGGTTGCGAGCTCGCTAAACTCAGATCTCCATGGCCACCACTAGAGCGGAGAACCTCCGCCTCTGGTGTCGCCGGTGGCGTAGGGATAGCGCGGCGATTGCGTCGGGATCCGTAATTGTTCTTCTCGTCTTCATCCTCGCTGTCCGATCACCGGAACGAGACACCCCCATCGCCGTTTCTTCTGTCTCTCTCGATCCTGTCTTCGTGCCTCTCACTCTCGTTGCCAATGCAGAGAAGACTGGAGCTGGTAATTTATCTTTATTCAGTTAATATTCACTATAGTATGTATATAGCTTATTTAATTATTATAATATTATTATTATTATTGCTGTTAGTTTGCTTGGATGGGAGTCCGCCGGGATATCATCTAGATCGAGGATTTGGATCTGGAGCAAATAAATGGGTTATACACTTAGAGGTATTTAAGTATATATTTTATTATGTTTTGCTGAATGTTTTGTTCTTAATAATTGGAGTGTTAGATGGGTGCAGTATATGTTTCAATCCTTGGCTGAACAGATTATCAGATGCTATAATGATTGAAACTTGAATCCTACTCGCATGTTGTAAATGGTTTCATTACGGCTCTGTTTGAGTTCGTTTGTAGTGACAATTTTCATTGGTTGCTGCTGAACTGAAGATAGAAATTAAAGTGGTCCTGCTAGTTGGACCTTAAATCCTTTTGACTGAAAATGATTATTGCATGGTCACTTGCTTCGATTGGATCATCCAGGATTACTTTTGTTTTCTTTTTAAAATTTTGAAACTTAGGTTAAATTTGAAAAAAAAACAAATCAGAAAACCAAACAGAAAAGTGATGCTAAGTTTTTAATTGTTCCTTTTCGTGATAATGCTAGTTCACTGAAGTGTGGGTTCTAAACTCATTTTAAATTCCCAACTTATATTGATAGGGCGGTGGTTGGTGTTCTACATTGGAATCATGCTCCTACCGCAAGACAACGATGCTAGGATCATCTCGGCACATGGAACGTCATATTCACTTTTATGGGATCTTAAGCCGTGCACCTTCTTACAACCCTGGTATGCCCTTTTCTATACACATATGTTTTATTTCTCATTATTTTTTTTTTTTAATTTTTACAAGTATTTGTTGTTATGCTAGAGTCTGTCTCATTAGACATCATGGTGATGCTATGTGCTTAATAATTTCTTATATAAATTCCATTTCAGCGTCAAGGTCATGTTGTCGCACATAGGTTTATGGGCAGACATAGTTTTCTTTGAGCTAATCCATGTACATTCCCAAATTTTATTTGAGTTTTTTTTTTTCCTAATGTAACAACTTTATCATCTTATCAGATTTCTATAACTGGAACAGAGTTAAAGTAAGATACTGTGACGGTGGATCTTTTTCTGGTAATGTGGAAAATGAAACGCAGGTAGCAAAGTCCTAAATGACATCTCCCATATCTTGCAAATTTAATTTGTTACTAATGAAATGGGAAATGATCTTACTGATACATGATGTATCCTATAGAACCATGCAGGAATCTTCTTCAGAGGCAAGCGTATATGGGAGGCAATTATGAAAGAGTTGTTATCTAAAGGACTTGCAAGCGCTAAACAGGTGAATCAGAATTATTGAACTCCATATTTAGAAGCATATCTAACATTTGTTTAGGCTATCATACGTAACACACAAAGTTTCTTCTGAGAATCTTTTAGCACAAGTTTCACAAAAAGCTAACTCGTGCTATTAGCAAATGTTGATTTCAATGTTTCTGCCAGTTGACATTAAAGGAAATTTTGGATAACATAGATGTAACGTAGCATTAAGATTTGTAGTAGAAAGTAGGAAGTTTAGGGATATCTTGATGCTGACCGAAGTCTAAGATTTTTTAGTAGCAAGTAGGAAAGTTTAGGCATCTCCTGCGGGTGACCTAAGTCAAGATGTTTAATATGTAGTCATTTATCTTTAGTAGTTTAGTGGGTTATTATTAGCTTTTCCTTTCATTCTTTTGTAACTTGTTTTTAAAAGGTAAAATTATGCTAAATGACTAGCCAGTCCCAAATTGTATGTTTGTGTCGGACTGATTATTGATAAGAAGTGAAATCGTGTAGCCTCCTGATTTTGAGCTCTGCAACTAAGGTTGGTCTGTCATTGCTTTTAAGTCAAGCGCTGGTCAATTGACCTTTAACTTGGCTTAAAGCAAGCAAAACTAGACGTTAATATAGAATACATTACAAATACAATCTTAATTATATTTTCTCAGTTTTCAGGCCCTTCTAACAGGTTGCTCCGCTGGAGGTTTAGCAACTTTAATTCACTGTGACAATTTTCGTGCTCTTTTACCAATGGAGACAAAAGTTAAATGTCTTGTAGATGGTGGATTTTTTCTTAACGTGTATGTTTCTTTCCCTAATCATTGCTTCCCTATAGTTTATTATTTTCCAGGGTTCTTTCTCCTTGCTTACTTGATTGGTTGATCCATTGCTTCATAATTCTACCTTAGGTGTTTATACTTCTTATCTAGCGAATAGTGGTTGTAGGATAAGAACTAGGTACACCATTTCTTCTCTGCGAAATACTTAGAAGTCCCATTTTTTAAACTTGTTGGTAGTGTATCAATATTAGATTTCTGCAAGCAAAAATTTCTGGGAGCCCAGAGGCTGTGGGAAGTTAGATCTGTGTTGGTCTTACGCTAACATAGAAGAGTATTACTTTGTAGATAAGAGTGTTGATTTGTTTAAACATGTTAAATTTCCTTAAATTTATAGCTGCAAATAATGGCTTTGATTTCTTTTCTTGCAGAAAGGACATTTCTGGTAGGAAGCGGATGGAATCCTTTTACAAAGATGTGGTCCTTCTTCAGGTTTGTCGTTCATCTTTTGGTGATCCTATTTGTTATATCTTCCGTAATCTGTTATACAGTTACATCATATATCTCATATCTGGTAATTTACCCTGCGTATATTTGCTGCTCAATTACCTTCTTGTATGCAATAATGTTTTTGCATCCTCTTTGGTGACACTATTGTTTGTACTCGGAAAGGAAATGGGATATCGGAGAAGATGAAACCTATAAATGTCTTTCATGAGGATGACAAATCGAATACTAATTCGTGACTTCGTGTCATGTATTCATCTCAGGAATGCTAAGGCTAGTAAGATAGTTAGAGTCTAGCTGGTGGAGACTTGCTTGAAACGTGAAATGTATGAGAACATTGTTGCCATAACATACTTGGAACTGTTGTTATGATGGAGTACAGAGACCTTTTAAGATGCTACACTGGATAGAAGATTGGATGACAACGTAATCCTCCAGTTTGTGACATGTACTGCAAGCAGAGCTTATTTTAGTGAGGATAAACTACTGAAAGCCCTTTTACTAATCTAGCATAGACCTCAAGTAGTTAGTACGACAAAAGTCACAAAACTACTATGGTAATAAAGCTGTTGTACTATGTTCAACCGTTATGTTTTGCTAGTTTGATTGCAGGAAGTAGCAAAAAGCCTGCAGACAGATTGCATTTCGACAAAGGAACCATTTCATGTAACAGCCTAGCTTTCTCTCTGTTGTCAGTTAATCTCATTGTATGCTATACATACGTGTTTACTAATATGAGTTCTTGTACCTAGTGTTTCTTTCCTAAGGAGATCATCAAAAACATAAATGCGCCACTCTTCTTAGTGAATTCAGCTTATGATTGGTGGCAGGTAGTTTGTTTTATGAGCATTCTTATATTATGTTATGCCTCTTTAATTTCTAGTATGCTACATATGTTGGTTTTTTTTTTTTTTGTCAGATACAAAATGTTTTGGCACCACCAAATTCCGATCCTCAACAAAAATGGCTGGGTTGCAAGTTAAATATTCACAGTTGTGTCTCAGCCCAGATGGAAGCCCTGCAAGGTTAGAAACGATTGGCATGATGGCTCCAAATAAAGTTCAGATTTCCTTTTTCCTGCAAAGCAAGAGATGTTTTTGGTTTAAACTGATCGATGGATTGCTTGAATGTTTTGAGCAGGATTCAGGACTGCCATGCTTGAATCGCTGAATGACTTTCAGCACAAGGGGAACGGTGGCATGTTTATAGATTCTTGCTTTTTACATTGTCAAACGCACAATAACGTTACTTGGCACTCTCCAACTTCTCCGAGAATCCAGAACCAGGTTGAAACATTCTGACTTCCCCGCCCCTCCATTTATATATCCAAGCTATTGCACATTATTCGTAATATCACTTATTTATGGTGACTAAACAAAACAGACCTGATTCTCAAATTTTATAATTTTGGTCTAATATACTCTGTTTCTATTGTAGGGTTTGTTATGATTTGACTAGGTCATATCAAACCTCAAACTTGGATGATGAAGTCACCACTGTTAATGACATAATTTTGTTGTCCGTAAAACCCTCACATTAAGTTCACGCAATGCAAAGATTATTATTTTCTAACAAAGAATGCATGTCCTATTCTGTCTGCTTTATCGTTAAATATGATATGGTAGCATTAAGGTACTGTGTTTAGTTTATTGGGAGAGAACATGCTTATATGTTTGTGTACTATCTCCTCATGGGTAGCTTCAGAAAGTCATCTTAATTGGATGTAAATCAAATATGCAACTTGTTTATCTTCCTAACAAGTCCTGTTAAAAATTATTTGACCACAGTGAAACTGGGAGTGGTTCATCTGTTGTACATGCAACAGGATGCACTGCCACCCATCCATCTTTAGTGTTCATCAGGTTCAGCACTATTTTTGAGATCTTAAATAAAATTTCGTAGACTTATTTGGTCCGTTTTATCTTTTTCTTTTCAAAAAATTGTAAACTGCAAACATTTTGATGTAATTTCCAATTTCGTTGTTCAAAGTGTTTTAAAAATATCCAAAAGTGTGCCTGAAGAACTATCAAATTTTAAATTTGGTATTAGGTTTCAAAATACTTTAAACTACAAATTGTAGGTCACGTTGAATGTTCAAGTTTGCAGTTCAATTCTTTAAAAAAAATGTGAAACATAGACCAAATGAGTTTGCAAAAATTTTGCTTGAGATTTCGAAGTGGCGCTTAGCCTGATGAACAATGGAGATTGATGGGTGGCGGTGCATGCTTTTGCATGCGCAACAGGGTAAATGCTCCTGTGAGCTGAGCGTTAGATATTGATGCTTATACAATTTGGTTTTTGTTTCATTTTTGCCCAGCAGACAATAGCAGAGGCTGTCGGAGACTGGTATTTCGACAGAAAGGCAGTAAAAAAAATTGATTGTGAATATCCCTGCAATCCCACTTGTTACCATATGGATTTTACCAGGAGGGCATAGAGCCGATCAAATAGCTTATCCCGCAGGAGGTAATTTTAGAATTGGCTGATCAAATCACTTAAGCTGGGTGAAATTGTTTTTGATCTTGTATAAATGTGTTTAATTCTAATATTTGTTTTTTTCCTAGTAGAGGATGTATAGCTTTTGGAGACTGGTCTTTTGATGGAAATGCAACCAAGGAAGCTGATTGTGAATATCTCTGCAACTCGACTTGTATCACAAAGTTTAGGAGTTCTTCCTGCTGGATGTAGTAAGACAGAATTGGCTCCTCCCAGCTACTATAAATATTAAGGCCTTTTTTTATTTACTTTTCTTGGATTCGTAGGAGTTTTTCGGAGAAAAAATGAATATATACTCCTGGATGATGATATTATTTTTTTCCTTTACACAGAGAAAGATAAAGCTGCTTTTTTTTTTTGATAGCCGTTGCATAAATTTGGAATGCGTGTATGTTGATTGTTTAAGTAGCGTCCGCAATTGTCTTCTGTAACTTCAATTCCTTTGCTTCTTACATTTGCAGACAATCTGTTTGTGATTGCAAGCAACGGATACATGAAAAATACTGCAGCGCTCCACTGTTCAGTCCGAATACATTTTGTCTGTCTCGGGATATAAGATTTATCGATTTCAATGCAGGAAGGAAACGTATTCGGACAGATTTTCTGATGAAACGTGCGGACGCTATATCTTTCTCAAGATCCATATCGTCTTTTTTTTTCAAAAGTAGTTATGTATATATGCACGATTTAGTAACTATTAGAAAAAAAAATAGAAGTTTATTTAAAATAAAGGTACAAAAGTTTGGTGATTTATCTTTTTTTTTTTTTATTTCACTGAGAAAAAAGATGTCGAATTATAATTAGGAAGTAAAGTTTTTGGATGTGCTTGATTTCTCAACCCTTAAGTATATGCACATGTCTACCATAAATTTTCTAAATTTTTTAAAAATATTTATACTGTAGCTGGATGAACTCAAATTCATAAGTTATAGTTTGTGAACACTCATCCACCGGTTAAACTGTCCATTATTATGAACTCAAACATTTTCTAACTCCGGAAATTTCGTTAAAAATTTGAAAATGGGCCCGGAACGTTACTCAGAGCTCATAGAGTCCACTTAATAAACAGAATATTCTTTACCGTGTGATTAAGATCAAAGGGAGTACACGTGATAAGGGTAATTTCGTAATAATAAGGGTTTTTTCTCCCCGCTTATTAAGTCTCACACTCTCCCGTCGCCGCCGGCACTACTACTAGGGTTTAGTCTCACTCCCGCCGCAGGTTCGGTTGCATCTCTCTTTCGCTCATCTTCTCTAATCTTCGATCAGCGATTTCATTTTGCTGATTACTTGTTGTCGTCGTCGTTGTTGTTGTGCAGAGGAGGGATCTAATGGCGCCGTCTCAGCCGAACACTGGCCTCTTTGTGGGATTGAACAGAGGCCATATCGTCACTAAGCGCGAGATTCCCCCGCGCCCTTCCAGCAGAAAGGGGGTAACCAGTTGAAGACCCTAATCTATTCAAATTATTGCATATTTTTGTTGGTTGTTAGATTTATCGATTCATGGGTCCATGATTGTTCTAATTTTTGTTATCATTTCTGAAGATGTTTGTGAGCAAATGTTTATTCGAAGTTTCTTCTACTTGTAACAATTATTGTATGTAGATGATGTAATGTAGAATGTAAGTTGATGGAGCAGGCATTAAGTGACTAGGAGAATATACATGCCTCAGTAAATGTAGTATTATGCTAGATGTTTTACATAGTGGTAAGCATCTGATGTGTTTTGGAGATGTTATAGAGGATATAATTGAACGACATACTCGAAAGGAGATGTGCTGCTATATTTGGCCAGCTTCTGGAACAATTGATAACATTGTGAGCAAAATATTAGAAAGTACACTGCTGTCTGTACAAGAAGATTTGAGTCAATATGTTTAACTTTTACTACTACTGATACTTTAATGGTTTGTTTCGCAATCTTGACAGCAGAGGTGAAGAAGTTTAACGATGGGAAGAGCAATAGAGGGGAGGAGAGGGTAATGAAAGAGGAATAGAGGATAAAGGATGGGAGGGTAGTGAAAGAGGGTAAAGGATTGGAGGGAAGGAAAGGAAGGGAAAAAGAAAAGACGGGAATTAATTTATCCCGGTTTAGGAATCAACATAAAGTTAACGAAGAGTTCAAAAATTACTTTGACAAATATACCCTTTTCTTTAAAAAAAAAATGCTAGCATTTTCAATGAATATCATTATTTGTGTTTTTACTATGAAAATTTAAAACATCGTATGTTTGTTTTCAATTTAATCATGTGATTGGACATTATATGTGTTAAGAAAATCTAACCAGAATGGTTGAGAAAAACTAGAGCTTTGATTTCACTTGGACGCATTTGAAACTCTCTACATCATATCCATGTGCAGTGTTTTTCGATATGTTTGCAGCTAACTACAAGAAGTGGTTTCTAAATTGAATGCATATGGCAGCACGTTTAATAGCAGAAAGTGATTTGTTCAACATATGAAGATTATATTGAAGGATATGATTGGAATTAAGAAATAATATTTTCACTGCCCTTGTTGCGCGCCTATTTGAGAGGTTACAAGAATTGAGGGTTTGCGAGGTAAAAGAGGTTACAAGAATTGATGGTTTGCGAGGTAAAGGAGGGTAGGATTTACTCCTTTCTACCCTGTTGACTCTTTATTAACGTTTTTTTCCTAAACAGTGGTCTACTATTACCACTATTATTGTTTACCCCTCTAAACATTTATTCAAACAGGGTTGACTACTATCGTACCTCCCTACTCTTCTGGGTCCTATCTACCCCCAATCCAAACACACATAAGGAGAATAAACTCTTTCCTTGAAGAGAAAGCGAGGAATCGTCTATTGTTTATTTTACTTTTTGGTTACTGAATTCTTTTAATGTCTCTGGAAATTGCTATATTTAAAGAATTTAGTCATCAGCGTAAATGGGTTGGTGCTGTGCAGATACTTAATGATGCGAATAGTGGAAGAAAATTTTATATTCAAAGGGATATCTTTTTATTTTTTGGGTCAAGGTAGCTAAATTAAGGATTGGCCTGATTCAAATCTGATATAGTTGGCCATGAGCTAGTAGACTTGCGGTGACAAGATCTTCATATTGTCATGAAGCTGTTTGAAAAACTTATTCCTTGTTTGGAGCCAATTGTTTCACTGATGTAGTGATTCTCCACTCAATAGTCAATAGTAAGATTATAATATATATAGGTGGGATGAATGTGTTGATGCATTATTCATGGTGAGATTAATAAGAGTCTTTTGTTCAAGGACTAGATTTGTCAGTTGCATTGCATATTATCTTGACATAAACTGAATTAACGTATTCCCACTTTTGTTTATTATGTTTTTTACATGTTAATTTCCAACCTGATGTTTAGAGTTTTTGCTTTGAGATTCGCTGTTGATATTTCTTTTTCCCACTTCAGAAAACCAGCAAAAGGGTTCACTTTGTCAAGAATGTGATTAGAGAAGTTGCTGGATTTGCTCCATATGAGAGGAGGATCACTGAGCTTCTGAAAGTTGGAAAAGACAAGCGCGCACTGAAACTTGCAAAAAGGAAGTTGGGTACACACAAGAGGGCCAAGAAGAAGAGAGAAGAGATGGCCAACGTTCTAAGGAAGATGAGGTACACTTTTTCTTATAGCTTCTATGCCAATTGAAAGTGTAATCCTCACAATTATATTTAATTGTGAATATACAGTTTTGATCGATGCGTACTAATTGTAAATCCTTTGTGTTTATGTAGATCCGCTGGAGTATCGGAGAAGAAGAAATGAGGAATCATCGACTGCTCTTCTAGATTATGTGATAGGGGTTTTTTTGATGTATTAATTTAAAGTATTGCAATTTATGTTGCCAGTACTGTAGTATATGCTGCTTAAGTTATATTTGCTTATAAATGAACTTTGTTTATGTTATCAGAGAACAACCGGAATTGGTTCCAGTTCGTATGAGCTGTTAACATTTGAGATATTAAGCTGCACTTTGATGCTTCTCTTTAGATATTGTTGATTGTCTTGCCGGAGGCTAGCGAATTGTATCAAATTTTGATGGTATTTTTAGATGATATTTTAGGTATATAGCTAAAACAGGTATGCCTTTTATATGGCCTTAATACTCCAATATTTCTATATTTTTGCAACTAGATATTAAGGATTTTAGTTGTTTACACTTTGCGACTAAAATCCCTTGTGATAGAAGGGATAGAATTGGTTTAAACCAATCAAAGGGACCGAATTGGTTTCTTTTAAATTATCTTCTGTGTCACTTCTTAGAGGACTGAAGAGCAGATTTCTTCCATCAAGTCAGTGATCCATCGTAAGGATATACATTATCGGCGCAATGGCCCCTTTTTCGTCGAGTTCAACATTTCTTTTCTAGAAACAAATTTTGCTCCCAACTTTTAAACGTTGAACTAAACATTACAAGGATATACAGTTATTGGTAAATTTATCCTCATCCTCCAGCAAACAAGTAAAACGAAATTTATCCCCTGAGCTATTTCTAAAGTAATAAAGTCCCCACTAAATTCTAATAATTATTGTGAATCTCAAGACACTTTAAAATGTGATTGGAATTATTAGTTACTTATACTCTATAGATAAAATAGAAATAAAATATACAGTGCTACCTAAAATTGCTGGATAATTAATTGGAGCCGTTGCAGCTGCAAGGACTAATTAAGTCTGGCCTTGTCTGCCTCCTACAACAATGTAGGTACAACTCGGAAGTAGGGCTGAAAACGAGCCGAGCTGCTCACGAGCAGCTCGGGCTCGAACTCGTTTAAGCTCGGCTCGGGCTCGATTATTATCGAGCTCGAGTCGAGTTCGAGCACGAATTCAAGCTCGAGTAATTAAACGAGCCGAGCTTGAGCATTGTGTTACTCGGCTCGTTAGGCTCGCGAGCCTAAACGAGCTTTTTTATTTTATTTAAATATTTTTTATAACAAATTATTTAAGCGAGTTCGAGTTCGAGCTCGACTCGAGCTCGAATCGACTCAAGCTCGGTTCAGTTGATACAATCGAGCCGAGCTCGAGTCGAGTTCGAGCTTTAGATTTATCGAGTCGAGTCGAGTTCGAGCTCAGCCTTTGAAGCTCGTCAAGCTTGAGCTCGAGTTTGAGCTCGAGCTAAACCAATCGAGCCGAGCTTGAGCACAGTGGTACTCGGCTCGTTTTCACCCCTACTCGGAAGTATCCCAGTTGGGAATTGGGAGGTGTGAGGTTCAAACCCTGAAGGGCGCCCATAACTCAACATAAATGAATAAATTTAAAAAATAAAGTAGGAAAAAGAAGGGAAAAAGAAAAAAGAAGAAAGAACAGGCCTTGGTTCCTACGTGTAATGACATCCTTAGGCAACTTTAGTTGTGCTGAAAACTGATACACAAGTATAGATTACCAACATCAAGACGAATGTAATAGTGAAATTGTAAAACAGATACTTAAAAGCAGCTGACTCGAACAAGTGTCACTGTAGACATAAAATAAAATTATCTCCTACAAAGCAAGATGCATCACCATATCGGAGATGCCAGATAAAAGACACAATGCAATAATCACTTCCTGAAGTGAGACGACTAGTAACAAACTTAGTCGACCTCCTCAATCTTAGGGCCAGCACCGCTACTGCCAGCAGCAGGACCATCCTCATCCATACCAGCATCGCCCATGTCAGGTCCAGCACCCTGGTACATCTTCGCAATGATGGGATTGCAGACGCTCTCGAGCTCTTTCATCTTGTCCTCGAATTCGTCAGCCTCGGCCAATTGATTTCCATCCAACCATTGAATCGCCTGTTCAACAGCATCCTCAATCTTCTTCTTATCATCAGCAGGGAGCTTAGAGGCAATCTTCTCATCCTTGATGGTGTTCCTCATGTTGTAGGCGTAGTTCTCCAGAGCGTTCTTCGCTTCCACCTTCTTCTTGTGCTCCTCGTCCTCTGACTTGTACTTCTCCGCCTCCTGAACCATCTTCTCTATATCCTCCTTGCTTAGCCTGCCTTTGTCGTTGGTGATTGTGATTTTGTTCTTCTGACCGGTGGTCTTATCCTCCGCGGAGACGTTCAAGATGCCATTAGCGTCAATATCAAAGCACACGGTGATCTGAGGTACACCTCTAGGAGCCGGTGGAATTCCAGAGAGTTCAAATTTCCCGAGAAGATTGTTGTCCCTGGTTCTGGTCCTCTCACCCTCAAAAACTTGAATCAACACACCGGGCTGGTTGTCGGAGTAGGTGGAGAACACTTGTTCCTTCTTGGTGGGAATAGTGGTGTTCCTTGGGATAAGAACAGTCATAACGCCACCAGCAGTCTCCAAACCGAGGGAGAGAGGGGTAACATCAAGAAGGAGAAGATCCTGAACCTTCTCATTACCCTCGCCACTCAGGATGGCAGCCTGGACAGAAGCGCCGTAAGCAACCGCCTCATCAGGGTTGATGCTCTTGCAGAGCTCCTTGCCATTGAAGAAATCTTGCAGAAGTTGCTGGACTTTGGGAATTCTAGTAGATCCTCCTACAAGAACGACATCATGGACAGTGCTCTTGTCCATCTTGGCGTCCCTCAAACACTTCTCCACGGGCTCCATACACTTCCTGAACAGGTCCATGTTGAGCTCCTCGAATCTGGCACGGGTGATGGGAGAGTAGAAATCAACACCCTCATACAAGGAGTCGATCTCAATAGTAGTCTGTGCAGTAGATGAAAGGGTACGTTTTGCCCTCTCACACGCAGTCCTCAGTCTCCTCAGGGCTCTTGGGTTGCCGCTGATGTCCTTCTTGTGCTTCCTCTTGAATTCCTGTACAAAGTGGTTCACCATCCTGTTGTCAAAGTCCTCACCACCAAGATGAGTGTCACCGGCAGTGGCCTTCACTTCAAATATACCCTCCTCAATGGTGAGAAGAGAAACATCAAAAGTACCCCCACCAAGGTCAAAGATGAGGACATTCTTCTCGCCAACACTTGTAGCTTTTTTATCAAGACCGTAAGCAATGGCAGCAGCTGTAGGCTCATTAATAATACGCATGACATTGAGACCAGCGATGACACCGGCATCCTTGGTTGCCTGTCGCTGAGAGTCATTGAAGTAAGCAGGAACAGTAACAACTGCGTTCTTGATTGTGGAACCAAGATACGCTTCGGCAATTTCTCTCATTTTTATAAGGACCATAGAAGAGATTTCCTCAGCAGCAAACTGCTTCTCTTCGCCCTTATATGTGACAACGATCATGGGCTTATCACCAGCTCCAGCAATAACTTTGAACGGCCACAACTTCATATCATTTTGAACAGAAGCATCAGTGAATCTCCTACCAATGAGACGCTTGGCATCTGATACAAAAACATAACATTATAGGCTGACATCCTTCATAACATTATGGATAAACAGCAGAACATGTGCATTAACCACATGACGCAACATAACAATAAATGACCAATTGGAATAAATATATTGAACATGTGGACTAGAAAGAAGCATAAAGAAGAATACTTAATTGGTAGAAAGCAAATGGCCTGGGGAAAATACCTTCATCCACATTATGAGTTTATGACTGGCAAAACTTAACCACTTTTCAAATAGAATTAGAAACAAAATAGAACTCATACGAACATTAGAAGGAAAACCAACTTCAATTCTCCATTTTCAAATGTACCAAGTGCGCGGCAAAAGTTCACATGCCATCAGGAAGTGGAGTGGCTATGACACAGAAGATCATGACGAAATTGAATGCAATTATCTATCAACTTCAAGTGTTCCTGCTAATAACATCTATCCTAGTCATGTATTTTCATAATGGTGGCTTTGATGTTTAAGTGATCCAGGAAGTAAACAAGATATATCTGCATCTCCAATCCTCCAAAGAAGTGGTTTCAAACGCTATATCGGAAATAATTAAGCTTTTATGAACAGTTCCTAACACGATGCTACTTAAACAATGTTATGGATGATACAACTATCAGGAAATCTAAAATAATTAAGCTTTGCCATAGTTTAGAAAATCCTTGGTGCATGCTAAAGTACCAAATCCAAGAAACGATAGGGAATTTGGAGCTATACTTAAGTGGCATAGTACACTAGATCACAACAGCAAAACCTGTGTATATTTCTGCTCATGAAAATCAAACGAAGTACATCGGCGCATGCACAAGATCTACAGTAGAAGCATCAGACCACATCCCAAGAATATAAAGACTATTGTACTTCAGATCTAGCAATTTACAAAAATCCAACAGCAGAATATGGATTAAAACGCAATTAAAGTCCTCATTCACTGTCAACAGAACCGCGCTATTATCAACAACAATTAACTACTAGAAATATGAGGATCTACACCTATAATATCTAGATTCAACGAAATTAAGTACGGCCAGCATCGGATCTAAGCTAAACTCAAGGGGTTATCTTATAAAACTACAGTTGAAAGGCATGCGTGAAAATCTCATTGAATATCTATCAGATCTAAAGCAAACAGAAGCATCTGAATACTCACCGAAAACGGTGTTGATTGGGTTCATGGCGACCTGGTTCTTTGCCGCATCACCAATCAAACGCTCGGAATCAGTGAACGCGACATAAGACGGCGTGGTGCGGTTCCCCTGATCATTGGCGATGATCTCGACTCGATCGTGCTGCCAGACTCCGACACACGAGTATGTGGTTCCGAGATCGATTCCGATCGCCGGACCCTCTCCCTTTGCCGCCATGGATTTGCTTCCGAAATCACAGGGTAGAGGAAAGTAGAGCGAAGGCAGCGAGAAGGGATAAATTTGTAACTAGGGTTTGAGACTTTGAGGAGCTAGAGGGTAGATGGCTTGAAGTATTTGTAGGGTCTTCTTCAGATTCTAGAAAGTTCTTCGCTGGAACTGCTCAGCCGCCCGATGAGACCGACGGTGAGATCTTCGCATGTGTGGCGTCCACTATCTTGCTAGCGCCAACCAATCAGACCCTTTCCCGATATGTATCCGGAGGCGAGGGCCCATTATTGTCATTTGGGCTTAGAGATATTTTCAAGCCGCCACTAGTGACGCAAAACAGGCCGTTTTCACACTATAGGCGGTCCAGCCGTAACTTTTTATGTTTACATTAGCCCAAATTTTTTTTTGAATTTTCTGAACTTTATCAAAATATGACTATATAACTATGAACTTTATTTCGTATCTACGATAACTCTAAACTTTAAAAGAATATCTGCGATAAATTTGCCGTCAGCTTTTTCATTTGCGGCCGTTAATTCGCTGACGCGGTAGTTTTTTAAGTATTTTTAAAATTATTTTTTATTTTTTTATCTTTAGGGACAAATATATCTTTTAACCTTAATTAGAGATTTTTTTTTGAAAAACTTTCAACATAAAAGTTGTATATTTCGATGAGATTTATAATTTTTACGTTTAATTTTTTTTTTTTAAATGCTTCTAAAAAAGTCGTTCAAAATAGTGAGTAAAATTGTTAAAACTTTAAAGTCCCAAAATATCTATTTAGAAGTATTTGTTTGAAAATTTTTTGAACATAAAGATTGTAAATTTCATCAAGATCTATAATTTTAATTTTAGAAGTTTTCTGAAAAAATACTTAAATATTTATTTTTAATAAAAGACTTATTTATCCTTATAAAGTTAAAAAAAGCTAAAAATAAATTAAAAATAATTAAAAGATTGCCACGCCATCAAATTAACGGTGCAGACGGAAAAACTAACGGCAATTTTATCGCTGACATTTTTTAAAGTATAGGAATATCGTAGATACGAAATAAAGTTCAGGATTATAGAGACACATTTTAATAAAATTCAAGGAATTAAAAGAAATTTGGCTTTTACATTATTGCGTAATAAATTTACTAAATAGCCTATGTATTTATACTACTTTTACACTTGCACAAATTTAATTAAAAATAATTCAAATATATATTATTGTACTTAATAAAAATTATTATTGTACTTAACTGATGAGACTTGTTTCTGATGATGAATTCATAATCAAGTTCACAGCCCATATTGCTGCCTGGGTTAGCTCCACTAGGAAATGAACCACCGCAACATGCAGTATATTACTCAAGCCCGGTTCTTGTTTTGGGCTTTGAGAGATGGAGATACATCGCGAGCATCGGAGTAGGATTGAACATTTGCAGCTGGCTGATTACCCACAAGATGTTGATTTAGTGCACAACATTTCCCGTACTACTACTGAGCATGGTAGCGGGCCGGGCCACAGCCCCGTACTGAGCATTGCACTGGACCACAGCTGGCTCGGCCAGCCCGCATAGGTGTATTTATTAAGAAAGGGGAAGCTCGGCGAGACCTCTGCGCGGGCTGCATGCTCATAGGGGCTAGGACGTTCCGCAGACATAAGTACCGCACAATCGAAGGGGCACTGACATTGGGCTGTTTGGTTTGCCGCGGTTAGAAATTCAACCTACAAATGCAGTGGTTGGAAATGCTAAAAATCGGAGCGCGAGCGCAGTTGCAACTACAGGGATTTCGACCGTAGTTCAAACGCTGCAGTTCGGCCGCGAACTGCAGCAATTTTTGGTAGGCCCCACCAACTGCATCAATCCAAACATGATATTTTAACTTTCGATTTGCAACTACTGCAATTGACGTCCAAATACAGTTAATCAAACAGCCTCTTAGTGAACAACTGAATGTGGCTATGGACGATGGAGAGTCAACAAATTTTGGAACAACAGAGGAAATGTTTTAAAAGTATAAGCTAAAAGGATAGTAAAAATAACAAGTAAACCGCATACAATCTTGGTGCGGTTTATCGAAGTTAAAAAAAAAAAAGAAATTATATCTAATTAGCAAAAGAGAAATGCTCTTGGATGTAGGTTTTGCATCTACTTTTTCTTTAAAGTGATGTGAATATCTACACATTTTATGTGAATTATCTGCACTTTTTTTAAAAATAAAATATCATGGCATATAAGTCATATCACTTTAGTCATGAAATACAACTAAACTTTCAAGGTATCTAGCAGTGCAGCTTATCCTGTTGTTTTTTAATTCCTTCCTTTGTTGTCCGAGCTCGATTTGGATAATCTTGTGTGCCCTTGGATTTTGGGTATGTTTTTGTGTGCTGGCATGTTTCTGAATTTTTCAGGCTGAGGATTCCAACGGCAACAACATTCTTGTCATCACTAGAACCTGCATGGACTGACTACAGGGTGGTTGTTGTTGTTGTAGCAGTGCAGCTCATCAATTTGATTTGTTGAAACTCTTAACTCCATGCATTGCAGATGCATTACTCATTTTTCATTGTTAGTCCAATGTATGCGATTCAGCCATTGCCGAAGGGCGACTAGAGTGAATGCACTTGTTATGTATCGAGCTAAGACCATAACATTGAAGCAAGATGCACACACATTGCCGCGTATCAACAAACATCCATAGTTCAGTAGTTTTAAGAAACTTATGAACTGCTTCAAATTCGGAAACATAACTCACACATAAGGGAATATAAACCATCGTCATCCTTCACAAAACAATTGCGGAAGAGCAACTGACCCGCAAGATTAACATCCTCATATGACACTAGAAACTCGAAAAAGAACTACCATAACTGACATGAATAACCGAATTCAACCATAGCGACAAGAAAATCCTTAGTACACAGGACGCGAAACCAACAAAAGGTGCTAAAAAACAACAGATCCGGTAACATTTACGATGATTCGTGAGCTTTTTATTGCACGTTGGGTTCAGTGACAAGCCATTGATCATAACCGAATTGCTCGAGAAATTTCGTTAGCCTCACGTGTTTTGCAGCCCATTGCTCCGCTAACTTCTGCTCCTTCGCTTCTGCTTCCCTTCTCAGACCCGACATTTGATCCTTGTAATCAGCTTCTATTCTCTCAATAGCCGCGTGCTGCTCCTCCTTGAGCTTTCTTATCTTAGCTTCAATCTCCTCTATTTTTTCTCTCTTCTTGCAAGCTTTCTCTGATTCGAGCTGCAATTCTACTCTCCTAAGCCTCCATGCAGCTTCCTTTTTATGCGTAATCCAAGCTTTATGGCCTTCCTCTAAATCCCTGCAACAGTCCATAAGCTCAGATATAACTTGGCCTCGGACAGACGGTATTGCAGAAATCGCACTTTGTTGAGATGCCGGCAAGCTAATACAGTTTTCTGCGGATCTTGCACCGTGAATCCAACCGGCAGGTGCCGAAGGCAATGCGGAAGGAGAAAGCGTAAGTGTTACCGAAGGAGAAGACGGTGGGTGAGAACTCGGTCCTTTGCAATTAGAGTTAGATAGCCAAGGTGGAAGTAGCGGCGCCGCCATTAGAGACGATGTGCTGAGACGATCTTTAACCAACTTCTCAGCAAAACTTTCGAGAATTCTATCGTACTTACAAGGATCGATCGGTTCTATAACAGTTTTGTTTCTTTCCTTTAATTCCCTCTGCTGCTTCTCCTTAAATACTTCCCACCACTTGCCGAGCCTCTTGGCGGTTCGTCCGGGGACCTCAGCTGCGATTTTCTTCCACTTGTTTCCGTGTTTTGACTGGAGCTGGATTACGAGCCGCTGTTCTTCCTCTGTTAGGGAGCCTTTCTTGATACCTGGCCTCAAGTAATTCTTCCACCTCTCAAGACAAGATTTTGCGTCTCGGTGAAGAGGGACGTTCATGCGCTGGGAAATTAGGTGCCACTCTTTCGGGCCATACTGTTTAACATAAGCACACAACAGAGAATCTTCTTCAGGCCGCCACCGTTGCCGTTCTCTCATTTGCTGATCCCAGAATCCATTTGGATAGATGCATCATAATCTTATCCAGAAAACTGCAAGACAAGAAGAACCCACCCTGGGATTAAAGATAAAAGACATGGAAAACAGCCGGTCAGGATCGACTTTTTTAAGCAACACTAACATGATCCACAGGTCAAACAAAAACAGACATAATGGATATCCCAAATTACTGCATTAATTGAACAATTTGCTGCATGAGGTGAACTTTCTGATGCTCAAAACTGAATTTTTGACTGCTTTATGGGGGTACAAGCAAAGGTACATCATAAATTTTGACGATAAGAAAAATATTTTATAAACTTTATAGTTCAAAACTCACTTATAGCGGAAAAGAAAGAAGAAGTACCTATATAATATTATTGTGTTTCAATTTTTATTTGTTAATTTCAGTATCGCACTTTGATAATACCGTATTTACAGATGTTTCAAGCACTCAAAAATTTGATTAATCCCTATGCATGGTATCTTAAATCAATTAATATACCCTGTTTAAGAAGATAGTTCAACTTTAACCATAGAAATCGTAAGAAATGTCTTGTCCGACACCAGATATTTCTTCTGACAAATTATGCAAGGTAATAGAAGTAAATATTCTTAAAATCTTACCTTGCATCTGATTGATGCGCAAAAATGCTCTTGCAGCGGAGTGGAAACATCGAAACGTAAAATTGCTGGTATTATAACTTATGAGGTAAAGAACAGAATGTGCTAAGTCTACTTATGTTAACTGAATTCTAACAGTAGATGAAACAAGTTATCTAAACTCCAAATTTGCAAATGGCAATACAGTAAATGCTAAAGCTGCAATTCTTTTCCATTTTGGTAATGGCACTGTCTGCGCATATTTCACCCACGGGGGAAATCCATGCCCATGGGATTGGAAAATCCGCCGAGCACTAACCCCTTGGATGGTGGACCTGAACCAAGATACGCCTGTAGCTACAACTTGGAGACAAGCGGGGATTCGAACCTGGATCGAGGATAGAATCAGTCGATCCATTTCACTGGTTGGGGCGGAAAGCTACATAAAAGAGAACAACAACAACACCGCCACCAACAGGATCAGTTTGCGCAATGCTAATCTAGAAGAATCTCTTCAAATCTTTCTATAACGGCTAAATATTATATAGTATGCAGTTGAGAGTGACATTTGTCAACGTCTAATTGGAGGAGCCGTGTGAGTTGCAGAAAATTGACGCAGAGAAACTGATCCCGCCACCAACAACAAAGGTTTTCTTTTTTTTTCCGACTAGATGGGGTCAGCCACAATAAAACCCAATATGTTACTGTGCACTATTATGAACCATATCATCATTCAATCCTAGAAAATTTAGAGTATGTTAACGGTCTCTGCGCAATTCTTCTCGGACCTTCCCCAACCTTCTCAGATCAAGGCAACACCAGCCACTTTATCCTTGCGGATGGGTTTTTTTTTCAAAGTGCCACCTTGATCCTCCATATCAGATAATGCAAGAATCCCCAAATTAAATTAAAAAAAAAAAAAAAAAACAACACGATCGCAACTATCTCTCAAAAAAGAGAAAGTGCTGTAGTAAATCGGGATAATTACTCATTCAATGCACTTCATACCTAAAAAACTTAATTTTTCCAGTCACATAGAACAAAAAAAAACACGAAATGCAAATAAATCCCAAGAAAGTGAACATGTTCTTCATTTTGTGTTAAATTTGATGCAATGCCCCTCAAGGGTCAATCCCTCTCCACCCTTCACATCCTAACACCTTTCTGATCTCCACCGTCAGTACTCCATGGAGTGACCCTTGTAGCGACCCATACAAGTTTTTTGCTTTTTTTTTCTTTTGCTTTTCTATAAGTATTTTATCAAACTACAAGTAATCTCTCGACAAAGCAACAGAGCGCGGCAGCTAACTCACCAGGAGATACTTCGCCGCGGCGGTGATCGGAGCAGTGGGACGTGATTGGCTTGCGAACATGGAGAAGAGGAACATCTAACATTGGAATTTAAACAAGCTGAGAGAGAGAGAGACAGAGAGCGCAGCGGGAACGGAGGGCACGCGAAGATAAAAGAGGGGGGGAGTAGCAGAACGTATTAATGGAAATCAGTGGCGTCATCCCATGAAGCCTCAACCTCAACGACAACAGTGCTCTGCTGTACGACTGCACTGTGCTCACACTTAAATATTCCAGAAATTATCCACTTTAATTAAAATTTAAACTCATTATAATTTCAAAGTCAATAACCTACAAGTTATTTATCGTTTCTCTAACAGTAAAAAAGATAATACAGACTTTTCCAGGACGTATAAAATAAATCGTTAAAAATTTACCTGATAAAGTAAAAGCTTTTATAAATACTATTTATAAAAATATAAAAAATTTATCCTCTCTATTTTATAAAAAGTAACAAAAATTTTCGAATATGTCAAGTCTAAAAAATTAGGACTTTTCGATTTATGAATATGAATTAGTGTTATCCGTATATTTATGTTTAACGATATTCGCATAAAAATAAATTCTAATATGAAAAAATTTTACAATAATAATCTCAAAAAAAGTCAAAGTTTCACACTTACTTTTGATTATAACAATTAATCAATATACTGTTTATGTTATATTTATTTATTTATTTATTACGAAGGTTATGCATCCATTGTGTTAGAATTTCTTTATGATAATAGTTTTTTACAAAATTCTCATTAGATCCATCTCATAAAATCATATATCGCCTAGGTAACTCAAATTCCTCTGGATCGACAAAAGTTTGTCTTAACACTAATACTTATAATATGTGTAAAAATATTTAAGATATCGGGTGTTTCATACGAAAATAATTTTATTTAGTAGTACAAATAATATCAAAATTTGATAAAATGCCTATGTGTAAATAAAATAAATTCAAATATTTTGGAATAGATTTGAGTAATTAGCAAATATGAATTTGAAATATCTGTGACGCTTTACGACATTTTTTCATTTTGAACTTTCCAATCTAGCTATTAGATGATAGTAAACCAAAAGAAAATCAACATTTTAATACCTTCATTAACAAACAATTCTAACATACATACATCACACTTCTCTATCGAACAGTTTGAGCGCTCACCGAATACGCGTTCAACTGCATATAGTTGTAGAAATTTAGTTTTCGTAGGTGAATCCTAAGTTTGTCTGAAGAATTTATAATTGTTTGTTATATATATAAATATTATTTGCTCATATAAATACTATGCAAACGTCTAATAATAAAATGATCATCCAAAATTTACATAGAATTGTATAATATAAATTGATTAAATTTTTTCATATATTAAAAATAAAATTCACTAACATAATGATATCAAAGTACCGAATAAGGCTGCTAAATGTTACAATGTACATGAAAATAAAATATATTTCTGTATTAAACATAAATTAAAAAGAATAAAATTAGTGAACTGAAATTAAAGTTAAAAAAGAAAGGAGAGGTCCTGCTACGTCCAATCGAGTGATGCAGGAGAGAAAAGATGAGTTGTCGTGACTCCATAAGCGGACGCTGGCAGACTTTTTTTTTTTCTTTATTAATTTTTCTTTTTTAACTTTTTTATCAGATCGGGGATTTGACAAGACCTCATAACTGTAACCATTTGGGAACGAATCTGCAGTGGACTGGCACCCTCGGTCGCCTCACCTTAGCCAATTATTATTATTATTTCCTTATTGCTTAAAAATAGTAGCGAAACAACCTCCGGTTTATTAAAAATTCATATAAATAAATTTATTTTTTTATAATCAGTAAAAACTTAATCTAATATATATATATATATATATATATATATTAATTTGAAAAATATTTAAAATAAATATTTGCTGCTCCATATTTATTTATAAAATTTTTTGATCTATAAATATTTATGTAAAATTAATTTTCTAAAAAAATTTGCATTCAAAATTTATAGCAAACATAAAGATGTGTGTGTTTTATATTCAATTTTTTTTAAAAAAAAATTATACATAAGATTTGTTTTTTATTTTATGTTATCTTTTTTCTATTGATCTTATTTATATCATATTTTATTTTATTTTATCATTTTTCCTTTATTTTCTTTTATTGTTGATATTCATATGATATGTGCTTGTGTGCTTATTCATACGTCTTGAATGTATTTTTTAAATTGAGTGTGCTACAAAAAGTAACTATTTTTGAAACATAGTTGACTTGATACATATATATATATATATATATATATATATATATATATATATATATATATATATATATATATATATATATATATATATATATATATATATATATATATATAGTTTTACATAAAATATGATATAATTACTAAAGAAAAGGTCTTGGATCCCATCTCTGATCTTAACATGTCAAGATCAACCCAAGCCAAGATCGGCTGTCCGAATCCAGACGGATATATACACTCCAAAAATTACTCACTAAAGATTATTTATACCTAAACTTTGTACACAGTTTCTTCAAAATATTTGAATTGATTGTGCCGTATTCAATATGTCCATTAAGAATGAATTATTCTGAACGAAGAGACAAACTCTTCAATTTTAGTGAAACTCATTTAAATAGATAAATTAGTGACGCCATCTATAAACTTATTTATTACAATATTATATTAGCGGACGACGCATATGTAATGCATATATAAAAAGAAAACTAGAAATTACTATAAAGTTTAAAATTACTTAAATTCATAACTGTTTAAATTTATAATTTAAAAAAAAGAAGTATTTTGAATCTTACCGATGTCTTGTGTAGTTTTTTTTAAAGAATAAAAAGTAGAATTTAAAGAAATTTAGAAACACAAATCTGCAGAAAAAAAAAAGTTTAATTTGAAAATTATATCAAAAATATAAAGTAAAAAATGGACAATTCCTAGCTTGCTTCGAAATACAAGCCACATAATATTTATGTTAAATATTATATATAATTTAATTTTAAATTTTGTTATTAAATAATTATATTATGATATAAGGTATTACTAAATTCTTTTCTTATGCTTTTTAGTATTACTAGCGAATGACGCATCTGTAATGCATATACAAAAAATTATTAATTTTTTTTAAAAAAAATTTATTAGTAATTTTTTTTAAAAAAAAATATTAGTAATTTTTTTTTAATTTACAATAATAAATTATTTTTAATTCTCTTAAATATGCCGATTTATAACATATTGTATAATTTTTTTTAAAAAAAAAAAATCTAAAAAAAACCTAAAATATAAAATATAAATAAATTGAATATAATATTAAAACTATATAGAGAATATATAGAAGAAAAATAAAAGATAATGTTATAACTTTCTACAACTTATAATTTCTATAATATAATAGTAATTATATATAATTGAAATTTATTTAATTACTAAATAATTATATTAGATTATAAAATATTATTGAATTTTTCTGTTACATTATATAAATAAAATAGATTAATTAAGTTTTTATAATAATTAAGAAAATAAATTTCTTTTTTTTTTTATCCCAAGCTTTATTAATGGCAGGCAGAATTTTCCTAACATAATCAGTGTAGCAGCAAAGTGGGGCGGAGCTGGTGGTTAGCGTCCGTCAAATATTTTTAATAGCGAGACAGCAGCCAGCGATGTTGATCGATCCAGATTGGAAATGGAGGCAGGCAGGAATTGCGATCTGTCAATCGCGGTACGGCCGGGGATCTTTTCAGAACCCCACACTCCTCACTCCTCACTCTCACTCTCACTCGGAGCCGGCTCCCCTGGTGCGTTAGCACCAGGGTGTAGCAAAACGGACGGCATGGATCGCGCCACGTCAGCTAATACGGATCACGAGACATTAGATAAAATTTTCGTTCGCTTATTTGACCTATTTTTATGTATTTTTAGGAAAAATTTTGAACTACAAACTAATAGATTTTGATGTGATCTACAATTTTACAGTTAAAAATTTTTCGAAAAAATGTCAAACGGTATGCCAAAAAGATGATCATATATATAATCATCTTTTTTGCATACCGTTTGGCATTTTTTCGAAAAATTTTCAACTGTAAAGTTATAGATCACATCAAAATCTATAAATTTGTAGTTTAAAGTTTTTTCTAAAAATGCATAAAAATAGGTCAAATAAGCGAACGAAAATTTTATCTAATGTCTCGTGATGCGTATTAGCTGACGTGGCGCGATCCACGCCGTATATTTCCCTGCACCCTGGTGCGTTAGCACCAGGGGAGCCGGTTCCCTCTCACTCCATGGTTGGGTCCTCGTCTCCTTCCTCCACGGGCGTCATCATTGGTAGCTGTCTCCCCCTTCTCTCTCTCTTGCTAAATTGTAGTGGCGGTGGGCTCTGTGGATGTATGGTTGTGGATTGCGACTGGAGATTGTAGCACGCTCTGGATCTGATCGGCCATGTCCCGCGCGGCACAAAACAATGGGGGCGGGGACTACTGCTCTCGCGATCGCGACCACTCGAGCGTTGCAGTCTGCGCCGCGCTGTCCACGGAGCAGGAGTAACGTCGCTGTCACGCATCGAAAGTCGTGCTTCTCCGACGACAAAAATCAATAATCAACGCCTGAATGAATAAATGGATTCACAAATGAATGAATGAGAGAGAGAGAGGGGCTCTTCGCCTCTTCGCGCGATTTACTTGGGCGGTGCTCAGTAGCCGACGAGACAACACCCATCTGCCCTCCGGTCCCGCAAACTTTGCTCTTTTCGATCTTTCTTTTCCTACTCTTCCCTCCTCTCTCTCTCTCTCTTTTCCATAATTATAATTATTAGAAAATATTTATAATAATAAATAAATCAGTAGTAACTAGTAAGGTGCTGCATGCTTCTGTCAAAATTGCAGCTTTTTCATCGATTAAGCTTTAAGAAAACTAGCCTCCTAATACTTAAAAGTTCATGAGAGAGTCCTCCAAAAGTTTTTCACTTCCTGCAAACGAGGACCCCCCTTTCTCAAAAAGACGATTGTTCCCAAAAAATTACCTAATCTCATGTAGTCACTTTCATTTTTACCACACATTTTCACTGTCCCCTGCTTTTTCACTGTCCCATGCGTTTTCACGGTAATTTTACCATGCTTTTCACCATCCTCGGATCTTTCTCGTCGGTCAAGGCTGTTAGCCGACATCACCGATAATGTAGAAGTCGATCGCCCTAAGCACCGCAGCTAACTGCTACCGTAGTCCCTATATTTTTCTCTTTACGTCTTAGAGAGATTATATATTAGGTATAACGGTTACACCACGTCACTCGACATAATAACATCAAAAAAATCTATTAGAACTATTTTCTTTAAAAAATATTTTCAATATCAAAGTCGTAAATCTCGTCAGCAACTTTTATTTAAACTTTAGAACCATGAAATATCTATTTGAAAATATTGTTTGAGAAAAATTTAAACATAAAAATTATAAATTTTATTAAAAATTATAAATTTTATTAAAATTTACAAATTTAATTTAAAATTTTTTTTTAAAAATGATCATAAATATTATTTTTAAAATTTAAACACGATGATGATATATGATGACGTGGCGTAAACGTCTTATTATAAAATTAAAAACCATTTTACCATCCATTTTTCAGGCATGGTGTCGTCCTTATCGATTATTGATTTTGACGACGTGCCGCAGCTGTAATGCTAATCATCATCGTAGTCGCAGCAGTTTTTTTTGTCTGAGAATAAATGACATGCATTCATTACAGATAATGAGCTCTAGGTCAATATGAGATGTTAACACTTAACACCATGGGATAAAAGAAACGTAGTCGTAAACGCCATTATAATTGCGATCTCCAAAATCCTCCAAAGTTCGTCATTCTCCAATGTAATTGCGCTTGACCATGTTGTTGCCAATCTCCAGCAGTATGTTTGGACATGGCAATACTATGTACACTAAAAAATCATACAATAAGTTATATATATTTATGTGATAATTTGAGAGCCATAAATTATAAGGGGTATAAATGTAGTTTAAGTGGTGTGATATATATATAGTCTTGTTTGTTCAATTACTTTATTACCTTTAGCTGTCCATATAGAAAATATAAAAAGTTACAAATAATAAGGTTAGTTCTGTAAATTCAACAACATTCTCTTCTAAATAACTAGACAGAACTGAGGGTCCCATGATTTTTTTTTTTTTTTTAATTGCATTTCCATGAACTTTCCTTCCTTTTCCAAACAATGGAATGGTACTAGATTAGTTATGTTTTATTTCTTTTAGAAATTTCTCATTCTAAACAAATGCTGCAATTGGTAATTAACTTTACTTTCGATTTTTCTCTGGATAATTAAGAGTGGAGCTGGCGGAGGAAGAAGTTGACCAATGCTTAGTTCAGACCATAATATAGTTGTTTATGTTGTTCCGCAGTCATAACAGACCAGTAAATACAGATCAGCCATTTCGGCTTCCGCGCATGTCTCATTCAACCTAATATAAAGTACAGCGTAGAGATTTTCGTGGTTCGTAGGATAGGATGCACCCAAATGAGAGATTCAAATTATAAATCAGTTGTTGTTGTAAAAAATTACCGGAGACTTTTTCGTTTGTAAAATATGAAAGAAAATTTTTACAATAATCGAAAAACAATCGTTGAATTAGATACAAGTCATTACGACAGAAAAGCATACTCAATAATTATGCAAAAATTGTAGCACATAATCACTAATTAACGAAAGCGACAAAAGATTATTGGCCTATCTATTTTAATTTTTTGAGGTAAGGAGTTAAAATTTTGCCGGGACAATTGACCTATCTATTATAATCAGATATACTATGTAATTTCTAATTTGAAAGTGTGCTAACGATACATATGGAATTGATCGAATTTTAGAGGGATAATAAATTAAGAGCTTCGATCATATTTTCATCAACTTGAGGTTGACGTCGATGCATTGTTTAAGTAGGGGTTTAATTTAAGAGGTGGAATATTGAGAGGTAGTTTTCATAATTTGCTTGAAGGTGCAAGCTCCAACTTTGTGGTTATTAAGATACAATTTTTGTGTTTACTAAAATACATAATAATGACAGTAATATATAGAAAAATATAAAAAAAAATTAGATTATCAAGGTCATTGTGTCACGTGTCTGCTTTTATCTTTATTGCACCATACATCACATCCTATTGATCATAAATAAGCCATGTTTCACTTATTCTTTGATTTTACTAGGAGGGTTAAAGAATTCTAGTTACCTTTTTAAATTTAAACTAATATTATTAATTTAATATTAATAATAATAATAATTATTATTATTAGTTATTATTATACTTGATCAGACCATGTGCCATAATTGGGTTCCAAGATCTTTATGACATTGTCAAGTGAGTTAGATATAATAATAGATGAGAAAGAGACGGAGATTTTATGAAGTTCACTTGTCCATGCAACATATATCCACAAGAATAATGATATGAACTCCATTGATGGCGATTATAAAGATTGGTGGAAGTAACGAAAAGAAGATAATGAGATTTTTTAGATCAAGTCTAAGACATGTCGAATGAAAAATTTCTCCTTTTTTTTTCACTTAGAATCTGTATGAGATTTTGCATTGTCTCTTGATTTTGATTTGGCTTCTGATTGTTATGATACAGACTACTCCGAACATCTCTTCATTAGTTATGTATATTTTGGATACGAAGTGATGAAAGAGGACGGGTCGGAGGGTCAGCGATCAGTTACAGAGCTTCATGTTTGCTTTTTTCCCCGACTTATAGATATGTCAAGGATTTTTTCCTTCACGCGTCCTCTACTAGTTGGCTGATGCGGGTAACGACTTGACATTTTGGCAACGACACAATTTTCACATAAGAGTGTGCTTGTGATGTCTGCCCTTGCACATAAACACATGCACAGTATTAGTGACAGCTATTAAACCGGCTGATAGATGCCGCGTCGTGATTGATCCTAACGTTATCACTGTGCGACACGTCGATATGGCTGTTTAGGCAGGGGCCAGCTAGGCTTTTTTTTTGTGCGCCTTTGGATAGGTTCTATTTTGTGCTCTGATATCTATCTCATTCAGTAAAAAACTAGTTTAAATTTAGTTTTTTTCCGGGCCGGCATTTGACGCTCCATTGGACACAAGAGGCCATTAATAGGCTCCGTCCATTTGGTGCCACATAAATGGAAGGATCTAATTAAACGCAGCACCCAGCGAAATACTCCTGCATGTGCCCAAACTACCCTCACCTTTATTTAAATCGACCACCTGCATTCCAGTTCCAATGACACGATCCGAAAATAAGCCCAGCGAATCACACACTCAGGGGTAACAACGTAATTAGACCTCCTCTACCTTTAGTAGTGTCTGCCCGCTGGTTCATATCACAAGACAATCTGGATTTTCATCCTCTCAAAACTTCGATCATTTGCAGAGATGGGACGGAAATTTTTCGTTGGCGGCAACTGGAAATGCGTAATTTCTCCATTGTTCTTGTTTGATCTCTGTTTATCAGATCGCAATCAATTTCGATCTATTTTAGGATATAAATTGCTGATTGCGGTCCATGATTAACGGATCTGCATGGTTTTTATTTTGATCTCCATTTGACCATTTAATCTATGATCCTGCTGTATCGGTAACTTATCGCATGTATTCTTATCATCATTACATAGTTGCATCAGTGCACATTTTATTTTTGTATTCTACTAATAGGAGCTGAATGATTGTGTGACCGATCGTTATTTTGCGCGAATTTATGTATCGATTATGTAATTGATGATTTTTTGTCATTAACTTTGAACATTATGTGACTGATGATTTTCCTTTGAATTACAATCAAATCTGTTTAGTTGATCTTTGATTTATGTATCAATCATATATTTGATCATTTTTTGCTCATTATGATAATTATGTGCCGGATTTGCAGTAACCGCGAAAAAATATATAACAACAACAACCCCGTAATAAATCCTTGCCGATCGGCCTGAGAAGGGTAGACTGTGTGCAGCCATATCCTGAGTAGCTTATTTCAGTATGACCCTTGGCTTGGATAACCAATAGCCAAACACATCCACATACGCACACAAGCACAAAAGCTCGCGTAGCATACATTCAAACTACTCAGCCAAGCAAACATGCACACAGTACTACAATAGTAAGTGTTAAAAACTAAAATCATAGAACGAGGATGAAATAACAACACAAGGAGAAAACAAACACAAAAATTCCAAACTGCTAAATTCTCTGAAGAACGATATCATTAACACGAACTTTTATCTCCATTCATCACTAGTGAGATCCGCTCATGGAGGTTTAAATAGGTTGGATTCTGTCGAATGGTCGCTCTCCAACTCTTTCTCAGCCTACCTTGTTTTCTCTTTGACACATTATTTGACCATTCACATTTTCTAATAGGTGCAGTTATTGGACCCCGTCTCACTTGACCAAACCATTGCAACTACATTTCCCTTATCCTTGTCTATAATAGAAACCACTGAGTTTCATTGTGGGTATACCACGAAGATCCAACAGTATACTTTAGCGCATTTACAGGCCTCTTGAAAGTTGGGCACAAAAGTGTCCTGATTTTAGTATCCTTGGAGCCATGTCGTACAATATTTCATTATTTTTTCTTGCCTTCTTTGCTTGCTTTGGAGAAGTTTGAACCCATTCTCTTCAGGTGTTGATCATTGCAGTATCTCCATTTCTGCTACTCTTATTCGTTGGATATGCTGGTGTTTAACTGATCAACATTTAGTGCTGTACAACATGTATGGACTTGTAGCTATGCGATAATACTAAATGTTATATGTTCGATCTTAGTTGATCTGCGTTTTATGTATCGATCACATAACTGATGGTAGTTTTCACCTAAATGTGAAAAATATGTGCGGGATTTGATGGATGTTGTGCTTCTGTTTGTGTTATGTGCAGAATGGAACCAGTGAACAAGTTAAGAAAATCGTCTCCACCCTTAATGATGCTAAAGTACCATCGCAGGATGTTGTTGGTATGCACAACGAATTTTCTTTAGTATATTTGCATGGTTAAACATTTGTTTATTTAATTCAAGTTATTTATTAGATGCTCTCCTAAATATTTTTTAGAAATAAGATTTTTTACTGTCTTATTTTACCATGCAAATGAAACTTACCCTAAAACTCTATATTATGCACAATTCTTCTGTTAATAAGGATAATAGCATTGGTTGGTTATTTCTTTCTCTTTATTTATTTATTTTAAAAGTACACTTGCAGGATTAGGTTATGTTACACTCTTTAAGTAGTTGGAAATCTATATATGACATGCCTGTATGATGATGGTGGATGCTCTATTTGTCACCCAGAATATGTATCAGCAAATATCGTGAAGAGAGCCGATAATGCCACTTTCCAAAAGCTATCTAAATAATATTAGTGGACGAGGATATAGTGAGACTTTGATTTCCTGCTTCCAATGTGGTGGTCATGTAGTGCTACATTATTTGCATGCTCGAGTCCTTTATAGTTGACATGTTTACCTTGAGTCAAGTTGTGCGTTAATTCCAAGGACAATTTTTGTTTTCCGTACTTCGTGAATTTTGGAACCAAGGATCATTGTAAATTGCGACATGCTTTGGCATGAAAGCTGTCTCTGAAGGTTTTAGAAACAATTGGTATTTAACCTTCTCAGTAATTCTGGATTTCCTGTGACTAGTATGCCATTTGAGCAATACATAGGTAAAATTAAGTTTTTTTTTTCTTAAATGCATTCTCTATATGCTTCTTTTCTGAACCTTGTATTGGTAGAGTATGGTTGTAGTGCTTTAGATCCATTATTATCCCGCTTATGATGACATTATCTATGATATTGCTGTTAATATATATATATATATATATATATATTAATATTAACATAAGCATGTTTCGCTTCCGTGCAGAAGTTGTGATAAGTCCTCCTTTTGTCTTTCTTCCACTGGTGAAAAGCACACTGCGGTCTGATTTTCATGTTGCTGCTCAGAATTGCTGGGTGAAGAAAGGGGGCGCATTCACAGGAGAGATCAGGTAGCGACTTAGTTTGACAATGTGTAGTCAGCAGTTGTTTCAAAAAAAATTCATGCCAAAATCTGGTACATTTGGGAACATGGGAAAGGGCCATTCTATCTAGGTTCCGATTTTTTATGTTTTAATTTTAATTTTCTGTTTTTAATAAAGTAGTTGCTTTGTTTTTAACAATCAAAAGTACTGTTGAAAGTTTCTTTTGAGGTCCAAAAGTGGGGTTGTAAGTTATACTTCCTATATCTTAGAATTGGTATATGTTGGCCCTTAGCATTGACTTGATAAACCTATTCTAAGGAGACTAACCTAATTAGTTAGATACTTTGATAAGTTAGATATCAGCAATAATTGCTTTGGTTGTGATTCTTGTCTCTTTGAAATTACTGTTGTTATTGTCTTCCTACTTTTATTTTGTCTATATATCTGAGATCTCGTGTTATGTATTTGTTGCTGGCTGTGTTCAAAAACATTATTTTCCAGACAATTATATTTCATGCTGCCTCAAAATGCAGTAAGTTGTATAATATGTTCCAAAACGCCTACTAAATGGGAGATATTACTGGCTCCTATAGTACCATTGCATCCTGGCATACACAGGTTGAGCGTTGAACTGTTTGGACAAATGTTATTCCAATGTCTGTGCATGCATGGGTTTCATTTCTTTTTGTTATCTCTTTTCCATCTGCAAGCTGAGACCGTGCATTAGAGCCATTACAATTTTTGTAACAGTGATACCTGGTTTCTGATGGAGAGTTGCTTAAATGGTTGTTATGGTACTAGCATCTTCTATTTTGGTGTGTTTTCTTTTTTCATGCAGTGCTGAGATGCTCAAAAATCTGGACATCCATTGGGTTATCTTAGGCCATTCTGAGCGAAGGTCTCTATTGGCGAGTCAAATGAGGTAACTCACCATCTTATTAAATGTTCTTTTGTACATGCTGGGAATAGGAATGTATATCATTTGTTGCTGATTTGTTATGGATCAATCTTCCTTAGTTTGACAAACTAGATTTTTGGTTTTTTTTTTTTTTTTTTTTTTTTTTTAGAAGCAATGTGGACCTACGTACACTGTACAAATCTTAGCATGCTAGTTGTTCTTGTGTCCTCTCATGTGAATTTACGTTTGTGCTTTTTTCCTTACTCGATTGCTGCTTGCTTGTGCTCTTTTCGAGCTTGATTTGGTGTGGGTCAATGGCAGTTTGTTGGAGATAAGGTTGCATATGCACTCTCTCAAGGTCTGAAGGTAATTGCTTGTGTTGGCGAAACTCTTGAACAACGTGAATCAGGAGCAACTATGGAGGTTGTAGCTGCACAGACAAAAGCTATCGCAGGTAATTGGAGCCTTGTATCAAGTGGCATCATTTCCGGTGCTACCTTTTTTACTTGAGCTATTTTCTATTGCTTGGGTTCATGCTTGCTCATGAGATAGTGGTATTTGATGATTAAGTGTCCACTTTCAATAAGTCAAGTCACTTAGAGTTAGTGTTGTATTTGTATGTGAAACAAATATTAATGTTCAAAGAGGTTGTTATGTTAAATATGTTACCTGCAATGTACTTTTTTGTTTAATTTGTTCTGATTATGTTTTTAAAGGATGATAATATATTATGCTTATATACACAATTCATCATATTGCAGATAAAGTGTCAGAGTGGAAAAACGTGGTTTTGGCTTATGAGCCAGTCTGGGCCATTGGAACGGGCAAAGTTGCAACCCCTGCCCAGGCTCAAGAAGTGAGTAGTATGAATAATATCTTCATAAATTGGGATGGTGATTCTTGACTAGCAATCACAATCGCAAAAGTTGTCTTGCTCATCAATCTGCATAAATCATATGATAGGTGCACTGTGAAGTGAGGAAGTGGCTCCAGTCAAATGTGAGTCATGAAGTTGCCGAATCAACTAGGATCATCTATGGAGGTATATTCCCCTCCTTAGTAAAGGCTTGAATTCTTATTTTAACATTACTATTTTTACCAAAGTAGCTGATTCCATGGTTATAAACAGGTTCAGTAACTGGAGCAAACTGCAAAGAGCTGGCAGCACAGCCTGATGTGGATGGGTTTCTTGTTGGCGGAGCTTCTTTGAAGGTCCTTTCTTTTCTATTTTGTTTATTGCCGGTTCTTAATATGCTTATCCATTTGTAGATTTAAACCCCTATTTAGGGATAATGTCGTTTCAGCCCCTGCTTTAGAAACCTCTTCCAAATCAGCTCCTGTACTTTGCAACATTCCATTTTACCCTCTTGAAAATCGTGTCCTATCATTTTGAGCGTAATATTAGTATTTTTTGGAAAAACTTTCAAAATAAAAGTTGTAAATTTTGATGGGATTTGCAACTTTCATGTTCAATATTTTTTCAAAGAATACTTCTAAGTAGTTATTTTGAGACTCCGAAGTGTTACTGGTTTTTGGATCCGATCTGTTAATCCGTTGAAATTTGGAAGCTTCAAACCATCTATTTAGAAGTATTTTTTGGAAAAAATGTTGAACATAAAAGTTGCAGATCTCGTCAAAATATATAATTTTTATATTAAAAATTTTCTTCGTAAAAATACTGATATTGCAGTCAAAATGACGTGCAACGAAATCGAGCAAGAGCTGAAAGTGAATTGCGGGAAGTATAGGGGCTGAAGAAAAAAAAAAACCCTTTTATTTAGATTCACTTCATTACCTATTGCTTTTTGTCGGCAAAGTAGCATCTGTATTTGAGTATTTAATGGATTAGAAAGATGTAGCTACTTGTTAGAGGAAATGTAAGCATACACAGCTATGTTCAGTAGCTTTTCCATCGTGATAAGACGGCTCCTGCTGTAGACAACAGAGCCGGGTATGCATCCCATAATACCCGTCTACGCCGATCGTCTCTCATTGCCATGGCCTCTGTGCAAAGAGGATTTTCATTCTCTCGTTATAATTTGTCTAAGTCAATGTAGTTCATTTTGTTCCTCCCTTTTATTTTTCAGCCGGAGTTCGTGGACATCATCAATGCTGCAACTGTGAAGTCATCAACTTGAAGTGTTCTGACTCGATTGGTTCTCAAAGCTTGGTTTATTTTCTCGCCGTAGTAAATGTCTTTTTTCTAGACAATTTATAGGCTATCTAATTTGAAATTTTTCTTGAGCTATAGAATAAGATATGTTGGCTTGTGCCGATAAATAAATTCGACGTACTTGAGATGCATATAGCATTTCATGTGGATATCGTCCTATGCTCGTCGTTCGTATTTCATGATCCAGGTTATCTTTAGTCCTGTGATTTTGTCTTCTGAACATGTGACTGAGTAGATTTCGTAAAAGTTTAATTAATATGCAATGCTTTCAGTATGCTATTGCTCATGTTGGCTGGTGGCGAATTGGGCACACATTTGGCGTGGTTCGTATCGACTTGTACGGAGTTACAAAGTAAAAAATAAGTGGAGCAGTACAAAATCTTTTTAATTTAAAATTTTTTTTATGTTTTATATTATATAAAATAATAAATTTGTCATTATTTTATATAATTAAATAAGTATAAAAATGTAAATTTTAAAACTAAAATATAAAAGTTATTAAAATGGGAATGTTTTTTTTAAAAAAATAAAAACAAAAACTTTTGATCGTTTATTAGATAAGATAAAATGGCGTCTTAAAACGTTAAGTAAAACGTCAGTTGCAAAAACAAATTGTACGCGTCGGGATATTATTGGATTTCGTGTCTCCCCGACAGACGAACAAAAATCACCTCCGACTCGTGATCAGCGATACCCTCAACTCAAGCACCCACAGATCAAAACCCAAACCGTAAATCGTGTGTATAGGGCCACGAATCACGAGGATCAGAAGACGACATTACTGCAGCTATTCTTCTGTGTTGGTCATCATTATTTGGGAGACTTATATAATGTAAGTCCTTCAAATTTGCTTTACAAACATTTGTTTTTTTAATTCTAAAATATTTTTTTTTTAAAATATATTATATTATTTTTTTAATATTCAATTATTTTAAAAATATTTAAAGAAATAGTTAAAATTTTAAAATTTTAACAAATTAGTATATTAATTTTAAATCTAATAAACTTCAATATTTTAAAATATGTTTTTTTAAAAAAATTAGAATATAAAAAATTGTAAATTATACTCGACTTTATTTTCATATTTATTTAAAAATATTTTATATATAATTAAATATTTCAATATAAATTAAAATATAATTAAGTTATAAATTTTTGTAAAATTTGAAATAGCAGCAAAGTTTAATATTTGAAATATTTGATATTGGGATAATATCAGCCCCCAAAAATATTTGAAATATTTCAAATATTTGAAATTGGGATATTATTTGAAATATCAGCCCTCCAAAAATATTTATATATAATTAATTTAATTTATTAATATTAAAATAATTATATATAGTCTCTAAAATTTAGATCTTATATTTTAATTTTCGAAAATGTATTTTTATACTCAGTAGCACGCTCGCGCGTTGCTATGTTATGCATTTTTGTGTTTTCGAAAGTTCAAACGCGCAGTTGTTAGATTTTAGTGGGATTAGTATGCAATTATCCTAAAATTGAAAATCGAAGCACCGACATATAATCATCTCTTATTTTGGACATAGACGGTACGATAACAGTCACTAGGTGCGACGGTGACACCGCCAGAAAACGACAAGGCTCGACTGTGCTACGTTGGCCGAGTCAAATATCTTGACTTCACCGTCTAATGGCCGTTAAACCGCGCCGTCACCGAGCGAAAGAGTAGAAAATATCTGTATTTTTTTATTGTTAATTAAATGGAGTAATACTTTGCCAACGATAAAAAACGGCGATCACTAATTATTATTATTTTTTTGGTCAAGAACGATCGCTAGTTATTATTGAATAGCTAAATACTCCTTCGGGCAACATAAATAACAAATTCTGAAGCTTTTCCAAGTGTTACATTTAAAATTTTAATATATTTATATAGAAAATTTCGTGATTTTTAATAAAAATATATTTATTTAGGTTTTTTTTAAAAAAAAAAAATTATATAGCGCTCATCAACTTCCGCTTCCCAAACGAGACCATTTCCACGACAACAGCAGAAAGACAGAGGTCAACATTCGCTGAAGTCAAAGCCCATTATATTTTGATAAATTTTTATAGTTCGTTTTTTGAAAAAAAATATTTTTAAATAATTATCTTGATTTCTAACCTTGAACATATTTTAATTATTTTTACAATTCGAGCCTGATAAATTTGAAGTCTAAAATTTATATTTAAATTTTTTAAAAGAAAATTTTGAAATAAAAATCATGAATTTCATCAATTCTCTAATTTTTATGCTATTTTGTTTAGACAAATACTATCAAATTATTTTTTAATTATATAATAGATTATTTTTTTAAATTATAAAGATTAGTAGTTTTTAACTTTTTCTGGATTCCCAGTGTTCACATATCAAATTATATTGTCATAGAATAAAATATTATTATCTTTTTTTTGTCATGAAAATATTATTATCTTAATAACAATGTTACAAATACGGATGAAAATTTTATTTTATTTTAACTGCAACATAAATAGACACATTCCCCGGTAGCTCCCGATATAGTTATATATGCATAATAGTTGCTTGCAGCTGTATATGGGTAAAATAAATTTTTTTTCGTAAAAATGAAAATATCGGTGCTCTGAATCATGTTGGGGTGAATTAGCGCTGAAATTTTCTTTAAACAAAATTTCTCCAACTTGGAAGAGCTAAGCAAGCTTTATCTGCGAGTTGCTCTTGCGCTGGAGATCCTAAAAAAGTACTTCCAAGCTCACTTCCTGGAACTCAGATTCGTGGTTGAGTATTATGGGGCGGTGGATTCCGATGGGAAATTGCTGGAATGCGAAGATCAAGGCCGAGAGCCCCCTTAACAGCGCTCCTAATTCGGGTATAAGCTAACTATTTCCAATTTTTCGCCTTATTTAGTGTTTTTTTTTTTTTTTTTTTTTTTTTTTTTTGTGGTGAAACTATGTCCTGGAAAAGCCGAGATTTCTTCATAGACTTATGATGCTACACTGAAGCTTGTTCGGAGTGGCATATAGTTGCGACTTCAAATTTTGCCTTTCATAAATGTTACTGAAGTATTTCAATGTATTCGTCATGGTAATGACATGATTAGGTTTTTCATAGTACAATTGTAGCTCAAATGATAAGTTTGGTTGATGCTGCTATTTCATTCAAAAAAATTTCTTTGAAACATCTTCTTATGCATGCTGATTTCTGGGCTTCAACTCCCTTCACAAGGTTTTTACAAGTGATGTGGGGGGGTTTCCTCCATAAAAGTCGATTTAACTTGTAAACTGTTGAAAATTCTGGTAGTTAACTCCTGAAAGTTAAAAGTTTTGCTGCTCTCGTCATTTTGTTTCTTAAAATACGATTGCCTTTAACTTTTCTGTTTTTGAGAGAACTACCTGTACCGTTTTGCTTTATTATAGTAGGTTAAACGATAAATTTTAGTGATATGCAGAATTTTTGTTTTTTATTGTATATATATTTGAAACTTGTAGGGGTTAACTCCAAATCCATTAGCAAAGATGTAAATGGATTGAGCAGTTGCAGTAGAAAGGTCTCATTTACATCGGTGCCTCCGACACCTCGAAGTGAAGGGGATATTCTTCAGTCATCAAATGTGAAAAGCTTTGCATTTAATGAGCTTAGAAACGCTACGAGGAACTTCAGGCCAGATAGCATGTTGGGAGAGGGAGGATTTGGATCAGTCTTTAAGGGGTGGATTGATGAGCACACGCTTTCCGCGTCCAAGCCCGGGACTGGAACTGTTATTGCTGTCAAAAGACTAAATCATGAAAGTTTCCAGGGTCATAGAGAATGGTTGGTAAGTCTACTTCTATTTCTTTCAATTAATTAATGCTTCTGATGATTTTGCACTTTTTTTTTTTTTTTTTTTGTGTGCAGGGGTGGGAGTAACGGGATTGTGTTTTACATGTCTAAATTTCTGACTTGCCTTTTACTTCAAACTTGTAGGCAGAGGTTAATTACTTGGGACAGCTCCATCATCCAAATCTGGTTAGACTGATCGGGTATTGCCTAGAGGATGATCATCGGCTACTGGTATACGAGTTTATGCCTCGGGGTAGTTTGGAGAATCATCTGTTTAGGCGTAAGTTTGTTCTGCATTTTCTCTATCCTACTTCTTGCATTATAACAGAGGTATTTTGATAAAATTAAAAGACAAATAAACATTAATTTCTAATAATCAACTATACAGTTTGTTATTCATCTTTGCATGTTCGTTCTTGCGAACTAAATATAATAACCGACATGTCATCTGTTTTATAGGCGAACCAACAATATGATTACTATTATGTTTCCAACGCATGTAGTCCCTATTGGATTCTATTATCCATTAAGTTTTATTACAGGCCTATTTTGTGGAATGTGGCCCTTGCAAATTTGAAGCTTCATGTTTAGGGATTCTGTGCATCTTATCTTAGAAAGTTCATTTGTCTTTTCACTTCCTAATTCTTATTTCTGATGATGATGATGATACAGGTGGTTCTTACTTCCAGCACCTATTTTGGAGTCTTCGTATGAAGGTTGCTCTTGGAGCTGCAAGAGGGCTGGCCTTCCTACACAGTGCTGAAAATAAAGTCATCTATCGCGATTTTAAGACGTCAAATATCCTTCTTGATTCAGTATGTGATCAAATATTATCCTTCTATATTTCTACAGTATCTTTCATGTGAACAATCAATTGAAGTTGGACATTTTGGGAATGTGCAGGATTACAACGCTAAGCTTTCAGATTTTGGTTTGGCAAAGGATGGTCCAACTGGTGATAAGAGCCATGTCTCAACTAGGGTTATGGGCACCTATGGATATGCTGCTCCTGAATATCTGGCAACAGGTATCTGACAATCCAACTGTTTTCGCCTTATCTTTGCGTTGTCCTTGTGTGGGAACCATGGTTTTCGGTGCCGGATGGCACGTGCCTGTTGCGGCAGTTGTCGGCACGGCACGTGTAAATAAATCTTATATTTGAAATTTGAAATTTTATTTTTACTTTTTAAAAAATAACAAATAAATATATATCGGCACGGTCGGCACGGCATCATCGGTACGGTCGGCGTGCCGGGATCTTGAGTTTTACCGAAACTCGGCTCGGCTTGGCACAGAAAACTTTAGTAGGAACATGCAGTTTCCTTCCCGTGCATAACGAATATATTATTTTTTATGTGTGGTGAAAATGCAGTTTGCCTCCCTTGCATGTGGTGTATATCTTCATGAGCTAGGCACTTACCTTATCGAAAATCCTGCTTCTTAATTTACTCCTTTTTTTGAGAAGTCATCTCCTAGCATCTGGAAAGAGGTGAAGAGTTATAGAATCGGATCCCGATCAGTTAGAATGAAAAGAAGACATGCTACTTCTTGATTTACTCTTAACATTAAATGTTCATAAATGTGTGGTGGTAAATGCTTCTTTTCCAAGGCTCTTTAGTTCATTAATAAAATTGGACGGGTTTAGCGTGACCTTCCTCCCAGTTTTTCGGGTTCCTTTAGAGGTTAAAATAAAAATTGTACTGCAACTATCTCTGATCTGTTATAGGTATTATACTTTCTAAAACTGTTTTTTTTTTTTTTTTTAAATATTGTAAAGGTCACTTGACTTCAAAGAGCGATGTGTACAGTTTTGGTGTTGTTCTTCTAGAACTGCTTTCTGGGCGCCGTGCGATGGACAAAAGCCGCCCATCCGGAGAACACAATCTAGTGGAATGGGCAAGGCCTCATCTCAACAGCAAACGGAAAATATTCCGTGTATTGGATAATAGACTCGAAGGGCAATACTCACTGGCCGCAGCCCAGAAAGCGGCAACCCTTGCGCTCCAATGCCTCTGTTTCGAACCCCGGTTTAGGCCAACCATGGATGAAGTAGTGACCCAGTTAGAAGAACTTCAAGATCCAAAAGGTCCTACGTCACTGCCACGGAGTGATCAAAAGGTGATGGGAGAAAACCCTAGCAGTGATGTTAATAAATCTCAACCGACGAGCGAGAAAAAAGTGGAAGGAGAAAATTTCAGCAGTGACGTTGATATGCAGAAATTTCACCGAAGAAGTTCAGGAGATGAACAAAAGGTCGACGCTTGCCCAAGGCCGTTAACCTCCCCTCTGTAGTCTTAAGGGTATCAGTCGAACTAGAGTCGTACATCGCCGAAGAAAGAAGCATGCCTATGTTTATGTGTATCTTTTGTACAGCATATCTTTCATGCATGTTCTTCTTTGGATTGCGAAAATGCCTAATGTAGGGTGTAAGTGTTATGCAGTGGTCTATAAATCTTGCAGTTGTCAATGACGACAAACTTCTTTTGCTGCTCATATGAAATTCAGAGTATCAAAATATGTGAAATAGAATGTCGATTAAATTTGTTTTTGTAAAAAGGAAACTTGTTGGCGGCAAACTAGTAAAATAGAATGTAGATTAGAAATTCAAGCTGAAAAAGCTGAAAGTCTGTAGGCAATTCTGAATTTTCTTAAGCCACACTATATATATAAAATGTAAAATGTAAAATGTAAATGTAAAATGTCTGGAACAATCTGTAGGCCCTGTTTTACCTCTTGTGTAAGATTTGGTACTGTTTTATGGAAGATGTTGTTAAAGCCCAGCTCAAGCTCAATCCCAACAACTTTCTGAAGTTCGTCATTTTAGAATAATCTAGAACTTAATTAAATATAAAAGAACTCTAGAATACTCTATAATTTTCTTGGATAAGTTTCATGTTTGATATTCTCATTGAAGGACTGAGAAGGTAAATAATAGCTGTTGATGAGAATTGTAATTAACTGCTAGAATTCATTCGAAACAACTATAAAACTGGGTGTCATTTGTCATGACATTCTCAATGTTGGATGTGTGGTGAGAAAAGTGAGAGTGTTGAGAGCTAAAGAGTCTCTCGCGTGTGATCAAGAGAATGAGAGTAGACGGGTTGGGATAAAAGACTGTGAGTTGTGAAAGTGACTGTAAATATTATTGTGCATAGTTTCTCATTATCAATAAAACAGTTCTTTTACTTCCACAGATTGTATGCATAATTTACAGAAAGTAGGTATATTTAATTGAAACACAACATTCTTTGCGTAGATAAAACTTCAAATCCCTTGTCCGCCCTCTCTCTCTGATCTTGCCACACATCTGATAGGACGTGTGGCAACATCTCACCCTCCTCTAGATAAACAATTTGTGGGCGCCTTCCTGTGATTTTCGATAGCAGCTTTTGCAGGTTAGTATCGTTGCTGCCGGAAATTGGAGGAGCATAGTTTCTTAAAAAATTTCTGAGCCGACCCGTCCTGCCTTTACGCAGGCTCGGCCGCCGAGCCGAGCCGGCCGAAATTTTTTTAAAAAATAGTATATGTCCGTGGGCTACCAGCGGGCCGGCCCGCCCCGCGCGCACGGGTTGGTTTCTCCAGCCCGGTTCGCGCATTTGGCAAGGCGGGACGGCCCGCGGCCCGCACGGCAGGCTCGCGGCCCGGCGAGTCAGGCTGTGGTATAGGCCGCGGGTTTTTTTTTTTTTTTTTTTGCATCTCTAGCTGAATCGGAGGAGATCCCTTAATTCTCTCCAACCGCGAGATCCGAAGGTGGTGGGAACGGCGCCGACACCACCATTGTTGCCGTTCCCGCCACCATTATCCACGCCATCCTCGTCGTGGATAATGTCTAACAGTATCCTTCCACTAGGGGATGACGTAAACATCATCGGTGGCATCACAGAGACACAACAGACGAAGTTGAGTCTAAGACGAGATAGGCGGTGAGAGTTAACAATGAGCGGCCGCTTCTGTCGCTGCAGTTGACATCGTCTTTGATGGTGGTGGTTTTGACTCTTTTGAGGAGATCGGCAAGGTTCGACGTTAATGGCAGTAGCAAGGAGAGATGCTCTGATAACTGTTTATTAGTATGAGGGTGAGATGCTGCCACAAATCCTAGCAATTGACAGCATGCTATCTACGCAGCGCGCTAAATAAAATTACTCCAAACTATGAAATCATAAGAAAAGGTATGGTAAAGACGTTTGGGCTTTGCTTGATCAGTGGCGGAGAAGATGGTGAAGACGAGGACAAAGGTGCCGATGATCTCTGCGTTGAGGTGGTGCCGAGGGAGTATCCGGCGGCAATCTGGATGGCGCCAACACTGGAAGCGTTGTACTCGTGCTTCATAATTCCCTTCAATATATGGTGATGTAGGCGGTGCAATAGACAAGAATGAAGATCATGCCAGCAAAGGCCTAGACGATGCCGAGAATGCCAACGCCCCACAGATGAACAGGGAGGTATTAAAAATATAGTTTTTTTTTTTAATAAAATAAAAATAGAGGTTATTCATAATTTTTTCTTTGTTTATATAACATAAAGGTAGATGCAAATGCATTAATAGATTTGCAAATGAGCATGTTCACTAAATAAAACTTGCTGATCTTAGCCATTGGTTGTGGGGCTCTGATTCTCACTCAGGGAAGGAGAGTAGTCGTCTCTTCTTCTTAGGTGCAGGTGAATGTGATCTTAAGGGATGAATATGCACGAGCTTTAAAAAGTAAACTTTTCTAGAAATTATGCTATCAAAGTTCTGCATCAAGTATTTGTAAAATATTTATTAATCTCAAAAAAAGAAAAAAAAAACATTGTAAAATATTATTAGTTTAAACTGGACGAGCTTAAAATCAGACAAATATTGATGTAAGAGATCCATAAGCAGCAATAACATAACTGGTTCAATCTTTTTGTATAAGTCCTTTATTATAAGGTATCTGTATCATCCATATGATTATTTGAAGAGCGGCTTTCAAATCATTCCAAAATTGATCAGCGTAGTTTTATACATGTAGATTAAAATATATAAATTCTAGCATGCATACTAATATATAGAAAACGCATAATCAGAATACCTCATAATAATGTGAGAATGAATCTGCGCTCTCGCTATATCCCGCTCGTGCTTTGGTTCCTCCGATAATCTTGCTACCTCAGAGAACAACTATTAGAGTCGCCGTCACAGTACTCTCTAGATCATCGGTATATATATATACTTAAACTTATAAAAACATATATGGAAGTTTGTCACGCTAGAAAATAACGTAATGTGATAGAATAACAAATATGTTAGCTTATATATTAGATATAACGTAATATGTAAATATCCGAATACGCTAATAACACGCATCCTGTATACACTACAACAAAATAAGCCTTTTGCGACCGCACATATCGGTCACAAAAGGCTCAAAAGTGGGTTGTGGCATAAACTGATAGAAGTAGATGACAGTAACTACTCGGCCTGAACTAATGCGGATGCGCCTGCCGCCTGCGAATGCGGATGCGCCTGCACCTGCGCCGATGCCTGCCTGAAGAGCCTAAGTCTTGTAGGCAAAGCAAATTAAAACTGCAGTAGTCGGATGAAGGTGGTATCTGAGTTTAAGAACGTCAGGAGATCATGCGCGCGCTCTGGAGTTGGTTCCCGTAGTCCATTCTTCCTCATGATCAAAGGTTGTAGCCTCGTACTGGTACTACGGTACAAACACATTCCTAATGATTTTAGGGCGACTTGTATGTTAGGCTCTCCTTTCAAACTTTATTTAGGAATAAATTTCTTACTTACGATCTGTCATCTTCGGCATCCAAATTATTTTTTTTTAAATATTTTTAAAAAAATTTTAAATACAAAAATTATAAATTATATTAAATTTATTTTCTTGTATTCAAAGTAACTCTAAAAAATAATTTTAAACAGATATTTTTAAACTCAAAAGGCTAAACAAGTTAGTAAATTAATTTTTTTAACCCTAAGATTTTAAAATATCAAAATAACTGTTTAGAAATAATTAAAAAAAAAAATTGAATACAAGAGTTGTATGTCAAATCAATTTTTTTTTTTTCATATCAAAAAACTTTTTCAATTAATATTTATATAGTAGTCAAAATACTTCCGATACGAATTTCGAATAGTGGCTAATTTATAACAAATTTAAAATTAGGGTTAGGGACTGATTTAGAAAGACTTTCAAAATTATAAGCTAATATGTGATTTTTCCAATATTATCTCTTAAGAGCGCTGCCATACACAGCAACGCCACTACCAATAAATCTACCAAATTCACAATTCATTTGCTTAAAACTTCAAAAAAAATGTATTTTAAATAAATTTTTAATATAAAAATTGTAGATTTTGATGAGATCTGTTACTTTCATGTTGTTTCAAACAATACTTACAAATAAGTTTTTAGGATTCCAAATTTTAATAAATTTTTCTACTTTTTCTAAAATCCGCTATAAATCCGTTAAATTTTAGAATCATAAAACACCTACTTATAATCATGTTTTGGTAAAATTTTTAACATAAAAATTATATATTTTATCAAAATTTAAAATTTTAATATTATAAAATTCTCCAAAAAAATACTTTAAATTTTTTTTTAATCGTACGAATTATTAGAGATAGATTTGCTAGATTTGTGGGTAGCACAGTATGGTGTGCTAGCTTTTTCCTATCTATTATCCGTCTATCATTCAAGCGCTAGTATGCTTGGCTCGTAGTTTCCCTCTCATTAATTACTCCTTCTGAAGTGGGAGGCATGTGGGTTGGTGCAGTTCAAGGGTAGTATAGTAAGGCAAGCAAGGGTGGAGATCTCTGATTGTGTGAAGGCAGAGCAGACGGGACCATTCATAGACATTACTATTAGTGAAGGTCATTCATTGAAGCAGATGAAAAGCAGCAGATGCACATGCTCAGAAGTCAGAACAGAAGGTGGTCGTTATCCTATTCCTTGTTCTACAGCTCCAAGAAAGAATACAAGTGTCGACAATTTGAATAGCATCAGCATCTACCATTTTTTAAGGCAAAAAAAAAAAAAAAAAAAAAACAATAAATCTCAATGTCCAAAATAATTTATGAGCCCACCAACCATCTTCAAGAATACAAGTAGTCACACCTTTTTTTTTTATTTTTATATCACTGCTTAGTAACATTTTAACAGACATCACCTAAGTTTTGCACCCCCTGTGGACGCTGATACTAGGTTAGATCAGGGAGATGGAATGGAATGGGAGGGAAAGAAAATAAAGAGAATATATATATATATAAAGAGACGAGAAGGTTTGGATACTAAAAAATTAGTCATGAATTTGGGGTGATTATTAAAAGATAAAAATATCTCTACATTTCGAAAGAGTCATTTCATTTATAAGTCATTTAAATAATTTTCCTAGATTTTATTCGTAGTTTACTCCACTTTTGGAGAGAACGGTTGTTTGTGGGCTCTATGAAAAAATTTTCTTCTACATTACATTCATTTGCTTTTCCAGACATAGAGAAGCAAACTTTTTCTTCCAACTTCTTTTTTTGCTCCTCCGTTCCTTTTATGAAACCAAATATAGGGTGAAGAGCAACCGAAGCTGCACGTTAATAGCATTAATAGAATAATGGGTTCATATAGCTAGGTCCTTATTCCAAAGAGGCATAACATACTAACCCAGCATAAACAAAAAAAACAAGGACACGAGAAAAAGAAACAGTTTGCAGCGAGAATTATAAATTAATATACCCTAAAAATGGGAAAGCATCACGATTATACTAGAATATTAATACTAAATTATATATATTAAGCAGCTGCGGGCTACACGCGTTGCTTTGTTTATCCTCGCTGCAGCCACTTCAGCCGCTGCTTAAAGACAGCATACAAACACAATACGCTCCCTAAAACCCCCACAAATAAACCAGTCAAAAAAGGGGCCTCTCACGCCCGACACACCACCAAAAACACCGCCGTCTTATAAGTAGTCACTACTTGACTCACCTTTTCACTGCTATACTATATACTATTTAATATATATATGCTTAGCACTAAGAGACTTTCACGACTACCAAAACCCCCTACAATTTCAACATAAAATTAGCCCATTGATTGGCGCCAATACTTACTAAAAATTTTAAGAAGACACCACCCACCTTAGGCGGGAAACTCCGCCCGCCGCTGGACGCTGTTTGATTGTTAGAAATTCGAGCTACTAACTAGACACGGAAGTTCTTGCCGGAGAAAGTCTGACCAAACTGCCAATGGGCGGGGACGATGTTCCAGGAGGTGGAGGAGCGGTGGTCGCTGGCTGTGACGCGGAAGGAGATGGCCTGGCCCACCAAGACCGCGTTTGATTGCCAGTTCTGGCCCCAGTTTCGGGACATCTGCATCCACCCAGTGCGAGACCCTTTTATGCTCACCTTCACGATGTCCCCAGCACCCGCGACGTTGGTGACTAGTACTAGATTGAAGTACTTAAACCCGTTGATTGTGAATCGTATTCCACCGCTCTTTCGGCATGGCACCCTGCGTAGAAAGTCAACACACTTTCCGATTATTTTCTACTTGGGCGTTATACAGGTGTACACCCAAAAGAAAAACATTTCAAATGGTAAAACTTAGAGCCACAATTGATCGTGGGAGTGCAATTTTATACGTTTTAACTTACAACACATTTATAAACATACTTTCCAAATAATCTTTTTATAAACATAACCGGTATGCATATAATACTTTATCCTAAAAAAAAAAAAGAACAAAAGTTAAAGAATAGGGTAACCATGAAAATGAGTTAGCATAACTATAAATAATTACGAGTTAGACTAGAGAAGCTTACATGTTTTACAAAATTAAACAAAAATTAGCATAACAGTGCCTAAATCAACATCATATTTTTCCTATATTCAGTTGTATTCTACCTCCATTTTAATGCATTGATACAGTACAAGGAAATAGTCCAACACATGAGGCTCTTGTTTCGGTTGTTCCTGGCCCCCACACATTATTTTCAAACAAATGAGAAACTCGGTATATAAGTGATGGGCACCAAACATGTCTGTTAACTACTCTTATTCCGTAGATATTAATGTAGAGGAAGGGGGAGGGAGAAACAGTAGAGTAAAGCAGAGCAGATGGATGGTGGCGCGTGAGAGCATGTGGCCGTGGGCAGAGGGTCTGCACTCTGCAGGCCCCTCAATTCACGCGGTTCCGCGTGGTATCGAGGCAAGCAGGGGTATCAAATTACTATTTTACCCCTCGTTACTGTCGAACAGTTTACAGCAAACGACAAGGTCACCACAGTAACTTTGACGAAGTGGTGTTAAATTGGGTGGGGCCCGAGAAGCGGAGAAAATAGAACATGGGCGACCGTACAGAAAGTTCACGGGCGGTGGACAGGGATTGGTGGACTGGAGTCAGTCTCCACCACCACGGAGATTGGATTTGATTGGATCCTGTCCAGATCCAATCGAAGGACACCATTGCTGCCCACCCAAACCCTAATTCCTTCTTTTTTATCCGTTTACATTAATTCGGTGCAAATAAAAAACATTCTTCACCTATTTGCATCTAAAATCATAATTAGAGCATGTTAAACAAAGTACTGAGCCACAAGGCCCAGCACCTTAGGCCATAATAATAACCAACAGGAAAGCTGCAACAATCCGTAAAATTAGACATAAAATTTAAACATAATGCACCTATTCCGAGACTGATTGTTGGATGTAACTCCATCCACCAATCGTGAGCTGATATAAAAGAGTGAACTGCACGATAGACCATAGATGTAAAAGGATATCATACCTAACGAACAACAATTTTCTGCAATCAACTTTGCAAAAAGAAAAGTCTGAGACCTTGATTGCAAGTTGTCTGATCATCCGGATGCTAACTCAGAATAAGTGTTCGAAAGATTACCATCTAAATACCCATCCCGAGGTGAGCAAATAATTAAATAAATTATTGTCCCGTGCCTAACTGCTTAATCTGCTTTGTGGCACCAAACATCTTCTTAAAAACAATAATACTAATTGTACGATAGCCATGTTCATTGTCATGGCCCTTTTGAGCGCTATAAATGCGGCATGAATCTTTAACATTTAGCACGGCCGTTGGAAAGTCAATATCTAATCGTACTGTTTTCTTAGAAGAATGCTAACAACTAGCGGAAAGAAACTCAGATCCACGAGGCCATGACACGATCACGGCTACTTTCTTGCAGATTCGAGCCCAATCGTAGCCGTGATCTTGTCACATCTGCATTTAGCCGTGACTGAAAGCATAGCAGTTTAGTACTTCGGACGAATGTAGCGAGCAAGTGTGGTGTGGTAACTGTCGTGAGCATGAAAAACTTTTACCAAACTATAAAATTAAAAAAAATAAAAAATCATTCTTAGATCTACAAAAAGCTGCGCAGAGAGAAGTTATCTCGAGTAAAATCGACTAAGTGGTTAGTCCAGAAATTTATGCCAGAATTTAGAATTTTCTAATTATATATCAGTTTAATTTAAAACCTGAATTATAAAAATTTCTAGAGTAATTTTGGGATCAACTTCACGGCACATAATATTTCTGAATCTGAGTGTAGTTACCTGCGGTAAGTAACGGGAACAATGCCGGCACGGTACTGGGCAATCTTGAGGAACATGGGCATGGCGAGATCGAAGTGAGGGCGTGGTGGGTTGCACCAGCCGCCGTTATTCGACGGCAGAGCGAAGTTGGGCGGGCAGAAGTTGGTGGCAGTGATGAATATGGACGGCGACCCAGGGTGGCACCACCTCGTATCGCTCTTCGCATCGCACTTGATCTCGAAGCAAGCCCCGCAGCTCAAACCCTCGTTGAACAGCGCCGTGCTCAGCGCCGCTGTCTCCACGCCGTAACCCTGGCTGTACAGGTTACCGTATCCACACGCTCCTCCTACCAAAGAATCTCATCAGATAATCTTCTAAAAGAATATAAAATCTCTCACTATGCGATTCTTAGGAGAATGTGGATCAAAGAGAGACAGAGAGAGAGGGGGAAATGTTATGTAATATTATACCCATTGTGCCGGAAGCGTCACTGCCGCCGTAGAAGGTGGCGTGAGCAGTCTGCCAAGAGCCGCCGGAGTAGATCCCGGGAATGCGGGCCATCGCCGGCGAGAGAATCGCCAGCATCATTGCAGCGGCGACGGCGAGAGCCATGTTTGTTTAAACAGATAGAGAAAGTGAGAAAGCAGAGGAATGCAAGGCGCCAAGGAGGAGGAGAACCGGTGGTAGTTATAGCGCGAGAGTGAGTGGGGGTACTATCTGGGTTTTGAGTATTTTGCATAATCAGGCTTCCTTAATTATATATTCCAGTCTAAAGGATACAAGATTTTGAACAGGGAAAATGCCAAGATCAGCCATTTTAAAATCTATCCCAAATCAGTCTCTTCGGCTTTAACTTTTACATATCAATCTTTCTATCATTATTCGTACATAACTATTTGAATTATTATATAAATATTTTTTAAAAATAATAATATAAAAATTATATATTTAATAAGATCTACAAATGTTGGAAGTATTTTCAAACTATTTTTTCTAAAATATGCTATAGGATTCTAAAAGCGAATTATCTACTAATCCGTTAAGACTTTAAAATTTTATAATATCTATGTAAAATTATTTTTAAAAAATATTTTGTAATATTAAATATTGTAAGTTTTAATGAAATTTATAATTTTCATATTCAAATCGTTTTCAAAAGATAAGTCCAGATAACTATTTTGAGGTATAGAATATTAACATGTTATAAAGAAATGGACTAATGCTAAAAAGTAAACAGTAAAGGAGCTAATAAGCCTAAAAAAGGCCTAGTCGGCTGATTCAGCTAAACCCACGTAATGAATAATGATAGTAAGCTTAGTAAAATTTATTTACTTTTGTGGACGTATGTTTTGTCTGACGGCTAAACCATATCAATTCTTATCTCTTGTAAACAGTAAAAAAGGGAGGACTGATCTGCAATTCTTTCAAAATTATAGAAAATTACATATCAGTAAAGTAAAAAGGTAAAAGGGGATTACTGTAGTTGCCCCGGTTAAAGGGTAAAATATGGGACCCACCCAGGCATTAAGTACAAAGGCCCGACGGTAGACCAAGGAACAGTACAGCGTAGTTTTTGGAAGCTGTTCCGTCCGCTTATTTACGAACCGTCTGATCGTTGATCAACGACTGTGACGGCGTGATCTCGAGCGAGGATAGGTTTTAGGGTTTTGAACTTGCAACGGTGGAGTAGGTCGTTAAAACAGCTATTTTAGGTACTTTTATGAAAATCAACCAGCAGACGATCAACACGTGGCAGATATCGGTCTGTAGAAACGCTAGTGCTCCGATCCGACGCTCCCTGCTGCCGGTCCGGTAGTTCAGACCATCAGCCGCCACTTGAGCTTTCTCTGTCAATGTATAGCAGTGAGAATGTCTTTATGAGGGATAATTGCATTTCAGCTCTCAAAATAAATAATTTACATTTCAGTTCCTCGAAATGTATTTTCGCAACGACTCGGCGAACTTCACGTGGTGTGCTTTTGCATTTCGGAGGGTTGAAATACGAGACCGTTGAATTAGAGGTCTGAAATACAATTATCCTTCTTTATGAAGCACCCCTGGAATGGTAACGCAATTTGTCCAATTATTTTTCAGTATTTTCAACATCTAGTTTTGATAATTCATATTATATGTTTTTTAAATTTTAATACTATAATATTCGAAATTTTAGATATAATTCAAAATAAAACGTATTTTAACAATATACCAAATAAACATACATGGAATATTTAAATTAGCTATATAGTTAGTACTTGACTGTAGGCTAATCTTAGAAATTATGAGGACAAATTTTCTAAAAGGAAATTATTCATTAGCTGTTACATATGATATGTACTCTACTGAAGCTCTCTGATACGAAAATTTATACATGTTCAATTCGTATTCTATGTATGGTCTCGAAGACGGACACGATGCTGGAGTTTTGACTTATTGATCATGTACTAGATGTGCGGAGTGGTCCTAGGCCTCAGGGTTATGACTAGAAATGTGGCGAGTTTGAGCACATAAGCGTAGTAGGTCCAGCCTTGTTATTTTGCATTAACCGAAATTTTTACATTAAAATTAAATATTTAGGAGTTGTAGTATGAAAATGTTTGATAGTGGATAAGGAGTAGGTCATGGTTGGTTAGGTGCCCAACAAGCTTACCCTCAATCAATGATCATGGCCGTGCCATGGTTTTTTTTTTTTTTTTTTTTAAAACTATTATGAAAAAAATTCGTGCAATGTTTTCTTTAAAGGTTATTATAAAAAATTCAATTAATAATCGGTCTATTTTTTACAATTATCGTAATAGATAAATATATGGATGACACCAACTCATGTTTCAACAACCTAAAAGTTCTAACTTTTTAGACAGGATATGTCTCAAGGTCTATGTTATTTTCTACGGGATATAAAGGGAACAAATATTATATGCAAGGTTAAAATTTCACTCAACCATGTGACTGGCATAATAGATATCCACGAGACTAAGCCGGCACTATGATTTTCAGCATTACTTGGTCGCTAAGCTTTAGATATCGAGTTAGACCTACATTACAAGCTCAGTCCCTCACAAACTAATTACAAATCATTTCATTACATCTCAAACGTACCAATTTAGTCTAAGTGTTAGATTTTTTTTTTTTTTTTTTTCACTTCATCAATACTCCCTCGATAGATTTAGCTCATGAAACGTACCAATTATTTGATGATGTGGCAATTTGGTGGCGTGAAAACATAAGTGCCACGTAGATTAAACGTCTAATGAATTTGAAAGAAAAAATGTGATTCATCATCGGAATCACCCATACTCATGATACAATTTGAACTACATAGTATATTAAAATATATATGCACCACACATTCCCATGCAGCATATGAATATACACCACACATATTTTGGTACATCATATATAAGTTCCTCTACATTATATTAGGATCACCAAAGGTTCCTGATGAATAGCAACTATGGGTGGTTAATCAATCTGAACTGAAGACCGAAGAAGGGAACATTTCAAGACAGAAGACCGGACCGTAAATTGACCGGTCCGGTCCGATCCGGACCGCATAATATGTGGATCGGACTGGACCGATGTAGACTGGTTTGGAGTTGTAATATTTTTTTTAAAAAATTATTTATTACCATATCCTTGTCAAAAATAACAAAATAATTTTTTTAATGTTTACACTAATAAGTTGTGTCTTATTCAATTAAATAGATAAACTAGAAAAAAAAAGAGAGTTATAATCGGTCCGGTTCGGTCCACCGGTTTTTCCGTTTCTAGATCGGACCGGACCGAAACCCAAAAAGAGCTAAAGTCCGGACCGTGGACCGAACCGTAATTGCATCGGTCCGGACCAGACTGGAACGAAACGACCGGTGCGATCCGATTTTCTGGTTCGGACCGGTATATGACCACCCGTAATAGCAACACAGCGATATGGATATGTGATGACTTCAAGGACTAACATGTAAGGTTTTGCCATTAAATTACATTGCTTAAGCATCTTCATTTGGATATTTGTAAAGAAATAATCATAATATGTGCTGAAATTGGTAAAAAAAAATGAGATAGAGACTATGAAGGAGGTTGCCATGTGCAAACACATTAGTAAGTGTTTATGCCCCTCAAATGGTCACTCCACCCTACTTTTCCTAACACCCATCTTCATAGAGTGAATTCAAGCTCATCCATGCCTTTAGCACACAACACATCGGCATAGCGGCATTTTTGCTCCTTATGACATCATACTGTCCGTCATTTTTTTCGAATTTATATTATATATACCAACAGAAATTTATTAAACTCGTTATAACAGATAAATTTATCTATATTTTACCAACAGAAATATTACGGCGTTCTGTCCCTAGGTGAGAGTGAGATTCACTAGGTGTGACCGGGGGAGTGACGCGAATGTTATTGTTGCATATCAAACTTTTATTGTAGCTAGATGCAAAGCAATGGGTTGATGATTGCTGATGCGAATTTGCTTGGAGGAGACGTAGGGGGATAACGTAGCGGGGATTATAATTTATAATTTATAATTTATAATTTATAGGGTAGGATAGATCGGTGACCGCGCTTGCGTGCCCAACCAAACCCACATGCAAGCTCATGAGCCATGTCTACGGACCTTCCAACCTTATCAGACACCAGAACATGTAGGGGGTCCCTCCTACATTCCTCTCTCCCTCTCTCTCTCTCTCTCTCTAGCATTTTTCTTTATTGTCTGCCTTGAATGCTCTCTCTCTCTCTCTCTCTCTCTCTCTCTCTCTCTCTATAGCATTGTTCTTTATTGTCTGCCTTGAATGATAGTGTTGCCAATTTGTAAAGCTCTCAAAATTTCTCTAAAAAATTTATGCATGCGTTAGATATATATTATGATGCTTAAAAATGAAGTACATGTTAAAAGGATCAATTTTACTAGTCATTTTGGGAGGAATTTGGGAACTCTTCTAGTACTTTTTAGCAGCGATAATAATAGGATTTAAGAGCACTAGTAGATTACAGAAACTTAATCCAAATGTTTAGTCCGAAAGTTTTCAAAACTAACGAGATGAAATCTATCTTAGTAACATAATCAATTATTATACTACGCACAGCTTTTTAATATAGCGTGCATGTTGGATTATAATCAGAATTAAAACTCCAGACATGCTTTCTCTCCCGTCACTGTGTTAGTAAAGCCACATTCCTCTCACTTTTTTCTTTTTGAAAAATTCAAAAAAAAGTATATATGCATTTTAGTAAGCGGGCTCAAACAAGTGATAGACGTGAGCCACCATTGTACAAAGCGAGCTACTTCGACAAAGGCGTGGTCCGAAGGTTTTAAAACAAAACTTAATGCATTGGGGGCATGCTTGTCTATCAACATTATTTTCGGAAAATTGGTTTTCTAAACTAGGCAAAAAGTTGTGGTATACTACTCATAATTATTTGCATAAAGTCTCAGCACTGATAGAATGTATAACTTTTGTCTAGTATAATATCGTTGCTCGAGCATGTAAGACAAATGCGCAAAAGTTCAACAATGGAATCAGAATGAACATCTTTTGAGATTCACAGTTGGAAAAAGAAGAATTAATTAGGAGCATAATTTTTCTTTCTTTCTTTTTTTCGGAGGAAGGAGCATAATTTTTCTATAAATCTTAAAAAAATTGTTGTATCGACAAAAATCTAGAAGTCAAACTTCCAAGAGAATGAGTCCCCGCATATGGTCAATGGAATCTCTAATCATTATATTAGCTTTAGCTAACTTGTAGTTATAAGATATACTAACACAAAAATATAGTATAATATATGTGTGAGATAAAATAATCCTTAAGATATAAAATATTTAAATAGTTTGAACACGATAATAAAAATATAAATATTAAACAATAATTTATATTAAATAATAAATTTATTTTATAATATAATATTTAGATTTTAATATTTTAATAATAATATTCTAATTAATATTAATAACTATAAAAAATATTTTTAAGTACATAATTATATTATATTCTTATATACGATTTCATTCATTTAACAAAAAAATTGATAAAAATAAAAAAAGTAAAAAAATATAAATACGCATATCATATACATATATTTGGCGGATATATATATCTAATTTTTTAATTTTTATTATTGAATATTTTTCTAATATTTTGATATGTATCCAATGGACCAATTGTATGTATGAAATATAATATAAAATAATTAACATATTTATAATTTGTAGGTCGGGGTAGTCTCGCATAGAAGGCCGAGTCAAGACAGTACATAAAGCCTAGCGTTTTACTGCCCAATGACAATGAATAGGGGGGTGGGCGAGTGTCAGCTTCCTCTCCGTCTGTCTTGCTTGTGCTCCAGCGAAGGACTCTGAGCAGCTCCTGGGAGAATGTGGTTGACGGTCACAAGCGAGCATTAGCAATTAGAAGAATGACGACTTCCTCTTCTTTTTTCCCACTTCTCTAGATAAAAAAAAACAGGGCAAAAAGATGAAACTATTTTGGTTGGTTGTGTTTGGTACCAACGGCCGTGATTTTTCATAAAACTTACGGTTGGCACGATCTATGTCCATTGGCACGGTATATATATATATATATTTATTTCGATAATTATCCGTACAAATATGAGATAGTGTTCGAAACTGATGATTATCATAGTTTTATGGTGGCATAGTCTGTGTAATTGTGTTGTATAATATATATATATATATATATATTATATATATATATATATATATATATATATATATATATATATATATATATATATATATATATATAATAGTTTTTTGGTAATTATCCGTACAGACACAGCATGTTTCAAGAAAGCTAAAATTTAATTTTATTTCTAAAATGATTATTTATACAAAAGCACCATCGTTATGGTATCATGACATAGTCAGCATATGTCGAGATTTATATTTATCAATATTCAACTCGGCTTGGCACTAAAAATCTGTCAACCAACATCCCGTTTTACAAATCCATTAATAAGTAAATTCTCGACCTAGCAAAACTACAGCTCCTCGCAACTTGGGAGAGTGGCATTGGCCATTGAGTCATTACCAAGAAATCCTAATAAAACTTATCCTCCACATTAGATCTTATTGTCATTCACGGGCTTGGACTTTGAAGCGAACTACCTCCGATATAGTATTGTTATAGAGCGTCTAGAATATTGTACTATAAGCACCTTACCACTTGCGCATTATCAAGATTATCAAGATAAGTGATATTCAGTTATTCACATTTCACAAGGCGATACATCCAATGAATGGGTGAAAATTCGAAAGGGTACTAATTAGGATGACAAACATGCCATACTCTCTAGTACTTCTCTCTCCCACATATATTCTCTCTCCCACATATGATATTATACATTTCTTATAAATAAAATGGAAAAGGACAAATAACTACAAAATTTAAAAGATTCTGAAGTTAGCGCCATATCATTAGTTGTCACGATTGAAGAGAGGCTATCATATAGGAGTTAACAATAATTTATCCAATGAATGAAACTTAATGGTAGAGGGACCCGTTCGAATAGGATATCGATGCTCCATCCATTAAATATGATAATAAACACCGAACATAGTTCATAGGGCTATTGCTTTTGTACATTGACCCTATAAACATCACAAAATTTCCCTCTACAAATGCCGACACCAGGTATTGGAGTTGCTTCAATCTCCGCTGTCGTCCCACTAGTTGAGATATTAGGAAAATCCATTGGTCGGGCTTATTTTATAGATTCTAACCGAATAAGGAATGACGTCGTTTTTCTCTCTTTTCTATAGCTAAACCTAGTTCCTACATCGGCTTCATGCCCGGGGAAACATTAAGCACCATGCATCCCAATGAACTCTAGCTGTATCAACTAACTAGTTTTACACATGTGCGATGGTGTATCAAGCACCATGCATCCCAATGAACATGCTGCAATGAAAGAGATTAACACCTACAAAGAAGGATGAAAATCAAGGCACTTTTAGAAAAATTCAAAAAGATGTTGAGATTCCCTCCATTACATGTTTACAGAAGGTCCAATGTAAAATGTTTTTGGGTACTAGGAGAATACAGGTCCAAACAGAGCCATAATCTACAGGAATAGTATTGCCAAGGCAAGCTGATGACTGCAAATCAAGGTATGGCCAAAATAAGAATGAAAAATTAAAATAATGTACATAGCTAAATTTTCATACGGTTCTTCGTTTATTCTGTTGCAAAGTCGGCGAGCTAGAAATGTATTTATTAACATCAACTGGCACCATGACCATGTCGGAGGAACTCCACCCTAACGAACAGCCTTTGCTTCCTTCTCCGAGTCACATGTACAAGTGCCGAAAACGATCACCATTTAGTATTCACAAGGTAACCCTGTTTATAAGTAAAGTAACAATATATAATACATTACAAAGGCATTTCAGGTTTTTTTTTTTTTTATTTACCCTTCTTATATTCTTATATAACTTTTCTACCAGGGTTACACGACATACCAAACCACCTCCATTTTTACGCTTCCGCTGGTTTGCTCTGCAACTTCATCTGCTGTTGGGACCAGTACGCGTGCGCACGGAGAACTCGATCAAGGAGCTCCTGAGGAACAGGCTCTCCCCTGCGCTGTTGGGGAGCGATTTGGGCAGTATGTACCAACGTCTTCCACTTATCCTGTATGAAGAAAGACTTCCCAATTAAATCCACAGGTATTTCTGGGTTTTACTCATTACAATGGAATACGAAGTCAAATTAATACAAAGTCAACTAACACATTCCACAAATGCATGAAGCTAGCAATTCTATATCAGTGGAACAATATATTCTTCAAACTCAATTCTTTTTGAGATTATCGTGGTGGAATACGTAATGCGAGCGCACGCCTCCGTAGGGACCTCAAACTCGCGGAAAACCCCAATATCCAGTCCCGACCGACGCTCTGAAATCCTAGTACAAACCTTTCATAAACGGAGGCTCCTGCCACGGGGTAAGAGAATTTTCCTTCGAAAAATCCTGCAGGAGATTTCACCCCACGCGGCCTCAAATCCGGGTGGTGACGCTTCCTGAGGCGCCTCCCAACCGGTCGAGCTAGCCGCGCTCGGCTTGCTCAAACACAATTCATCTAGTCTTTAAGAACGACAAGTAGATCTTTTACCTTCAAGTCTACATAGGTTCGGTGGTTGGCATTATCAAAAGCCTGTACTTTGACATCTCTCCATCTGCGAAAAATACATGAAGCATCCAGAATAGAACAAATAATATTAATGAGGACGTGAAGATGTTGGTGATGTTGGAAAAGGTCAGCAACCTACCTTCCGGTGCCAAGCATCTCCACAGCATGGACAAGTGCTTCAACTTCAGTGACAGAGAAGGGCCTCCGAGTTCGACGCTGCATAAGCTCAGGCCTGTTTGGTTTTAGGGTAGGAACTACAGGAAGTGTGTCTGTCCTTGTGGCTGGAACAGGAACAAGTGCTTTCAAATTTTCTTTCGTCTTTTCCCGTGATGGTGTGTCGGTGGATAATTTAATGGAACCATCACCACTCTCAGAAGAATCTAACGCACAGTTTAGTAGACCCGTTGAGGTAGTGGCGACTGGATCAGTAACTGTGACCTGCTGCCTGAGTATACCAAAATGGCAAAAATTAGTTCAAAAAGGGTTAGCACTTAAAAAGTCACATGAATTGGGTTTAACAAGCGAGCCAAATATTCGTCCATAACTTGAGAAAAAAACCATTATCATCCGTTAATGGAAGTAATACTACAAACAAGACACCTATCTAAAGATTTGTATCCTCAAACTCCTAATGAGGAATATTTTTTATTAATAATAATTATTATTTTAATGCGTGCGTGATTCGTGATTGTCTTAGGTATGCACGTATAGTTTTCTGGTCTGTGAACTGTTGTGCTTGTATACTCGTATGTCTTGGTTTTTCCTCCGCAGGCCGAGGGTCCTATGAAAACAATCTTCTTCGAGGCATAGCTGCATACATCTTACTCTCTCCAGACCCCGCTAGGACTTATCACTGAAATATTGTTGTCTGGACAAAGTAGATACGGGAAGCCGCCAATGGATATGGTTAACATCTCTACTCAATATATAAATAGAATTTCATGATATTACCTAATTGGAACCTCGGGCGCATCAGAAGTTAGGAGGTTGAGATGATCAGGGACAGTCAGTCGCTGAGGAGCTTGAGTAGTCTTTGGCTCCAAAGTAAATCCTAAATTATCCAGCTTCTCAATGTCAGAAATTCCAGCTTGCCTAAGGGTCTTGCTGTCATCTCTAACCTTCTTCCCCTGAAGTACAACACCAACACGCAAGCTGCCTCCAAGTATCGCATTAGCAGCCTCCATTACTGTCCTCTGAAACACAAGCGCAATAGCATATTAAAAATATAATAAATAAAAACTTCCAATGAGAAAAGTCATATATGAATGTTCATATACACAACGAACTGGTTAAACCAAATATAGAATCATATTTATTCTTCTATGAGCAGTGTATTGACCTTCTACAAACAAAATACAGAAATGCTGAAACCCAGCTGTGATCATGACATTAAGTTAAACATACAAAATTTGTAGTTACTGAAGATACATTTTCGATACAAGAATAAAAAGCAAGCTTAATAACAGCCTCGCCTCCATAAGCTACTACTATTGTTTTCTATTGATTTCTTTTTTTTTCTTCTTTTAGTAGTAAATCTTGAATACAAAGAACCTGAAACACCTATTTTTTTTCCGTTGAATCAGAAACTGCAGCTTCCCTACATCTCAGTTCAGGTAGTGTATGTATGTAATAGGTCGGGATGGTTACAGGCATAGAGACACCACAGAGCATGAAGACAGATTAAATATTAAACAGAATCGATTACCTTGAGGGAACCTATTGTAGCATTTTCAGGCATCTCAATGAAGATTTCCGGCACTTTGAATGACTTAATACGCAGTCTCACTGTGCAAGAAAGGATGGCAATATACAATCTCATAATATAGTCCAAAAAATGAATAAGATAAAAGATAATAAATTTATAGCAACTTATAGATCACAGCAATACCATGGAAATCTCCTGAATCATAAGCTGCTTTTGGATCATCAGTGAATGATAAAGCCCCATCGGCTGCAAAGTAAAAGGTAATGGTGCTATAGTCATGAACTTTATATGAGATCAAACAACTACAATATATACTGACCTCTATTTGCGCTAGAAACACTGGATTCTGCACTAGTTCTGACCTTCCGATGTGAATTAGACAGTAGGTACTGTTCAAACATCTTTTTCCTCTTAAATAAACTCCGGTGCAGTCTATGGTATTTGTAGCTTATTCTTCTTCTGCTGAAACTGAATTTAGCTTTTCTCTCCCCATCTGATTAAAAGAAGGCAAACCATGTAAGTAACTTTAACAAAGAGTTCAAGATTATCTATCATAACTAGACATGTGGTAATAAGGCTAGATTTCACACAAACCCGTTACAAAAAAGAAGCTACTGAAAGAAAAATAAGCAAAAACACCTTACACATATTAGCAAGCCCGTCATCACTGAAAACCGTCGGCGGAGATTTCTGGATCTTGAATTTTAATAGTTTCCTTATATGGCGATTCATATATTGTGTCCTAACCCTATAACTATGGGTGCTATCACGTTTGCACCCAGAAAAATTATCGTCATCATCTTTATCTAAATCAAGTTCCATAGAACCCCCTGACTTGGGAAAGGAGCTCTTGGAGGGAGTGTGGTTGCGACATAAAGCCAACTCCATACTGCAATCTGAGTTAACAAATGTGCCTGGCATGGCTGCTACTTCCAATGTATCCTCCAAACTAGAAAAGCTTGGAGCAGAAGCATCACCGGTGCATATGGCCTTCTGCTTCTTAAGTTGAATCTTGTGACACATAAAGTTGTCTCTGCGGATTGAATGCGCACCACATGTACGTTCATCCTTGTTGGCGGAGGTAGTTAATTGGCCAGCAAAAGCACTCCTGCATGTTTCATGGGGTTTAATGGCACTGGCATTTTGCAAACCAGTTAGATGAGTTTGGAAGATTAACTCCGAACTGAATCTGCTACTGTGGAAGTTTCGGCTCACAGGAATTTGAAAAAATTTGAGTGGATTCTTTTCTATCGGCTTTTCATGCTCAGTAACTTCCTTTTGTGCACATGAATCCAATCCTATTGCTAGGTCTTCCGGGGTAGGATATAGTTCTCTTACTAAAAGCGATTTCCCTGCAACAGTGGCCAGCATATCAAATGCAGACATCTGCTTGTTGTCCAACTTCTTCCTAGCAGATCGTTTACCCTATCCACACACCACATCGAGTAACACATTTTGCACCAAAAAGCAAGGACACAAATGCAATAGCATGAGATAATCTATACCTTGGCTGATGGCGGGACCATCGGCATCACAGGCACTTGGAAGCTACTGGACCCATGCTCCAACTTCTTCTGATACACCATAACTTAGAGATTCATAGCATTAGCGGATTCAGCAACATCAGCAAACTGAAAAAAAAACGATAGCATTGTGCTGGTCGGGCAAAGCTAACGGAGGCAACTTCTCTTATGCATGATCCTCTTATGTTGAACAACAGAAGGTGCCCATAACTGGTGTTCACATCCACATCTAAGTATCATTTATACAAAAATACCTGTAATCATCAACATGCGAGTTCAAAATTATTGATACATACGGCAATAGTTCCAAATCTATGGATCAAATGCCAAGAAGACTTCTCGCAAGAAACATCTTGTAAGAGCATAACAATTCAGGTATTGCCACCAAATTACGGGCACTTGCAAGTCAACAAAAAAACATCAATGCGGTTGGAATACCAATTTCGAAATGGAAAAGCACTCATTATTTTTCATTCTCCATAAAAATCTGCTTCCTGTAATTGCTGCTTTTAACACGAGATATCCCATACAGAAAAATCATGGTGCAGCAAACTCGTACAAATCTCTATCCTCCGAAGGTAAAACAAGTTTTGGCAAATTGTAGTACTCTGCGACAATAAGCCACTGAACAAGAGCGGCCAGTCTCAAATGTGGCAGATTAAGAAAAGCGCCATCCAAACCTCAAATTAAGCCAATAGGGAACAGATTATATCTACCAAAAAACAATGGTATCAAAGGTTCGCAGGTCGGATCATATCATCATACAACATTTCCTAGAGTTAGAATCTCAAGCATCTGTTTCTCTGCACACAAAAGTAGATTATAAGTCAATAAATACACATTTTCGTCATAAATTCAACAGTATGTTCGTCGAGAACAGTGCTAAAACCCCAAAATAAGAATCCAAAAAACTAATCTGTAGGACATAAAAACATTTTGTAATCCGCAAAGCAACCGATCTGCTCTACATCACTTTATGAATAGAAAATATATTTAAAAAAAAAAGAATTCAGTGAAAAAAAAAAGCATAATTGAACATAAGATCGGGAAAGACGAAGCAAAATTGAGCACGCAACGTGTGAAGAATTTGTAAAAAATACAGAATTTCAACACGAGAAAGTCGTTGAATCTCGAAATTCATCAGAATGAACAGATCGAGACAAACCTCTGCAAATAAGAGATCGGATTAACCGATGCGATGCACCATCACTTCATAGAAAAGCTTCAAATCCTTGAAATTCAAATCCAGATCTCCATTCTAAATCTTTAATTCACGCTATCATTTTCCTTCTTTTGTTCAAAGAACGAAAACAAAACTTTTTCTTCAATCTTCTTCGCTAGTAATTCCAAAACCCCGAGGGCTTAAACCCACACCTTATATCAACCGTGTTATTGTGACCAACTTGGCCAGTAAAAACCCACACGTCGACGGTCATCTTGACCACGAGATGACCGGCTCTTCGCGTACCCCTGCCGGGGCCCGCGGCCTCTTACATTCCGTGTTACCCGGAACTTCTAAATTACAGCCAGGTGTCCAGCAGCTGATTATTTTCTTCCGAAAATTGCATGTCTTCCGATTTTGGTGATCCGATTGTCATGATTTGCTTTTCTAAATTAACATAATTTAATATTTCTATAGTACCATAAATACACAAAAAAAAAAAGATAGAATGGACTTATATTTTTGGTTTAATGTCAAAAAAATTCCTTAAATTATTCCAAATCATCCCCTAAATTATGAAATTAAATTTTCAGCACATATTTTTACTGATGGATTTCATAAATTTTTATTCTGTCATAAATATTTAAAAAACGTTTAATTTTTTATTTTAAAATATTCCAAAAATTATTTTTATATTTTTATAATGTTATAATTTTAAAATAAATGGGATGTGAACCTATACTGTCCTAGTTCACTTTTTCCGAAATTCAGAATAGAGCATGGCAGAGTTGGGATCTGTGCATAATCACGTTGCAGATCTGATTTTGGTTATATTAATTTGTAATCCAAAGAGATAAAAAGACAAGATTAGAAGGCTAATATAATTTATAATAATGGTTAGTGAATCAGCATTAACTTATTTAAAAAGTCACAAAGAATGGGGGCTACAGGAGCCTACAAGATCGATCACATGAGATGTTGTTCTATCGGCATGACTGTAAAATCAGAATGAAATATATCGTCTTATTTAGCGTTATCCTTATGATATATAGAAATAGTTGTACGATTAAGAATCTAGGGATAGGTACGATGGATGGGAGGTTATTATTACATAACATTCAAAAGCATATTATTACAATATTGTCATATTCAAAAGCATATTATTACATAACATTCTAAATGTATGGCTTTCTTCCTAGTAATTACGAGACAAATCATAAATTTGCACCCCAAACAATCCTTCGACCGACGGTAGAATAGTCTAGGTCGGAAAGGAACTAGTTCGACACACCAAATCCGACGATTTATAATCTTCATGCGTATGAACCACTAGCCCTAGTCATAGCGCAATCCGAGCGGCAACCCTTTGAATGCCTGACGACGCCTTGGGATACAAAGTCCAGCTTACGGGGTTTGTTGCCTCGTACCCTGACTGCACCACTATGCGGGTATCTATGACAAATAATATTTTTCAGGAGAAGCTGATGCCGCTAATATAATCAGAATCTTATTTGGTGTATCGGAATGTGTATCACGTGCGTCTCGATGTACTGTATGCCGCTCTATCTATTTTTCATGAGAATCTGATGCCGCTCTATCTATTGTTCAAGCAGGTTGGAATTACATAGTGGTCCTATTATTTACTGTGAACAGTTGGATGGGAATATTTTGGTTGGACGTTGGATTCATTTTATTCCCTAAATTCTTCATTTTTTCTAAACTCCCAAAAAAAAAAAAAAAAAAAAACAGAATGAAGAGATAATGATTGGGTTGAATTTAGAGATGATGGGCATGGATAAGATGAAGCTACGTATCAAAACCACAAAGGGATGATTGGGAGATTAGGTGTGATGAAAGGACCCACTCCTACACACTTGCACTAACTTTACAAGCTTCATTTAGTCTAGTTGGTTTCGGTTTTATACGAACGATGCCCTATCGATTCCGCGTAAGATAGACAAAGACATGCAACATATACTGCTTATACCGTCGTATTTCTGAGCGAACTTCCAAAATGATGTTGTCCGTGCACTTGAGGCTTTAGTTATGTCAGCTGTTAATTTTATTGTTTGTTTCGTCAGATGGTTCATTTTCATTCAACCGGTATAATATATAAATTTACATATAACACCGACTTATATTTTTACCAATAAAAAAGTCACAGCACTTTGATCTATACAAGTCTAAAAGTTCGTATCACCCTCAATAGAGTACATAACAGATAAATTTGTATGTCTCTCTATGTATGTATTTGCATGATTCAAATCTAAAATTTTTATTTCATGAGGCGGAATTCCACTATATGTCCTAATCTCCTTGAACGTTGTTAATTTTACTTTCGTGATACTAAGGTCATAGAAGATAAGTGTATTTGAGAACCATACATAGATGAAATTTCAAAGTCTGGGTTGGGGACAGATGTAAGACTGAAGTTTTACTTTCTGACTAGCCTATATCAAATACGGGCTGGAGGACTTGATTAGAAAACAATCCAATAATATATTATATGTCGATGTGAAAGTTTTGCCTGTTACCTCAACAACAAAGAAAAAAGAAAAACAAAATATTCTTCAAAAGCGACAAATGTTGTATTTCCACTAAACTTCTATAAAGAAAACATTTCTAATGCGGATAAACCGTGTCCTAAGCAGCCCTCATTAAGATAAGAGTTTGCATCATACATATAAAATTTAGCCCGCTTTCTACACAATAAAAAAAAGTTTATAAAACTTGAAAGTTTAAAAAAAGTTTGCATCAAACTTGAAAGTCGAATACGGGGACAAAAGTCTTGCATGGATTGATGGCTAAAGTTGCATATCCGGTTGCTTGCTTAGACAAGACTAATGCAGATTGAAGTAGTAGATTGGCTGCAGTCCACAGGAAAGTAGGCGACGACAAAATATGTCTCCGCTTCTACGAATATATGTACAACTTTTAAGAATTTTAGAAACAAAACAACATCAAGACCACCATTTTTGTACAACAGGGAAGTGAAGTTTGTTCTACTTAGAAAAACCCTTAGCTGAATTTAGCAAAGCTGCAATCAAACTGCGGTCCAAGGAAGGCGTTCACCGTAGGGCCGGCATTTCATGTCTGAATGCGACGGAGGTTGTGAGATCTATGACGAACGATGAGCAACTAACATGGCTACAACCACCACGCCACCACCATTAAAGAATACGGGAGACCCCGCCACTACTAAACCATGGAATCAGCATCAGACGTCGATCTACTAAGCACTTATTAAATAGATTACTTTATCTTTTCATTTTATGGGGTTTGCATACGAAAAATATGCTCCTAATTGAAAATGATGCCTTGTTGACTGTCTGTAATGACGAAAGTGCTCAAGTTAACTGTCATCATCTTCAAAAAATAATAAGGATAATTTCGTTATTTTATAATATTAAGAGGTATAACAGCGTCATTTTAAAAAAGGCGACAAAAAATAAAAATTTTGAATTATGAGTGGCATAAAAATACAAAATATCCCTTTATTTATTAATTTTTAAATGACATTTGCTACTTTGAAAAGTGTTAATCTGTGAATTTTGAGTAGCAAGAGTTAGCCACATATAATAATAATGTTTGGCAAAATTGACATTTAGTGCCCTCTTAATATATTTTAAGCGAGCAGTGCGCCAACCCTACCCCCCCCCCCCCTTTTCCTCTTTGTTTTTAAGCAAACAGTGCCCAGCAGGTGGCCCGCCGTCAGCCGTGTGGGCCGGCTCGAGCCCGCACAGCTGGCACCTCTAGGTATAGTGACCGTATTTGGGCTCTCCCAAAAAATAAAAATGTTTTCCGGTTGGTGGAACTTAAATCATTTGAAATTCTAATATAGCTGCTGTACACTATTATATGTAACAAAATATTGCTATAATTTAGAATGCTTAAACTAAATCAATGGATTTTGTGGAGCCAATAAATATTAGAGGATGTTGTGGAAAATAAAAAAATAATAATAATTTAGTAATAGAATACGTAGGTGTAGTTCATATTTATAGAGCTATTAACTTAGTGACAAAGAAATAAATCATAATTCAATAAAATCATATTAAACAAAATCGTAGCTACCAAAATATCATTCCAAATAAATCTCCAATAAAATTTATAAATTCAACAAGCTTCTCAAACTCTGGTACGAACCATAAACTTGAATAATAAAGAATATGCCAAAAATAATAATGTGTCAATAGACAGCCAAATAGCTATATACTACATGTATACGATAAGAACCTATAGATAAAATTCAAAGAACTATAGACGTGACATAAGCAACATATATATACGCCACAAAACGGCCAGAGAGTCATAGGCCGATAAGCTAATAGTCAAACAAAACCGATCAAGGAGCTAACATCTAGGGAGCTATAGATCGAAAAACAGTCACAAGATACGGCAAAGTGTTGAGGAAGAAAAAAATGTTACGGCGGATGATATATGCCAGTAATTGTTGTGTGAACAGGTGTAAAAAAATATAAACTTTTCTGTGTTTATATATTATTTTAAAACTAATAATTTATTATCAATTTTGATGATCTACAAGCTTAAGAAAACCTTGAAAGTAAATTTGCAGTTAATTAGGCGTAAATACCAAAATTCACTTTTTAATTTTGAATCTTTTAACTTTTAAAGAAAATTGATGAAGAAAATAGGCCTATACCATCCATTTCACAGAAGAAAAAAAAATTGTAACCTTTCAATTTTTAATAGGTCTAAACCAAAATTCCTTTCCATTAAAAAAAAAAAAGAAAATAATAATAAAAAGAAAAAAAAAATCAAGATCCTCCGATAAGAGTTGCGGAAGAAAGATTGAAGGTTGGGCCAAACGGGCCGCAAAAGCTGACCAAATGGGCCTGAGTGGCATCACAGACAAATAATATAAATTTTGGGTAAATAAATTTTAATAAAGTTAGTTAGAATAAAATATATATTAGAGGGCTAGTTCCTGCTCATAAATGACAAATCATTTATTATGTAATTTAAATAGTAAATAATCGGATATTAGGTGGTAATTGATAGTCTCTTCTCATCGGCAAATTATTTAGGCTTATTCCTCTTCTTCGGCTTTATAGTCATGACCGCACATATGTCATTTTAAATATGATTTTCGTGTGGCGTTCCAAGATATATATATATATATATATATATATATATATATATATATATTTTGTATAATCTAAGAAAAATAGTTGGAGAGAAAAATATCTCTTCTTATCGGTGAATTATTTAGTTTTATTCCTCTTTTTCAGTTTTATTGTCATGACCGCATATATGTCGTTCCAAACATAGTTTTCGCGTGGCACTCCAAGATTTTTTTTTTTTTTTTTGTATAATCCAAGAAAAATAAACGGGGAGAAATAGAAAAAGAAAGAAAGCAAGTCAATCGGCATGGAAATATGTATATGGATGAGCTTAGTCATTATTTTTGTAATCTCCCATTGGTTACTTTAGATTACCATAAGAAAATAGAGATTTAACGTCATTTTCAAGTCTTTTGGAGGGATTGATGAGTCTTATTTCAGTCGAAGGCATTGGATCAAAGTCTTTCACTTTTGAAATGTTTATCTTGCAGCTTTACTTTTTATCTTTTCCACATTTTATATTTTATATATTATTTTCTAAATGATAAAATTTTGACATAATAGAATATATTAAACGTTCGCATCTTATAAGCACGAAATGATACTTTCCATATTCCACTGTCTTATATACGTCTCTTTTTTATTCTTATAATAACTTGATTTATAACGCAATAATCAATACATTTGTAATAAACGTCGCACTATAAAATAGTCACCACCGGTCAAGTTACAATGCATATATTTTTATGGTCTAATTGATTAATCATCTTTATTACACTATTCAAGAGTCAAATATATATCTTCTATAGACCATCAAATACTTAAAATACGAGGATCAATGAATGCGTCGTGCCGGCATCTTCCTCTTTTTTTTTATTATTTATATATTTTTAAAAATAAAAGTCATTTATTTCAATATTAAATTAAATATAAAACCGTGGCTACTAACTTGGTAATCTCAACTGATCCTTTAACTATTATTGGGAATTGGACAATTTTATATAACTATAATTAATAAAATAGATGGCCTTAGTCTATAAAATTATAACTATCTGAGTCAGAGAGTAGTTTTGATACTGTTTTTTGCTAATAAATAATAATAACTATGATTCGTTTAATTAATAGTAATTAAGACTTATATGACCTTGAACAGCAAAATAAAATAAATAAAAAATAATACCCATGTGGGTTCTATGTTGCACATGTATAAATTACAACTAAAAGATTGCTCGCTTTTAATGATCCAATAAGAGAGCTATAATAATAATAATAATTATTATTATTATTATTACTACGAATAATTGAGGTTTGCGGTTGCAAAAAAATGCAATTTGTCTTATATTTTTAATAAGGAATAATTATTCATCAGTTGTTAGTTTTAAAACCTCTTATAAATTAATCCTTATTCCTTCATACAAATTTATATCTTAAAATTCGTATTAGAAATATTTTAAGTACTATATAAATATTTTTTAAAATAATTTTAAATATGAAAAAAATGATGTATCTATAATTTTTATATTTAATTAAAAAAATATTTAAATAGATATTCTAAGTTTTAAATTTTAATGAATAAAAAAATAATATTTAATCTGCTATGATTTAAAATTTTTAAAATTTATATTTAAAAATTTTGTAAAGACAATAAAAATATACGGCCTATAATTTTTAAAATATTTTGAATTTTAAGCATAACATATATAAATAAATAATTATAAATAAGATTTTAAGGAGGGGCTGACATGTACGTCTCCCTTTTAATTTCGGGATAATTATATATCAGTCTTCCAAAGTTTAACTTTTATATTTCAATCTTCGAAATATGTTTTCATTCTAATGTGGCGCGCTCGTATCGCACATTTTTACGTTTTCGGTGGCTGAAATATGCGACTGTTAACTTTAGAGGCTAATATATAATTATTTTTTTTTTATATCCTTTTAATAAAGAAGACAAATAAGCCAGGGATCCGACGCACTACGAACCTGCGTAGCGACGCAGCTAATCTCGTCTCCACAAATTCAGAGTCAACTCTTCAATTATTTATTGAGGTGCACTGATTGATTTGTTGGATCCAGACTCGATTTCTTCATATCACGTCAGGCCCGGATCACAATTGTCCTACTGCCCAATTAATTAATACAAATATAATTAGTTTTTATTAAAAATATAGAGCAAAGCAAACCGATGCACTTCAAACTACTATTATTGACTTTTTTTTATTATAATATAATTATTATAATAAATAAATTATAATTATATTACTCATATTTACGGAATATTTTAGTGGATAAATATTTTATTATTTATAAATGTTTACTTCAGAGTAATACTTGAAATCACAGATTTACATACGGAAATGATAAAAATATATTTTTCGTGACTAAAAAATACATTTCACATCCACAGAAAATGGATTGTCCACCAATGTGCATAAATCTGTACGCGAATCCATCTCAAGCAATTTTTCCGAAATTTAACTATGAAATCTCATACTTCTTTTTGGAGTTGATCGAATTAGCCGCTACGATCATTGCATCATTAGTTAGTCAATGGCTCAAATTGATTCGGATTTCGGTCTATTTTTTGGTAATTATATATGATCGAGTATGATCTAGATCGATATAATTAGAAATCAAAGGTAGAGATGACTTAGAGGATTGCACAAATAGTCATACTACAAAAATTTTAGCTACGGATGATTGCACAGCCAACGACAGAAACTTATTAAAAATAGTAAAAAAAAAATTTTTTTGTTTTTCAGTTAATTATAAATTTACTATGATGGCGATAGAAATTCACTAGACCTGACTTAATTATAAGAATTTTTCCTTTCTTGCCTCCGGCCCACACACTAGTGCTCAGAATGGGGACTTATAGACATTGCTTTGAGACCATTCACGCATGGTTGTTATCAGCTAATACGTAATTTGTGAGGATCACGAAAAAGAGACTATTGATCATGCATTAACTATACATATTAAATGTTCACGACAACTCTTGAAGCTCTACTCAACGAATCTATTTATAGACCGTTAAATTTTATATTTATCGTTAAAAAACTATTCTCAATAATTCTTTAAAAAAATATATATTTATCGTTATTACATAAATTCTGTTTATTACACCATACCCTTGATAAGCGGATGCTACGATGATAAGTAACCTTCATTATTGAATGATTTCCTAAGTAGTAAAAAGGTTAATGACATGTTATCGTAATTTTATTAATCAAAGTCACTTAATTAGACAACGCCACACGTGCGGCTAAACACCCACGTCGGCGTTTAGCATTCCTCATCTAGTTAGGTGTCGAGCAGTAGTGTTAAATCTGCTAATCCAACGGCGTAGGAACTGCCACGCCGACGGGTGAGATACTGTTTCCTCCGCCAGAATGCCCGCGTACACACGTGTCGAGCTAAGTGGGCAGGTGGATGCGTGGGGCCCGCTAGGATAGTGGACCACCTCAGAGAGCGGCGTGGGAAAGTGTCACGAGCCAGCTTTGTCGGTCCTTTTAGGCTGTCACTCTCTCAGTGGGCCGCCTGCTGGAGGTTACCGGCGCTAGCAGGTGCTGGACCGGTTCCGCTCGTAAGCTCACTTTTCTTCGATTTCTATAATTTAATTTCATAGGCCTTATATATTATTTTTTATAATAGGTGTTAAAATTTAAAATTAAAAAAATTAAATACTTAAAATCTTTTTCGTAATTGTATTCTGCATGTTGCTACCAGATGATCAGCCCTACTACTTCATGTGTGTAATATTGGAGAAGGTTTTTTCTCTTCTGTTATAAACTTCATTAATTACATCCAACTCACTAAAATATATTTTAGAAATATTTTTAAAAATTTAACTATAAAATAATTTGAAAAAATCAATTATACTTAATTTTTTAAAAAAATAGTTATGTATTTAATTGTTTTAATAATTTTATAATTAACAATATTTTTAAAATAAGAATGAATTGTGTAGAAACAATAATTTATTGATGAAGTATTTTAAAATTTTCTATAATAGTGGGTGTAAAAAATGGAGCCGTTCAAGTTTTTAAAATTATCGTAAACTGGACATTATTAATTTTGGATCGAGTACGAGCTCACATGGAAATATTAACTTCCTGCCCGGATTGGTAGGCTCATTTCACTAGACTTATATATATATTATATATATATATATATTAAAATCTGCGAGTTAAGGGGGAAGTTTATTGGAGTCTGTTTGGTGCAAAATCTTAATAATAAATATTTGTGTTTGCTGCAATTTGATTTTCCGGAGGTGGAAGGACCATTACGTTCTTGGAGGCCTCCATTTTATCCCTCTTTTCCTCATTTCAGCAGAAGCTCGAACAGAAGGAAATTTCTCTGCTATGCTTGGTTTTTCTCTATCTCTGCTCACCTGTACAAATTTCTCATCTTCTTTTTTGAGCTGTCCTTGTTTTGTTTTATGAAATTCGCATACTGAGCAGCTTTTTACCGGATGAATCTGATCCTAATTTAGTCCAGAACGGTGAGATTCTTCCATTCTTAGTCGAATTTAGGGTTCTTCATCGTGTAATCACTAGTTAAGTAACACTTAAAAGACGATTCTAATTTGATATCCTCCTATATGTTTTCATGTTAATTTTTTTTTTTTTTTAAATGAAAGATCAAGTCTTTAGATTTAGGAGTGGAAATAATAAACGGTGAGATTCTGACATTCTTAACCTCCCGATCGACTTCAAGTCTGTTCATCGTGTATTTCATTCCCTATTAAGTTGACATTTCAAAGACGAAATTTTTAGTCTTGAACTTTGCTCCTGTAGGTTTTCCTGCTTGTATTTAAGAAAGTTTGAGTCTTTAGGTTAGGATTTAGGGCAGTTATAGGTTGAAATTAATAGGTTGAAATTAAACCTTAGACATTCAGTGGTTATGGATCCTGTCCTTCAAGATTTCTCCAACATGAGGGATGGATTCAGATACAATAGTTTTCCAAATGGATATGTTTTAGGAGATTCCCAGCATTTCTTGAACAATAACCAAAATAGTTCCATGAACAACTTCTTACATCCGAACAATTCCCTGCTCAATAACTACACCTACATAAATCAAAATATTCCCATGAACAACAGCATGTATAATTCTTCCGGTGCGACGGCCCTAGTATCAAATCCGGCTTTATCCTCAACGACAAGCCCTGAGGAGGACACTGAGATTTTGTCAGACGTGAACCTCAATTATATCAGCCAGATGCTTCTGGAGGAAGACATTGATGAAAAAGTCAATCCTTGCCATGAGCAAGCAGATCTCCTTGCCGCTGAGAAACCGTTCTTTGATATCCTTAATGAGAAATATACACCTGGTGATGATCAGTCACCTATTGAATCCAATAGCCCTGATGAATCCAACAGCGGTGACGCTAGAAATTGGCCATATGTTTCTCTTGATTACCTTCAGCAGAAATGGGTTCCTGTTCCCTCTGTTCATACCTCTGCGGTGCCAATTAAAACATCTAGTGTTTCTAGTGATAACTCATCAAAGTCTACGTCCAGCTCCTCTGCTGTTAGTTTTGATTTTTCTTCGAAGACTCATTTTGGTTCTTCGAATATGTTTGGAATTGCCATAGAATCAGGCGAGGACCAGCAGACCAATTTGACTGGCCTTCCGAATCTTTTTATGGATAATCAGTCGGCTTGGCAGTTCAAGAAGGGATTAGAGGAAGCACATAAGTTTCTCCCAAGTGATAACAAGTTAGTAACCGATGTAGATTCAATTGCCATGCCTCAAAAAATGAAAGCAGACAAGGAAGAACTCGATCGCACGGTTTTTGTGTCGAAAGTTCGAAAAAATCCGAGTCCGGAGAATTTGGATGTACAAGAGGGGAGGAGCACAAAGCAGTCTGCTATCTCTTTTGAGGACATTCTAAGGTCGGATGTATTTGATAGTGTTTTGCTCTGTAATAAAGATAGACGCGGAAAAGACGGAGAAGCCCTTCGGGAGGCATTGAAGAATGAGAAAATGAGATACTCTCAGAATGTTCAGATGAAAGGATCGAGTACGGTAAAGACCCGCGGGAAGAAACAGACAAAGAAGGAGGTGGTGGATCTTCGAACTCTTCTTATGCTTTGTGCTCAAGCAGTTGCGGCGGATGATCGGAGAAGCGCGAGCGAACTGTTGAAGCAGATCAGACAACATTCCTCCTCTTTTGGAGATGGTTCGCAGAGGCTTGCGAATTGTTTCGCAGATGGTCTGGAGGCACGCTTAGCTGGCACAGGGAGCCAGATCTATCACTCGCTTGTTGCAAAACGGGCTACAGCAACTGATATCCTGAAGGCTTACCAACTTTATATCGCTGCTTGTCCTTTCAAAAAGATTTCACATTTTTTTGCAAATCGGACGATACTGAATGTAGCAAAGAAGGCATCGAGAGTTCATGTCGTAGATTTTGGTATATATTTTGGTTTCCAGTGGCCGGTTCTCATCCAACGCCTTTCCACGAGGCCTGGTGGGCCCCCAAGACTTCGTATCACTGGTATCGATGTACCGCAGCCGGGATTTCGTCCGACTGAGCGGATCGAAGAGACTGGACGCCGTTTAGCAGAATACGCACGGGGCTTTAATGTTCCCTTTGAATACAATTCCATTGCATCGAAATGGGAAAATATACGGGTCGATGATCTCAAGCTAGAAAGGGATGAAGTGCTCATCGTCAACTGCTTGTATCGTTTCAGAAATCTTGTCGATGAGACTGTTGTTGTGGACAGCCCGAGGAACAGGGTCTTGAGCACAATAAGGAAGATGAACCCTGCAGTGTTCATTCATGGGATTGTGAATGGATCTTACAGTGTACCATTTTTTGTGACAAGGTTCAGGGAGGCTCTATTTCACTATTCTTCATTATTTGACATGCTGGAGATGAACGTACCGAGGGAGGACCCGCAGAGGTTGCTCATCGAAAGAGATCTCTTTGGGCGTGAGGCCATGAATGTCATCGCTTGCGAGGGTTCAGAACGGGTTGAGAGGCCAGAGACTTACAAGCAGTGGCAGGTTAGGAATCTAAGGGCAGGGTTCACACAGCTCCCTTTGGATCTCGAGATTATGAAAGCAGCAAGAGATAGGTTCAAGAACTGCTATAACAAGGATTTTGTCATAGATGAAGATAGTCGATGGCTATTGCAAGGCTGGAAAGGGCGAATTATTTATGCAATTTCTACCTGGAAACCTAAGTAGGATATTTTTAGGACATATTAAACGGTACAAAACAAGCGGGTGTGTGAAAGAGTTCCTTTTCTGTGAATCCAGGGCTTCTTAGTCCAGAAAGGTGAATTTCTTGAACCTTTTTTTTTTTTTTTTGGGTGTGTATGTGATGGAGGCATTACATTAAAGCGCTTGTTTGGCGGCATGCTGCAGGTAAATGGTGCGACTTTTGGAAAGGAGATGGTTCGCAATGCCAGTGGATGTTGTTTCTTGAGATCTTGAACATTCAGTGTCATCATGTGGCTAAGATAGGTCTGTAGAAGCAGACAATGTATCAACATAAATCAGTAAAATTAAGGATATGCTGTGTAATGTAGCTGTTTTCTTCAATGACTGTAATGCAATTCCTTAAAGAGGAGAAAACTAGAGAACTGGTGCTAACAGTGAATGTTGGAACCATATGCACCATGTTTTAGCAGATTTATTCTTCAACAAACAGGCATCATATAGTGTTTTTTATAAGATGTGCTTTGTTTTCTTGGTACAATAATGGTGCTATTAATCTTTACACTACAGCCTCTCAATGCTCAAGATTCACATTGTCAACTCTACTCATCTACAGAATTTGGTTCTTAGACCTGATACTTGATATGGAGAATTTAAAGCATTATACCCTAGGTTTTTTTTTTTTTTTTTTTTTTTTTTTTTTTTTTTTTTTTTTTAAAAAGAAAATTCATATTGCTCAAGTTGAGTGGGAGTAACTTCCAGTTGCATTAGATTTGTGACAAATTTTCATTAGCATTTGAGACAAAGGCCACTTCTCCAGAGAATGGCAGAAAATTGCACTGGATAGGCAGGGACTTAAGAATTCTTCTCATACAGATTTAACTTTTCATACATATGTGCGTATACTTATTAGCATAATATTTGGAACATACAACTGACGACACGAAGAGTTAGAATCTGTATTAAGTCTTCATTGTGAATAATATTAAGTCTTCATTACAATGTACTCAGGTGATAAACCATGTCAGAACAACACTGTCCAAACAGAAATATCTTTTCAGCCACTGCAATAATTGTAACAAATAGATTTACAGGCGACACCAATCCATATTTTACCAATTAAAGAGTCACAGTCCTTTGTCATCAAGGTCCAAATTTTCGTTTTTTTTTTACGGTGACAGCGGGATAATTCTCCAATACAACCGTGCAAACATGCATGACTTTAACGTAAATAGTGGCAAATAAGACCATGATAAGTGGCATTTTCAAAATGAAATGCAACATGGAACAGAAAGTCAGTAGGCATTTATATTATAATTTCTTTTTGAAATAACAAGACAAAATATTTTCTACTACAAACACCGTATTATTGTGCTGGATATAACTTTCTAACACAATATTTGAACAATGATAAGGGGGTAAAATTCTTGACGTCCCCGGACAAATGTTTTAAGTACATCTACATACCTGCCCCGTCTTTTATAATATTTCTCTAAATACTATAGAATATTCCTATCTTGTATTACAGCAAGCAAAATTCGAACTAACTCGTGAGTAATGGTTCATGAGCCACACATCCCATCAGTTGAACTTAACGCCAGAAACATCATTTAAATTACGATGGATCCGGCACTTTTTTTGACTTTCTTCATTAGAGGTGCTCTTCATTCTCGTGGATCTACATTCGACGAGATATTATAACGGAGGAAGAGGAACCCACAGCTTACCATAGCCTGTCAACCTCATAAACAGAGAGTGATTTTTGGATTTTACATCATACCAATTGATTTTTATTTGCGTCCTGCACAGAAGCCATGAAATAGTTATCAGTAAATCTGTTATGACTCAGTATACCTAAAAATACAGATAGTGAAATTACATGTTGCTATAGTGCCTCTGCAGTCGAATAGTGACGAGTAAAAAAATTCTGGCATAAAAATGTCCTGACTAGCTTGGTAAAATTGTTTAAAAATGCTAAGCTGGGCACCTTATCTGAAAATCCAAAGTCATCTTGGTGAAAGGCTAAGAAAGAAAGGAAAAAGAAAGATATAAGCAACGGAATCTTCTCGAATGAGCATGAAAGCAGTCAGATGATAATGTTGTAACACAAAATGCATCAAAAGATTATGAAAATGAAATCCAAGACCCGTCATTATCATGCATATTTCTAGTTTCGCAGTCCTTGGCGTAAGAAACTTCAGCATTGGAAGTCGTTGGACTTGCATTGTCTAAATCTTGCGCTACTGTTTTCGTCTAGGAATGCACATTAGCATTGAAATAGGGTACGACAATATGACAATAATAGCGCTATTAGTTATGCGTAAAATAAAATTTTAAAAACAGACTAAAAAAGAGGGTAAATGAGAGTATCACTAGTGTTAAACTATAATAACATGTTATAAGTTGAGTACACCCTAGTATTGGTACCTTATCCAATGTCACTGTCATTGTTCATAACTTCAGATGCTTTCTCCTCGCCAAACCAACGTGGTGGATCAAATCCAGAGCTACCTGAGGATAGCACAAATGTATTATCTGCTTAAGGAGCAATGAAACATAGGATTGAAAAATATTGCTCAGTTTCGGTATTCAAATATACTTATACAGCGATGAATTTTCAAGCATAAGATGTAGTAGAAGAGAAATTTTCATGAAACTTAGAACTGCAGAATATGTAACGTCCCAAGAAGATTGTATATTGTGATCCCAATAAAATATTTAAAAGACTTGAAGAAATTCATTATGCATGCCTATTCTACTAAACCATACAGATTCATAACTACTTATCACAGAAGAATCATTTTCCCAAAGAAGAAGGTGGATTACATAAGTAATGTTTTTGACATATACGTAATTTCTGATAACCAAACCATGCAAGCATGGCAGATAACAGAACTTAGGTTGCACATTTGCAAAATGGTCCGCCAGCATATTAACCCAACCTCTGCAAGATAAAGAAAACCGTTCACAAATCTAATGAGCTATATAAATGAGAATGCCGGAACATCCATGTCCAGCTACAGGACCGACCAAGACAAAAGCCAACAAACATATGCCAACTATGAATATTGAAGTTGGGAAAATCTTAATAAAAGATAACATGTCCTCATAAATCATAATCATTGCCAGGAGTTAAATGCCGAGACAACACAGTGAGTGGCAATTTCACTCACACATACACACACACAAAAAAAAAAAAAGCTAGTTCGCTTCTTATGCACCGTAGAAATTTTATATAAGCAGAAGGGCAACTTCAATCCATGTTCTAGAAAGGGGATAATTTCCCTTTCTGTACTCATTCGTCAAAATCCTAGTACTACTTGCAAGTTTACTGAAATCGTAGCTCAGTTATATCCCAAAATAACAATGAAGTATGAGGGTTAATTATGTTGTAAATAATTTATAACAGTTTAAGCGACGCAATTGAGTTGGCATCTATATAGTACAACATTGTCATTGTAGCAACGGCACCTTGAAATCAGTAAATTGAAGGTAAATAACAATCGTAATAAGTAACAAATTCTGTGTGGCATAAGAACAATACCTAGAGGATTGCATCGGCAGAGTCGCCAAGCAGTCAAGATAGTGCCTTTAGCAAATCCATATCTTTTGTAGGCCTCCATTGAGTACTCGCTGCATGTCGGTACATATCTGCAGCTCCTAGGCAGCAACGGCGATATTTCACCTGTTTTTTTTCCCACAATACAATAGACATTCAGTCAAACAAAATACTATTCTTTTTGTTTTTGGGGTTTTCAAACAGCTGCAAGTCACTAACTTTTGTAGAATTTGAGAAGGGACAGCGCAACTCTGACGCCCACATCGTAATCTTTCTCTTCACCTGGTACAGATTTTGGCTCGATTGAATTAAAACCCTAGAAAGAAAAAAAATGGAGCTCAATACAATAACTACTGAAAGCCATACCGGGAGTTAAATTGGGCTCCCGTTCTCCATCTTCTTGTTTATTTGACAGAGATGGTCGGCGTCGCTGATATTCATTCATCATCAGATAATTATGCAGAATCAGAAATGAAACAACAGATACTTTCCTGAGAAAAAAAGGGGAGCGTCTTGGAAACCTACCATGTTTTCCAAGCGGGAAGAACGAGCATGAAAATTTTTAAAGCGAACGCGGTTAGGTGATGACGAGATAGAGCAGGCGGCAGCGTAGATATGCGGCGGTGACGTCGGCGGCGGCGGCAGACGAGAAGGGAGGAGGGGCCGCAGCGACGCCATAGTCGTTCGTCTTGCGCGCGCTTATTGTTTATTATCTTTTTGGGAAATTTTGTCCAAAAATTCATACAAATAAATAGTTGCCCAGTTGCCATTTTTATCTGGTTATTTGAATTAAACCCCAAAATTTTCTGGAAGTCATTTTATTTTTACTTTTTAACTATACTTCAGCTCACAATTTAAATATTTAAAAAAACACTTGACATTTAACTTGAAGGGAGGGAGGTGGTTGAAATGTAGGACACCTGCGATTTTATGTCTTTTATAATTTAAAATTATAAAATATGTCTCTTAATTTGAATTAATATTTTACATCCTCTTTACCATATAAAATGTAAAACATGTTTTCGTCAATTTAATTTCAAGAAAAAAAAGATAATTTTACTATTCTACAAATTCAAAAGAAATAAAATATTATTTTGAATTAGAAAGTATAAAAATATAATTTTAAAATATAAAATATAAAAATGCAAATGCCCCTCAAAATTTCCATTCTCCAAAGTAATCAAGTTCACTTGTGTGATGTTCAGTGTATGATCTTTTGATAAATTATGTAAAAAGTCTGGAAGAAGTAGCATTTTGCAGACAAAATTAGGGATTCTATAGCCTCAAATCTTCCAAAGCCACCAAATATTGACCAACACAGCAAGGAAACATTGATAGGAGCCAATAAGTAGTTTTTTTTTGGTATTGAAAGACATAAGAGTACAGCTTAAACTAGCAAAACAATTGGACAAAACAATCATATCCACGAGCTCGAAAATAAAAAATATCCATATGCGACGTAAAAACTGCTTGAATAGTGCTTTTCTTGATCGAGCGTTGGTTAATCTCGGTTTCAGGCCCTCCTGGCGTCCGGTTTTGGTGGTCTGAGGACATTCCAATCCAGCTTTTCCCGCTTTCGCTGGTTATTTGATCCTGTCTTACTACGACGGGAAGAAGATTGCCCGTGGCCGTCCTCACTTTCATCTTTCTCTAGCCTACGAGGAGATGACGGCTGAAAATCCGTCTCAGGTTGCTTTCTTTTGTGTTCGACTTCATATTCATCATTATCAGTGGCATGCATATTTGAATCATTTGATCTGCAATTTGATCAACAATAATAACTTCCAATTAATTTATTTAGCAAAAACTCTGATTGATAAAAGCATGGTGTCAAAACCGAATAGATGGTGAAACCAAAAAACCTTCAAGCACCAAGACAACGGACGAAAATAATAGAGATAATAAAACAATTTTAAAAAAAAGACATTGCAAGAAGATTACTCTTTAAGATCAGAAATGAACTAAAATTGGCTTTTCTGAACAAGTCCAGAGAAATTCCGATATCCTCTCAACAGAAGTTTCTTTTTTTTTTAAATGCAGTCATAATAAAAAGAAACAACAACGCCTACGACAAAACATAGCTGTTTATTTCTAATTAAGAGTTTTTTTTTAGAGAGATTGTTAAACAGTTATAATATAGGACATTAGAACTGAAGATCTTCGCTAGAAAAATACAGGAGCATTAAGAAATGTCAACTTTCAAAGTTTCTTTCCATTATATGCGATAACAACATAATTAGAAATGCTTAATATGCAGACCTAATTACCAACCTGTAGGCTGTTTCACTATTCTGACGATCATTACTAGAGGGCCTGACTTGTTCTTGACGAGCGTTTGCAGCTTCCTCATTCGTTTTCTGTGTTTATGTGAGGACAAAGCATAGAAATTTGATAGACCATTTTCATGCATAAGTTAGAGTTAGTCAAACGATCTCTTTCACTTACATCGATAGAAGGATTAAAACTCCGAAATGATATCCGACCTCTTACAGCTCCTGGATGAGGATCACCTTCCATTATCACTACACTACAGAAACAAAGGTACGAAGTAGTTTGTTATTCAACAATCTGAGTAAGATTTAAATAGTAACAACTATAACCAATCAAAATCTGCAATTGTGATCATCAACATGTCTTACTAATCCCTATAAGTTTGAAGTTTCACAAATCTAAGAAAATCAACTGATATATCCCACTATAATTGAATTCAGAAACATCGAATTGGCAAATTTTGAAAGCACAAAGACATTTTGAAAACACATAAGTATGATGAGCAAGTAAACCCATGGAAAATCTGTCAAAATCCTAGAGAACTAAATCATGATTCAGAGTACTTTGGAATGAATCAACTGCCCTTGAACAGAACTGTCTCATTTTACCACATACAACTAGATCTATTGGGTGGAAACTCATATATTTAATTGGATGTTCTCTTTGGCATGTTGCATGCGCCAAAGTGACAATGTTATCAATTAAAATTAACTTCTGATTCCAGAAATGTTTTTGCCAGATGAATTTTGTTATTTTGTGAACAAATCACCCACGTAGTACCTTTGAAGATGATAAGCATGGCAAAGTTAAAAAGAACAGAAACAGTCATTTTTTTCATCGTTCGATCATTGTAAGATTATTTACTTTTTGCTGGAATTATTCAATTTAATGACTTCAGTTATCGACAATCCTGTTGAAAGATTCCATAATTAAACCAAACCAACGTCTGGAAATAAAACCTCAATGTCTAAACTTTCGAAACTATATGCCACAGTGGGAATGCTTTACTAAAGAGAGTTCTTTCCTCACATTCTACAAGACGAACTCATGCGTAATCCACAGACAACTGCAACATAGTTGTCATAAGCTCATTCTTCTTCTTTTTTCTAGGGCTTTTATAGTACTATACAACCAAGTCCCTGTTACTCCACACACCAATTTTTGACCAAACAGACATAATTATAGTATACTTAAAGATATATATTTTACTTCAAAACCTCTTTTTTTTTGTTTTTGCTGAGGTAGAAAAAAATTATTTGCATTCACACATCTATCTTAAACGTATCAAGGACAAAGAGAATGGCAGCTGAATATTGACATTCTAACCAATTGTCGTGTTCGTATGGTTAAGCTTGAGAGCTGCTTTTTGGATTACATTTGAAGAAACAAAGTCTCTAGAATGCCTGGAAAATTCAAATAACTCCCCGTTTACGCTATTGACATTACAAAGATTTCCTGAAAATGAGTCAATCGTGCTGCCAGAACATATAGAAAGCTGCCTCTGAAACCAACGCAAACGTTCCAGCACAAAAATAGTGCAAATTAAATAAATTTTATGAGCAACAACTTATTACAATTCACATACCATTTTCTAATGGGGATTGAGGGAGCGCCAAAGCTAGAATCTTGCTGGATATTGGTCTTCTCCTCCTCCTGTTCATCCTTCTTAGCTTCTTTATGCGCCGCCCGCTGCATGAACTGAAACCCTAATACAAAATCTCAGATTATGTTGGCGGGATAATGATTACTACTCCGCAAAGTTGAAAATCCAGAGTTTTTGTTGCAAATTCTCGCCTTGAGATTTTTCAGTGTGCTCGAGAGTTCCCTCTTCGCCATTTTAGTCCGATTCTGGCCCTTTGAGAGAAGCAGCAGAAGAATTAATAAAGAGAAGCCTAGTGTCTTCCAGTAGTATCTTCAAGCGAACTATCGCCTGATAACTCACCGGCAACTAGTGCTTCTCCGACGAACTTCACGGCGGTCGGTGTCGAAGTGCGGCGGCGAAGAACAGACCTTGAGCTCAAGCGTCGAAAAAAGCTGTGTTTAACATTCAAGTTCACCGACTGAACCGAATCAATTAAACCATTCGGTTCACCGACCGAACCGAACCGAGGCTAAGAAAGCTGAATCGAATCAGAAAAGCGCCATCGCCTAGAACACGGACCAAATCATCTTGGCAAAGCACTTCCTTTCCAAATAAAAGCAAATCAAATGTATATTTTCTGCCAGTTCCCCAAAAAATTAGTGTAATTATGGTCTAAACAATTCGAATGTTTGAAAATAAAAACTGTATATGTATTAAATAAAACTATACAAATTCAATCATGATATAATACTATTCATTAGTCAAAAAAAAAAAAAAAAACATTTAATCGTTACTTAAATCATCACATAAAAAATTATATTACCAATTAGATGTAAGTAATATATATTATAAATCTTAAATAACATTTAATAATAAAAAAAGTAAATATATAATATTGAAAGATCTCTTTCTTAAAATTGTGACATGGCACTTTCACCGGCTGGAATTGAGTATCACATGAATTGATTAATATGTATCTGCTTAAAACTAGACTCGAGGAGCTACTGAAGGCGTCCGATAAGTGAACCATGCAACATTCGACGACTTGAGTTCGAGTATAGCGTGCTGCATCTCCTCCACATTTTCAAGGAAAAATAGCGTGCATGTGTTCAACTGTGTAGGTCCTGGGTAACTAAGGCTGGGGTTTTCCCAGTAGCTTCATGCTTGTCATCGACAACAGTGTCCGATGGTCGTTCCGTAAAAGTATGATATTTGGGCTACTTGCACCCATTTGTGCAAATCGGTGAAAATAGGAACAAATCGGGGGAAATTCAAATCCGCAAGGAATTAAGAAATATGCGAGATGCCTTTTACATGAAAACCCTCGATTTGAGTCAAGATAAATTGGTCCTATGCGACCATCGAGAAAAACACACTAATAATAAGAGAGGCTCGCAATATCGCAGTGGCTAATGTCCGAGCTTATACGGAACTCCAGATTAGTTCTCTCTAATTTTATTGAAGGCAGTAAAAAGTGAAGTCTTTTGTACATATAACTGTATATGTACAAAAGAAAGAAAAATCGGATCTATAAGAGATTCGTATGATCCGGTTAGCATATGCATAGCCTGTCGTATTATGATTATTTTTGACCGGTTCTTTCTCTACGATCAGTCGACCATTCGTTATATCGGTCTCACATGAAACCGCAGACGATTCATAGTTTCCCAAGTCTGAAATACGTGAATGATCCCATTTTTCTTACTGCCACATGGCGAACTAGATCCAGTGCTATATCAGATGCAAATAATGAGTGAACATTGCAAGTTGATTTATGCAGGATGCTTAGCAATTCTCTAATACAACACACTTCTTCTCCGTTCCACATTGCATGCCTTAAAATCCCTTCAATTTATTGAGCGGTGCAAACAGCAAGGGGCCCCATGCACGGCGTCCCGTCCAGTCTCATATTAGACTCCACACGGTCTCGTACACGTGCGAGATCTGACGTGTCGGCGCACCGCCTGTTCGATGCGTCGCTTTCCCACGCGCTGAACTTCTTGACCGTTGACTGCCGCCAGTTGGACCAACTCGGCAACCCTGTGGAACCGCCACCGGATTCATACTGACGGACACGTGTCAGATTTCTGGGCAGCCCTTTCGTCTGTACTACGATGATCGGTGAGATTAGGTTAACGAATCACTCACGTTCAACTCTAATATTTATTTCTGAATTTTTTGTCTAAAGTAATGATATACATTTTTTAATTCATCCAATTAATCCACCATCTATTAAATTATCCTACCATTATCCAATCATCCTACCATTTATATTTATTTTAAATAAATTTTGAGATAAAGACTATAAGACGCGCGCTATTTTTATCAAATAATTCTATTATATCATACTACTGATATTTAGTAAAAACTAAATTCATAAATTAAACGGCAGAGGTATATAGTAGTTTCATTCTTGTATATGTAATACATTTATCGATCTCGCAAACACAATTCGTAAATAGAAAATAGGTTTGCTTTTACTATTCTTTAGAATTTCATAGTTTAAAATTATAAAAAATAAGTCAATCGCTCTTCATGGTATATATACAAATGAACTATTGCTTCTGATGAGATACTAGTTGTTAAAGATGCAATCTTTTCAAAAGCATAATGTAAAAAGAAGAAAAGAGCACAAGTGGTTTATCCAGTTCAATTATTTAATTTTAAAAATATTGTTACTGCTGAATAATAATTGCAATTATATAATCCGTATTTACTGTATAAATACGAGCAAATTTAAGTCGAACTTTATTCGTATGGAAACCTATTTATGGCTCAAAAGAAATTTTTCTGAAAAAAAAAAAGTAAAGAAAAGAGTTAATTTGACCCAGCAACAGACTAAATTAAATTAAGTCCTTATGCCGGACGGCACCGCGCATGCCGTCCGACTTTTAAATTTTTGATATATATATATATAATGAATACTGTTCATCACATATCATTTAAAAGATTAACCGAGGTCCATCTCGGTCTTGACTGAAGTCCAAGGCTAAAACCAAGTTGGCTGGGGCATACATAATTTTTAGGGAATAAGTTAGCAGTCAACCTCCACTGCGTGGTGGTGTGACACGCGCCAAAGCCAATTTTTTGAGAATATGGATTTCTTGTGGCTAACAGAGAACAAAGTTGACCGCTGAACCCACAATATCAACTACATCCATTTTCTCCGCTATGACCTCAGCACTGACAGACCATATACAACACATATAATTAGTAAGCTAGGATGCTGGTAAATAGTAAGCTAGGATGCTGGTCATTACGAGACTTAGACAATTTAAGAGAAACTATAATAACTTTGAGAAAATTCTTATAATCAAGACCAAGGTCTGTCCTAGAGTTTGGTCCATAAAGCGCAGTGAGAAAAATTTGTATTATTTTCACTTAGTAAATTTTCAATAGTTGGTCGCATGAACGCTCTTAATTTTATCTCGAAAATTTTCATTTAAAAACTTTATGTTTTTGTGTAATATTTATATTTATTTTTTTAGTCACTTTAGCATTGGAATATATATATAATTATTGGATTTGGGGGTCTGCTTCCGTAGCTGTTCATGTGCATGTTTTCTTTTCCATAGGATCTCAGAAACTTGGAAACCAGGGTGGTGCAAGTGGGTAATTCTGTTAGAGTGGGTGTAGTTATCTTAAAATATTTTTACTTATGAAATTATAAAATATTATTAAATTTACAACATTAAATTTATCAGCTTTGTGCCCTCCATTTATGAGTTTAACAGTATGACATATACCTCATTAATACACATGGTAAGTTGAAATCCCAAGCCTGAAATAGTGAATAAACAATTCTAGCGAGTTTTTAACAGGATTGCTGCTGTGGTGGCTACATATGCCGCTAATATTCTGCGTCTAGTTCAAAATGCATATTAGGTCAGAGTTTTACTTCCTGACTGCAGTCCGATACAATATGGACCGATAGATTATGATTGAAAATGATAATTTCAGTAACATCGGGAGTTGATGTATCGAAAATATATTTCGCTTTGTTATTTTAAAAAAAAATTTATCAACTTTATGCAGAGTTAATTTGTACACATCAGTTCCTCATACCAAACAACTTACAAATCAGCCTCCATCACATATCATGTGACAACATGATACACTGCAATGTCACCGAACGTAGAGGCTGATTTACAAACTAAAACTTAGAAAGAATGGATTTGTATACGGCCAAATAAGAGACTAATATATAATTATATATACAAAAATATGTTCTAAATTTTAAAATAACATATTTTATTATACTTTAAATTTGAAGATTATTTTTTTAAAAATAACTGTATATAAATATTTAATATATTCGAAACTAAGACATTGCTAATGAATAATCTATTAGATTAGATACAATTAATGCAAAAATAAGTTCTCATGATATAAGTCCCTCTCTTTATTAGCAGCGCCGTGTGATCCCCGCCTGTACACAGGCAGGTGTAAGAAGATCATTGGCTGCCTTGGAATGCTCGTGCGACGGGTGGGGCAGCTGATGACGGTGAGCTGGGCAGCCTGGATTCTCTGTTTACGAACGTGAGATGGGGCCATGCAAATGCAACGAGAGAGAGAGTGGAGAAGATAGTAAAACCTAGCTACTTAATTACAGTTAATTAACCAACTAAAATAACTGCTCTGCATTAGATTAGTAACTAAATTAACTGCTTTTTATATGACCAGTTCTGAAATTGATGGGTGTAAAAATTAGAAAGATATTAAAGTATTAGGTATTGATGATGGTTCTAAAAATATGGTGCGGTGGTGCTCTGAGTGAAGCAGTAGCGGCCACCATCTCTCACTCTTTTCCTTTCTTCTCCCCCTTATAAATAACCAAACCCCATTTCCCATTCTCTCCCCCATCATCATCATCATCGTTACATTCATCGGTCTCTCTATCCATCTCTATCTACTCACGATCTGCAAAGCTACATAGAAAGATCAGATAAGGAAGAAACTAGATCTTATACCTAGCAGTGTTCATGGAGATGTACATGGACGAGAAGTGGAAGCTCGCCAAGAAGGGAAGCAGGAACAGCAGCAGCACTAGGAGAGGTTTGATCGAAGATCACGTCGTTGCCGCCGGCGGTACTGCCAGAGTCTCTTACTTACGTCGCTCCGCCAGCGCCGTGGAGCCACGCACGGCCGCCGCGGTGGCGGCGGCGACCTCCGCCCGGTCTTTCACGAGCAGGTGTTCTAGGCTTGTCAAGGAGCAGCGAGCCAAGTTCTACATAGTGCGCCGCTGCGTCACCATGCTCATCTGCTGGCGCGACTACGCTTAACTTCAAAACGTTTCCGCCGCCGGCAGCCGGACATGCCGAGGGAAACAACATCAAGACCACATATATTTCTATCTTCTGACAGATGGGTAATCACAGCCGTCCGAGGAGGAACGGCGAACAAGATGATGAGTGGGACTTAGCCAGAAATCTAGAAATCACCATTGGCTTCTACTTTTGTGCTTTCTTGTGATCATCAGCTGGAGACGATGAACCAGTCTGCATGTAAGCAATCTCAAGAGTATAGCATATAATGAAAGATTTTGACATAAAGTTAAATTTGGATTTTTAATTCTTCATTTCAATATTAGTTAAACAGTTCTTCTTCTAGAGTGGATATGAAAGAGGTAGATGGGGAATGTGTAGATGAGATCCAAGCTGAGATTTTAGAGCAGCTTTGAATGAAGAGTGAAACACAGGGGGTCCGGCCTAGTCCGGGGTTGAAGGTGCTGACAAACTGCCCAATTTTTTTTTATTATCTCTTGTACTAAGTATTATTTGATAAATATTAAAAAAATTAAGCATGTTATGTTATGCTTGCGACGTCATGTGAAACGTAGAAGTTGAGGACTAATGTAAGAATTGAAATTACAGATCAGCCCCTTACCGAGTCTGCAAATTATACTACATTTTGACCGGAAGCATAACGGTACGGTAAATCTCTCAACACGCACGTATTTATTGTGATTCAAAAATCTGATCTATTATTTACGAAAAACAGGCCAAATTTTCTCCAAATATTTTATTTCGTTAACTAATTAAATCGGTGCCGATTGATATTAGCCCTTTTTTTTAAAATATGGACAAATCAGTCTTTCTAAAACTTTAAGTTTCGTATTAGCCTCTGATTTAACTATCGCGCTATCACGTTAGTAAGTTTAGAGATCGACTTGTCAAAAGTTTGTCCTAGGGCTGATTTGTAACATCCATAGAAATTATTCTTAAAAAGAAAGGAAAATAATGAAATGATTGGGAAGTGTTGGATAGAATCACAGAACATGACTCTTCTATGCAGGCTAATGAGGCATGTTGGGTGCACAGTTCTTAAATAGTTTTCTTAATTTATAGGCCAGATTTTTTGCTCTGTTCTGTTCATTCAATTATTCGTAGGCGAATTGCATGAGAATTTCGCAAACGTGATCTACAAAAGTGTAGAAATTTTGGACTTTGAATTGCTTTTAAGGCTTAATATTTTTTTTTAGGCACGTGGTTATTGTGTTCGGCTTCTATCATAGATGGATTCAAAAACTTTTTTATTGGGGGTCAAAAACTATAAAAAAAAGAAAATAAAATAATTTAATATGTATCAAAATAATATTTGATATATTTTTGAAATGAACTTTTGTACTAAAATAGAAACAAATAAAAGCTCAATTATAATTGTCCACAATATGTTTTTATATCCTAAAATCGTTGTATTATAACTCTGCAGCTGCTATAGAATATTAAAAGCATCTATAATCGGCTTCCATTGCTTTTTAGAAGAAAAAATGGGAAAATTTTAAAGCGGCTCTGTTTTTTGTTTGTAAGAAAGCCCAATATCCTAAGTATTTAGAGATTGTACAATTATTTTCCGTATACTGTAATTGTACATTTTTTTACGGCCAACCTAATATCATTGCACTCTCCAAAATCAACTTCTAAAATCTTTTAAAACCAACCCCATATATATATATATAATATATATATATATATATATATATATATACACACACACCAAGAGCAGAAGGGACATTCGACCTCCTGGACCCAATATACGTCCGCCCTTGGCTTCTATTATATACTGACTCGCTAAGATTCGAATTTCCAACTTTCCATTCATGAGAAGCATGCCATAATTACTTTTCAATATTCAGATCCGCTAACTAATTAGATCAATACTCGTCGATAAGCTTAATATTTTAACAAGTATTCAAACCGACAAGTAGCTAAGATATCGAGTGCATCCATTTATATACCTAAATGATATAAATTAGCTAGTGACACCACTGCCAAGTCAACATAGATTGGGGTCTGTTGTGTATGTTGTTATTGTGGTTTCTTTTTTCCATATTTTCTTTCTTATTTGGAACTCGATCGTTTTAAAACATTATTTTATGGACTACTGAGCTAGTATATTTATGTGTTTGTATATTTTGAAAGTTGGTATTTCAGACCGAAAGTCTTACGAATAAAAATTTATAATTTCCGAATACATTTGAATACTATTTATCATTCTCGGACTCTACTTATAGATAATTTATCACTGGGTAGTTATTGCTGCCGCCGTTATTTGATATAAAACTAGATTTGGACGCTGAGTAGGCCTGCTTCCAACTCAAGCACCTTTGATCTGCTGTTATAAGGAGGAAAAAAGAAGATAAATTCAAAGTTATATCCTCCCAATATCTTGGATTAGGTACGAGCATCTAAATGGAAATTGGCTCTGTTCTGAAAATCAACATATTCCGGCTCCACCACTCCTCGGGCCAGGAAAATCCGTGCCAGAAGCTTTTTTGTTTTGTTTTAAAATTATTACGGTGGAACCATAATGCGAGCATACGTTCTTATAGGAATCTTAAAGTTGCGTAAAACTCTTATATTCAGTTTTGACAAATACTGTTTACAATTATTTTGGAATTAAAAATAGCTATTTAAAAATTTTTTTTATCAAAACTCAAAAAAGGCGTTAAACCACATAAAAACAGCTTCGGCAAATGCTGTTATCCGGAGTGTTAGTGGGCATGGCTCAGAGGATTTAGCTTGCATCTTGCTATTGCGTCATCGTGGAAGCGGAGCTGTTCGGTTGTTTGCAAGCCTTGCGGCATGTCTGTTGTATTGGGTTCCGACATGTGTGTTTTGAAGCGGACTCACTAATCTAAGGTAGTTGTTGGACTCTAAGCTCTTACATGAGGGGTACACTACTAGCCTAGTGATCGAATGCAGAAGTCTTATTCGTGGTGATTGGAGATACGCTGTCAGTATATTTGTAAGGAGACAAATCAGCTTGCGGATCGTTATAGCAAGAGCTTTCTCTCTTCCGATGGAATTTTATTTTCTTGACTCATTCCCTACGGAGATCCTTAGTTTATTACAATTTGATATAAGTGGTTTTGGCTATCTCATATCAATAAAGATACTAATCACCTCTCTCGCATGTCTTATCTCTGGACGTCGGAAACACAAGGTCGCTCGTGTTCTCCTCCAACCCCATGGCGCATCTTATAAGTGATTTTGGCTCTCGGCAAGTCCCCTTCCTATGGATTTCTATTCTCGTTCTGGGATTTGTTGTAATGTATTTGAAGTGTCGGGCTTCTCTCCCTTTTATATGGATGTCCTTTTTTTATCTGTCCAGATTTATACATCTTGTTGGCTACTAGAGGTGGCAAACGGGTCGGGTCGACCCGATCCGCCCGCGGGTCAACGGGTAATGGGTCATACGGGTGCGGGTCGGCGGGTACACTATATTTGCCGGGTTCCAATTTTGGTATCCGTACCCGTCCGCGGGTTTGCGGGCGGGTCCGCGGGTACCCGAATTAAAATATTTCAATATTTAAAAATAATAATTTTTAGAAAAAAAAATATTTATAAATATTTTTTGAAAAAACTTATAACATTAAAGTTATAGATCTCATTAAAATCTATAACTTTTATATTGCAAATTTTTCCAAAAAATATTTTTAAGTATTTTTTGTTACAAATATTAAATATAAAATTTCAAATTTGAAATGTATGTATTTCATGTTCCACCATAAAAATACCTATTAGATATGTTTTTTGGAAAATTTTTTAACATATGACTTATAGATATTATCAAGACTTACAAATTTTATGTTGAAGGTTTTTCCAAAAAAATATTTCTAACTAAATATTTTTAGGTTCCAAAAATTAAATCTAAAAATTCGAGTTTAAAATTATACGCGTTTTATGTTTCACCCATAAAAACACCTAATTAAAAATATTATTTTTTAAAACATTTTAACATAAAAGTTATAGATCCAAATGATATCTATAACTTTCATGTTAAATTTTTTTTTCCAAAAATATTTCTAATTATGTGTTTTTGGAATAAAACGTGAAATTAAAAAAAAATGTATAGTTAATGCGGGTGCCCGCGGACCCGCGGGCACCCGCCCGTTTGACCCGCAAATTGCGGGTACGGGCGGGTGATACCGTATTCAATATTTTTAACTAAAATTTTTATCCGTACCCGCCCGTTTGGACGGGTACCCGCGGACCCGCGGGTACCGGGTGTAATTTTGCCACCTTTATTGGCTACCATGCCTTATTAGAGTGAACTTTTATCAGTGTATGGTACATATAGTTTTGTATATGATTATCAGTCAGATATATTATATTTTTAATAAACATAGTGCCTTTTTTTTAACAAAAAAAGATCAATACAGAGTTAAAAAGGATACGGTCTGCTTGTAACAATCCCTCCCCCTCCCCCAAAAAAAAAAAAGAAAAAAAAAAAAAAAGAAAAAAAAAGAAGAAAATATCTCAAATCTCTGAACCAACCATAATTATGTTTGTTATTCAGATGGAATTGTTGTACCATGGGGGTTAATGTTTGATTAAACAGGTAGATAACTTGCTGACAGGTCAATTCGACACGATGTAATGGATTAGTTTTCGGGTTCACCCAACCTGACCTAACCGACCAAAATAAGTAATTTCAAGTGCAAAAATATAGATATCTTACCCGACTCAATCAATATCGACCCCACCGGACCACACTGTAGTTGACCAGTAATAATAAAGCTCATCAAATTTTGACTGGATTCGATTAAATCATGTCGATTTACACTTTAAGAGTAATCATGAATCGACCCTATACATATCCGGTCAGGTTATAGTCAGACTATTATGTATGTGTTCATCATCCAGATCCAATTGTTCGATAACTCAAACTTAGGTCCCAATGAGTTGTCAAGGGCCGAAGGATCTTATCATCGCAAAGAGTGGCTCAGTTGATCTATGAATGTCCAATTACATGCACAAAAGCTGATTTATATATTATAATTAGCAGTTTAAAAAAAATTCTTTTTTATAAAATTTTCATTACGAGTGTTGGTATAATAACTCTATACTAATAGATCTAGTGGTTGGCACGCTCGCGTGCTAGATCATCCGTTCTCATACATCTTTGATATATTTAGAGTCGGAGCCCATCAAAATTTACATAAACTATTCGGATTATCATGGACGAGGAACTAGTACAAGCACGGTTCAGAATGTTCGAACGGTAGAACTTTAATCAAGGCCCGGTGATGACTGTTCATAATGGTCTTTTCACACGAGCCATTTTGGATGTTGGTGCACGTGCGGGGAGCCCACGCGGGGTTGAGATCGGGCGCGCGAGCTGGATTTTGCACCCACCGAATACCTGATCCAGGCGACAAGACCATATGCCTTGGCCCGCTATAGACCTCGCTAAAGTCCAAAACCGTGTCTGGTCAAAGTCAAATCATGAGACGTCTTGTAAAATTAGAGCGATTGTTATTGGCCCACGTCGGACAGGCACGTCGGCAGTGCACGATGGTATTTGGAAGGTGGACCACCGAGGTCACGGGCTTGCGAGACCAACGGCGTCAATGGGCTACCCTAAACTTTTTGGGATTTTGTCCAAACAATCCGGAAAATCTTGACCAAATAATGCCTGCTTTTATAAAAGTTTACAAACTCTATAATTATATGTATAATTTAAAAAAAAATAAAAAATAAAAATAGACTTCTGTATATTCTTTTTTTTTTTGAGATTATCGTGGTGGAACCCGTAATGCGAGTGCACGCCTCCGTAGGGACTTCTGTATATTCTATAACATTATAATTTTCAAATTTTCAAAAAATATTTCTCAACAAATTTGTTATTCTAAAAGTTTTGTAACTATAAATAATTTCTGAAAAAATATCTATTTACATATTTTTAAAAGAAAATTCAATACAACATTGTAGAACATATCAAAATATATTTCATTTACTATTTAATTTTTATAAAAAATACTTTTGTAAAAATATTTAGAATTGATTTAAAATTTGCATCCAATTACATATATATTTATTATAATTTCAGGAGAGGATACATAATTCAAATTTGGATCTAACTCATGCTGTCTCTATTATTTTAGAACACATAGTAGAAATACAAGAATCAGGTGAAACTATTAAGTTCAGGAATTTGTGTTGCCCAGTAGAATATATACATTTTTATCAAGTCTTTGAACCTTTTTTTTTTTTTTTGCATATATATATATATATATATATATATATATATATATGTGTGTGTGTGTGTGTGTGTGTTTCTACAGTTATGTATTTTCTAAAAAATATTGAAAATATGTCGAATTGGTCTCAAATGACTTTAATAAAATCTATCTTGCGGTATAATTTTGGTGAGCATTTTGACTTTTTTGACCTTTATTTTGAATTTAAACTATATAATCTTAAAACTTTTATATTAAAATACATAATTCAAATAATAATTTATAAAATTATCTAAATACATATATAAATATTAATACAAATATAATGATATTATTATATAATATTAATTTTCTTAATAAAATTATATTCACACACACACACACATATATATATATATATATATATTACCAATATAATACAATATTTTAATCACTTTTAAATAATTTTTATATATGCCGTGCGATATTTTTTTACTCTAATAATATATCATAAATTGAAATATAATATTTTAATAAAATAAGCATTAAATTATATAAAATTAAAAATACGTATTACTAACATCCGTGTATCACATGTGGTGCGAAACTAGTATGAATCAAGATCACTATCGTGTTGCTAACCAAACACAGCTCCCCCTATACGTCCATGAATTTCCGTGGAAGAAGCTCTTGCACTTGTTCCATGACTTGAAGATCCATGAAAGCTAGCTCGAAGATCACTCGTTATCACATTCGTCTTCCTCCTCCTCTTCTCACTACTTTTACGAATTTAAGGTACGTGATATAGCTTGTAAATTTAAGGTATTTTATATAGCTTGTGAGGACTTGTTGTAAGCTGTTTATTTATATAAATTTAAATGACCAGCCAGGTAATATATTGTTTGGATAATAACAAATCAACACCTAATTTTTTACCGCCCTCTGAAATAAATTCCTTCATTTTTTTTATGATAATTGTTAAATCAAATTAGAACACATATGTATAAGTGTTTTTTTGAAAATTTTTGAATACAAAAACAAAAAAACATATTTTGCTATATTTCTACAATTAATTTTACTCATTTTTTTTTTTAAATACATCCATAAACATATTTTGAGACTTCGTAATCTTTACAGTTTTAAAACTGTGGAGTCTCAACTATTTATTTAAAAATATCTTTGAAAAAAATTTAAATACAAATTGTAGAACCAACAAAAATTATTTTATCATCTTAATTTGTATATAAATATATATATATATATAATATATAATATATATATATATATATATATATATATATATATATATATATAGACACACTATGTGTGTGTTTGGAATCATTTTATAAGTTCTTAAAAGAGTAGCGGCTTATTTGTCAAGATTTTGAAAAACAGGGTTTTTGACAAAACCCCTATATCGTTTTACCAAAATCAACTTAAATTAAGATATAATCTATCAAAATTCTCAATTATCCAGAGGACCCTGGAAGTACACACTGACAAGCATAAATTCCATCTTTGACATGATGCATTTCTACAAAACAAAGATAATCCACCAACTCATATCCACCCACAGTACCTACTTAGTTGGAGTGTAGGGCTGCACGCTATGATGAACAGTATAGAACAAATTGGCCATGGTGTTAGCAATATTCTTCTGGGAAAATTATATCAATGTTCTATGAGGTAGGAGATGGCGGGATATCGCAAGACCTTAGAAAATCTTATTGTTCTGGGTTCGACTTCTTGTATTATCAGTTATGCATTTGGCGGACACTTTCCGAATGGGAGTACCGTCCTTATGAAAAAAAAAAAGGTGTCGGCCTTACACAGATACAGCCCTAACTCCATGTGGGTACTAGGGACCTAAAAGAATGTTGCTATGAGAAAGGGGACGACTGGGTGTCGCAAGACCTCAGGAAGACTCAATGTCTTAGATTTAACTTTCCGTGCCGTCAGTTATGTATTTGCGAATACTGCGTTGACAGGTACACGCACGTGCGCCCTCGCGAGTCTAAGACAGGTGTGGGTCTTATACAGTCAGAGCCCTAGCTCCATGTGGGCCCCAAAAGAATTCAGTTTTTGTCCTTAAAATTATCATATATATCTATCTATCAATGCAAGTTTGGAATGATATGATAGTGCCCTAGAATTCGAAGGCAAAATCATAATTAACCTAACCAAAGCTCCACTATGGAACGACTTATCACTGTCTAAGTATGCTTATCTGTTAACATCAAGCATAAATAATTATTATGAACTCCTACTATACAAAAGTGTTATGTAGAAGAAATCTTCGTTTACAGGTCGATGGAGGGGAGTTGGTTGTTGCTTAAAGCCCTCAAACAACAAAGAAGATAGAACAGATAGCTCATCACCAACCCAACTAATCACTTCACCAGCAACTTCAACAATTCACAGACACATAAACTAATTAAACTGTCGAAAATTATTTTAATATCCCGATCGGATGTTGTTATATTTTTCCTTGGTTGCAAAGGATGCAAAAATCTAAGTGATCGAGCTGGTTCTCGACCGATCAATAAAGTGTTCAAAAACAGTGAAGACTAGGATTAGAAACGGATAAAAATCGCACAAGACGCAGACGATTTTAACGTGGAAACCCTTGAGAACAAGGTAAAACCACGGGCTGTCACGTAATGCCAACGATGGAACGATTTCCACTCAGAATTCAGATGAATACAGGTCTCTCTATTACAAAATAGGTCTCTCCAGTCACTCTCTCAGCCAACCAACCCACCTCTCGGAGGTGTTCTTTTCCTTATATAGCCACTCTGGAGGACATTCCCTAGGCCCGGGCGACCCTTGAACTTCCTCATTTAATGGCCTAAGATAACTACGACTCATTAATTGTCCGCCTTAATGAGCCTTTATTAGGAATCATAAATAACGCGTCGGTTACACTCCTCTGCACGCGCGTCCAACGGTCCAACTTCTCATGATTCACCGATACCTACCTCGGGTAAGATTGCTACCGATGTGTATGTCGGGAGTCAACCGTTGTCGATACATGTCATAGTGAAAGCCTTGATGTCTACTTCGGGCAGATGTTCGTCTACGTCCTGAATCTTCACTTCGGGTCTGGCCCGCCTTCCTATTCCGGACGTATCAGCATCACGACACGTGGCGGCTCAGAACAGGGTTATATCACTAAGTTAACTTGATGTACTTCTCAACCACCTAATATGTTTGTGTTCTATATATAGAGATATAGTTCTTCATTCTTCTCATCATCACTACAACAAATATATTATATTTTCTTGCTACTTCTAGCTGTATATTTGATTAAGAGTGATGGATTTGTTCTTTGCTTTGAGCGCATTGATGATCATATGTTCAGGGAATGTTCGTGCGCAACAGACCGGTATCACGAGGCATTACACTTTCAATGTAAGTACTGATTTTGCTAAATTACTTGAATAATAGCAAAAAAAAAGCTTAATTAGCAGCTGAAAATCAGTTTATGAGCTTTTTTTATCTATCTTTGATTATGGTATTTTTTAGATCCAAATGGCAAATGTGACAAGATTGTGCCACACCAAGAGCATCGTGACAGTTAACGGGCATTTCCCAGGGCCAAAGATTGTCGTTAGAGAAGGCGATCGTCTGCTCATTAGGGTTGTCAACCATGTCCAGAACAATATCTCCCTGCATTGGTATATATGCATGCAAATTAGCAACCAAGTTGCACCATTTATCCCGAAAAATGGGAAATTTTTATAGTAATTTACACTCAAAGTACTCAAATTGCGAATGTTTTCATTGCATTGGTGATAATGAGTAGGCATGGAGTTAGACAGCTTAGAAGCGGATGGGCAGACGGGCCAGCGTACATAACCCAGTGCCCGATCCAGACGGGGCAGAGCTACGTCTACAACTTCACCGTTGTTGGCCAAAGAGGAACTCTATGGTGGCATGCTCACATATCCTGGCTAAGATCAACTGTCTACGGCCCCATCA